>OZ023326.1:73308683-73415718 GCA_964007535.1 Brachyptera risi
TATATATATATATATATATATATATATATATATATATATATATATATATATAATATAAATATATATATATATATATATATATATAATATATATATATATATATATATAATATATATATATATATATATATATATATATATATATATATATATATATTATATATATATATATATATAATATATATATATATATATATATATATATTATATATATATATATATATATATATATATATATATATATATATATATATATATATATATATATATATATATATATATATATATATATATATATATATATATATATATATATATATATATATATATATATATATATATATATATATATATATATATATATATATATATATATATATATATATATATATATATATATATATATATATATATATATATATATATATATATATATATATATATATATATATATATATATATATGGTAATATAATTTCTACGGTTGTGCCACGTCTTGTAGATGACGGAGATCGACGTTTCGAAGGAATTTCATCCTTCATCTTCAGGTGTCTTGTCGGGACGAACATCAGCAATCGAATGACTGGGGCTGTCTCGATGCGTCGTTATGAGTCTAATCCGTGATCGAAGCCGGTCCAATGGCTGCTACTCGTCAAGTTTTTTTCCTGTCTGATTGGGGCGGTCGAAAATTGAGTGTTCTGATTGGTCGACACAGTTCAGTGTGCTCAAGTCGGTCTCTGGAGATGGTGTTTCCACTTGGCAGTCTGGCTTCGAGTAGTGGGGCGCCGAGCCGTTGGCGATGCGGAAGGTGGGCGTGCAGTTGCCGGCAGCTCAGTCGACGTGGCTCCCGTAGTCTGAGCGGTCACCCATCCAACTTGTGGCCCGAGAGAATGTTGCTTAACTATAAGCTGTGAACGAGTGACTGGAGGCGACGTGCTACTCGGGTCCGGTTCACGGCGACTTTCGCTAGGGATCTGGACAACCTTGTTGGTTGGATCTTCCATACTTCCTTTCGACTTTGTTCCAGGCTGTGCTATCTTGTCCAGTATTGGCTTCCATGTATGTGGTAATCGCCGAGCATCATCCCTCTTGTTCAGATTCTGAGGATGTCGTTCAATCTCGAGTGCTTCCCGGATTATTCTAGCATACAGGTGGGGAACGGATGCCAACGACTTCATTCCATCAAAGTTTATTGTATGTCCCTTTGTGGAGGAGTGTTGTGCCAAGGCAGAGTTCTTCTCGTTTTTAGCGACGTAGTTTTTGTGCTCTTGCAGTCGTGCTGACATCTTTCTGCCCGTCTGCCCTATGTATGTTGCAGCACAGTCCTCACAAGGTATCTCGTACACCCCTTGATCCTCCAAATGTATCTTGTCTTTCGGACTTCTAAGTAGCTCCCCGATCTTTTTGTCTGTTGAGAATACTGTTTTGATGTTTTCTGCTGCCAGAATTTTGCTGAGAAGGTCTGTGGTTCCTTTGATGAATGGAAGGTAAGCGAACGCTCGAGGTTCCTCTTTCTCCGTTGTTTCTACGCGAGGTTTCAGATTCCACGCTTTTTGGATGAGGCGATTTGGGAAACCATTCTGTTCCAAAGCCTTGTGGAGGGTTCTGTATTCAGTATTAATGTTGTCCATGTCAGCTATTCTGCGTGACCGTGCGGCTAGAGTATTGGCTACTGACCTTATCTGTGCTGGATGATGGTGTGAAGCTGCATTGAGGTAACGATTGGTGTGCGTGTCTTTTCTGTATACTGTATGACCTAAATGTCCGTCTGGTTTCTTAATAACTAGAACGTCGAGGAAGGGTAGTGCGTCATCACATTCTATTTCCATAGTGAATTGAATGTTCACATGTTGTTGGTTAAGGTGGTCGAGAAAGTCCTTGAGTTTATCGGGTCCGTGTTGCCATACTACGAACGTGTCATCGATGTATCTGTACCAGTACTTAGGCTTGAATTGTGAAGAGTCGAGGGCACGATTCTCGAAATCCTCCATATAGAGGTTGGCCACCACTGGGGAGAGAGGTGAACCCATCGGTGCCCCCTGAACTTGTTTATAGAAAGTGCCATCGAAAATGAAATAGGTGGTGTTCATGCAGTGATGAGATAACTTCATGATGTGTTCTGCCGGTTTATATTTTTCTGTTATTATATCCAAAGCCTCAAGGATCGGGACTCTCGTGAACAGCGAGACTACGTCAAAACTGACTAGGAGGTCATCTGGTTCTAGCTGGATGTTTCGAATCAGGTCCACAAAATGTGTCGAGTTCTTTACATATGATTTAGCGTCTTCTGTTAGAGGTTGAAGCTGTTTGGCCAGGAATCGGGCCAGGTCTTGAGTGGGAGAGTTTATGGCACTGACAATGGGTCTGAGTGGGTTGCCTGTTTTGTGAACTTTGGGCAGACCGTATAATTTTGGTATACGCGAAGCGTTGGCTCGGGGTAATATGTGTCTCTTCACCGTGGTTTCTATAGGTGACGCTAATATGAGGGTGCGAGTGGTCTTTTCTGAGTAGACCGTGGGATCCTGAGTTGTGACTTTGTAAGCTGGGTCATTAAGTATTTCCAACATCTTTTCCTTGTAATCTTCTGAATTCAGAAGGACGGTGGCGTTACCTTTGTCGGCGGGGAGTACTATGATATCTGTATTCTTTCTCAACTCTCTAAGGGCCAAAAATTCTTCTCTCGAAATGTTGTGTTCTGGTGGTTTGGATTTGCTTAGAATGGTCACAGTATTCTGTCTAATTCTCTCTGCTGACGCGTCAGGTAAACCTTTTATAGCTGATTCAATGCCACAAATAATCTTTTCAACTGGTAACCGAGTGGGGGCAATTGCGTAATTAAAACCTTTGGTCAAGATACTCAAAGTTGATGGGTTCAATTCAAGTGATGAGAGGTTGTGGACTACTCGTAATGGATCTAGCTTCGTTGTTCTATCGGGTTTCTGTTTTCTCAGAAGTATTTCGAACTTTTTCTTCTGTCTCACTGTCGTTAGATAACAGTTGTCATCAGTTCTTTGACTGGTGAGAGAATCGACCGAGTTAAAAAGTACAGGATGCAATTTAATGCTCAACTCACTGTGAATGTGCAGTAGCTGTCGTGCAGTGTTATCCAGAAACTTGTATGTTCTCGAGATGGCATTGAGAAGCAGGGACTTGCTGGCTCTCGCGAGGATTCGTGTTGTGGCCGCAGTTGTTGTGTGGTGATGAAGACGGAGACATGTTGGAACAATGTCTTGATCCCGGCAACGTAGAAGAAAACTGAGGTCGCACAGCAATTTTCCCCTTTTAATTCGTAGTTTCTCGAAGAGTCGCGTTTGGTGTACGGTATCCTCCCCGTAGAGGCGGTAAATGTGTTGACGGAGATTCTCGTGGCCGATGGTACATGGTAATATAATTTCTACGGTTGTGCCACGTCTTGTAGATGACGGAGATCGACGTTTCGAAGGAATTTCATCCTTCATCTTCAGGTGTCTTGTCGGGACGAACATCAGCAATCGAATGACTGGGGCTGTCTCGATGCGTCGTTATGAGTCTAATCCGTGATCGAAGCCGGTCCAATGGCTGCTTCTCGTCAAGTTTTTTTCCTGTCTGATTGGGGCGGTCGAAAATTGAGTGTTCTGATTGGTCGACACAGTTCAGTGTGCTCAAGTCGGTCTCTGGAGATGGTGTTTCCACTTGGCAGTCTGGCTTCGAGTAGTGGGGCGCCGAGCCGTTGGCGATGCGGAAGGTGGGCGTGCAGTTGCCGGCAGCTCAGTCGACGTGGCTCCCGTAGTCTGAGCGGTCACCCATCCAACTTGTGGCCCGAGAGAATGTTGCTTAACTATAAGCTGTGAACGAGTGACTGGAGGCGACGTGCTACTCGGGTCCGGTTCACGGCGACTTTCGCTAGGGATCTGGACAACCTTGTTGGTTGGATCTTCCATACTTCCTTTCGACTTTGTTCCAGGCTGTGCTATCTTGTCCAGTATTGGCTTCCATGTATGTGGTAATCGCCGAGATGGTCGCCGAGATCGCGAGGGATGATGCTCGGCGATTACCACATACATGGAAGCCAATACTGGACAAGATAGCACAGCCTGGAACAAAGTCGAAAGGAAGTATGGAAGATCCAACCAACAAGGTTGTCCAGATCCCTAGCGAAAGTCGCCGTGAACCGGACCCGAGTAGCACGTCGCCTCCAGTCACTC
The DNA here is from genome assembly GCA_964007535.1 of Brachyptera risi. NCBI lineage: Eukaryota > Metazoa > Arthropoda > Insecta > Plecoptera > Taeniopterygidae > Brachyptera > Brachyptera risi. The sequence goes on from OZ023326.1 coordinate 73,312,866, forward strand.
GTTCACAGCTTATAGTTAAGCAACATTCTCTCGGGCCACAAGTTGGATGGGTGACCGCTCAGACTACGGGAGCCACGTCGACTGAGCTGCCGGCAACTGCACGCCCACCTTCCGCATCGCCAACGGCTCGGCGCCCCACTACTCGAAGCCAGACTGCCAAGTGGAAACACCATCTCCAGAGACCGACTTGAGCACACTGAACTGTGTCGACCAATCAGAACACTCAATTTTCGACCGCCCCAATCAGACAGGAAAAAAACTTGACGAGAAGCAGCCATTGGACCGGCTTCGATCACGGATTAGACTCATAACGACGCATCGAGACAGCCCCAGTCATTCGATTGCTGATGTTCGTCCCGACAAGACACCTGAAGATGAAGGATGAAATTCCTTCGAAACGTCGATCTCCGTCATCTACAAGACGTGGCACAACCGTAGAAATTATATTACCATGTACCATCGGCCACGAGAATCTCCGTCAACACATTTACCGCCTCTACGGGGAGGATACCGTACACCAAACGCGACTCTTCGAGAAACTACGAATTAAAAGGGGAAAATTGCTGTGCGACCTCAGTTTTCTTCTACGTTGCCGGGATCAAGACATTGTTCCAACATGTCTCCGTCTTCATCACCACACAACAACTGCGGCCACAACACGAATCCTCGCGAGAGCCAGCAAGTCCCTGCTTCTCAATGCCATCTCGAGAACATACAAGTTTCTGGATAACACTGCACGACAGCTACTGCACATTCACAGTGAGTTGAGCATTAAATTGCATCCTGTACTTTTTAACTCGGTCGATTCTCTCACCAGTCAAAGAACTGATGACAACTGTTATCTAACGACAGTGAGACAGAAGAAAAAGTTCGAAATACTTCTGAGAAAACAGAAACCCGATAGAACAACGAAGCTAGATCCATTACGAGTAGTCCACAACCTCTCATCACTTGAATTGAACCCATCAACTTTGAGTATCTTGACCAAAGGTTTTAATTACGCAATTGCCCCCACTCGGTTACCAGTTGAAAAGATTATTTGTGGCATTGAATCAGCTATAAAAGGTTTACCTGACGCGTCAGCAGAGAGAATTAGACAGAATACTGTGACCATTCTAAGCAAATCCAAACCACCAGAACACAACATTTCGAGAGAAGAATTTTTGGCCCTTAGAGAGTTGAGAAAGAATACAGATATCATAGTACTCCCCGCCGACAAAGGTAACGCCACCGTCCTTCTGAATTCAGAAGATTACAAGGAAAAGATGTTGGAAATACTTAATGACCCAGCTTACAAAGTCACAACTCAGGATCCCACGGTCTACTCAGAAAAGACCACTCGCACCCTCATATTAGCGTCACCTATAGAAACCACGGTGAAGAGACACATATTACCCCGAGCCAACGCTTCGCGTATACCAAAATTATACGGTCTGCCCAAAGTTCACAAAACAGGCAACCCACTCAGACCCATTGTCAGTGCCATAAACTCTCCCACTCAAGACCTGGCCCGATTCCTGGCCAAACAGCTTCAACCTCTAACAGAAGACGCTAAATCATATGTAAAGAACTCGACACATTTTGTGGACCTGATTCGAAACATCCAGCTAGAACCAGATGACCTCCTAGTCAGTTTTGACGTAGTCTCGCTGTTCACGAGAGTCCCGATCCTTGAGGCTTTGGATATAATAACAGAAAAATATAAACCGGCAGAACACATCATGAAGTTATCTCATCACTGCATGAACACCACCTATTTCATTTTCGATGGCACTTTCTATAAACAAGTTCAGGGGGCACCGATGGGTTCACCTCTCTCCCCAGTGGTGGCCAACCTCTATATGGAGGATTTCGAGAATCGTGCCCTCGACTCTTCACAATTCAAGCCTAAGTACTGGTACAGATACATCGATGACACGTTCGTAGTATGGCAACACGGACCCGATAAACTCAAGGACTTTCTCGACCACCTTAACCAACAACATGTGAACATTCAATTCACTATGGAAATAGAATGTGATGACGCACTACCCTTCCTCGACGTTCTAGTTATTAAGAAACCAGACGGACATTTAGGTCATACAGTATACAGAAAAGACACGCACACCAATCGTTACCTCAATGCAGCTTCACACCATCATCCAGCACAGATAAGGTCAGTAGCCAATACTCTAGCCGCACGGTCACGCAGAATAGCTGACATGGACAACATTAATACTGAATACAGAACCCTCCACAAGGCTTTGGAACAGAATGGTTTCCCAAATCGCCTCATCCAAAAAGCGTGGAATCTGAAACCTCGCGTAGAAACAACGGAGAAAGAGGAACCTCGAGCGTTCGCTTACCTTCCATTCATCAAAGGAACCACAGACCTTCTCAGCAAAATTCTGGCAGCAGAAAACATCAAAACAGTATTCTCAACAGACAAAAAGATCGGGGAGCTACTTAGAAGTCCGAAAGACAAGATACATTTGGAGGATCAAGGGGTGTACGAGATACCTTGTGAGGACTGTGCTGCAACATACATAGGGCAGACGGGCAGAAAGATGTCAGCACGACTGCAAGAGCACAAAAACTACGTCGCTAAAAACGAGAAGAACTCTGCCTTGGCACAACACTCCTCCACAAAGGGACATACAATAAACTTTGATGGAATGAAGTCGTTGGCATCCGTTCCCCACCTGTATGCTAGAATAATCCGGGAAGCACTCGAGATTGAACGACATCCTCAGAATCTGAACAAGAGGGATGATGCTCGGCGATTACCACATACATGGAAGCCAATACTGGACAAGATAGCACAGCCTGGAACAAAGTCGAAAGGAAGTATGGAAGATCCAACCAACAAGGTTGTCCAGATCCCTAGCGAAAGTCGCCGTGAACCGGACCCGAGTAGCACGTCGCCTCCAGTCACTCGTTCACAGCTTATAGTTAAGCAACATTCTCTCGGGCCACAAGTTGGATGGGTGACCGCTCAGACTACGGGAGCCACGTCGACTGAGCTGCCGGCAACTGCACGCCCACCTTCCGCATCGCCAACGGCTCGGCGCCCCACTACTCGAAGCCAGACTGCCAAGTGGAAACACCATCTCCAGAGACCGACTTGAGCACACTGAACTGTGTCGACCAATCAGAACACTCAATTTTCGACCGCCCCAATCAGACAGGAAAAAAACTTGACGAGAAGCAGCCATTGGACCGGCTTCGATCACGGATTAGACTCATAACGACGCATCGAGACAGCCCCAGTCATTCGATTGCTGATGTTCGTCCCGACAAGACACCTGAAGATGAAGGATGAAATTCCTTCGAAACGTCGATCTCCGTCATCTACAAGACGTGGCACAACCGTAGAAATTATATTACCATGTACCATCGGCCACGAGAATCTCCGTCAACATATATATATATATATATATATATATATATATATATATATATATATATATATATATATATATATATATATATATATATATATATATATATATATATATATATGAGAATTTTTTACAATATATAAATTCATATATGTATACAAGAAAGGATAATAACAAATTTATACTGATGCATAGTTTGGAAAAATTATTTCACAGTCTGAACAAAATTCTGACAATTTGATTCTAAGATTACTCATCAGTTCATCTGCAATACCCATCAGGAGTGGAAAACAACACTGAAAATCATCGAAAACTTGATAAAAGAATTTTAAACAAATATCGACAACGGTGCAATGATGTGCGAATTTCCAAATCATGTAGATCCGTCAAATGAAATGATTAAAGGATAAATATTCGGAGATACTTACATTCGATGGTGAATTGATAGAAACTGGATATATTGTGCTGATATTCTGACTCACTATTTCGGATATCGGAGCATTGTATGTTAGAAAAGATAATTTCTGCTGGAAGGATATATCAAGTTCTTCAGAAGACAACTTTTTGTGATTCATGAAGCAAGTTTTCATAAGAATGTGGACATTACTATTTTGAAAATACCGCTCAAACTGAAACAGAACATTGCATGGCACTCACATGGGCCATCGGTTCTCTACCGAAAGTCTGTTGAAAGACAATGGCAATAGCATGGCCCAGTTCATGCTTGCCATGGATGGCTAGGTTGAGGATTGCCACTTATGACCCATATAGGGCAAGCCAAGACGTTGCCATGCACTTGGCCCGTGGGTCATGGCGATAGCATGGCCCAGCTCGTGATTGCCATGCATGGTAATGTTGGAGATTGCCACTCATGGCCCATCTACGGCGAGCGAGGACATTGCCATGCACTCAGCCCGTGGCTCATGGCGATGGCATGGCCCAGCTCGTGCTTGCCATGCATGGTAATGTAGGGGATTAACACTCATGGCCCATCTACGGCAAGCCAGGACATTGCCATGCACTCGACCCGTGGCTCATGGCAATAGCATGGCTCACCTCGTGCTTGCCATGCATGGTGATGTTGGGGATTAACACTCATGGCCCATCTACGGCGAGCCAGGACATTGCCATGCACTCGGCCCGTGGCTCATGGCGATGGCATGGCCCAGCTCGTGCTTGCCATGCATGGTAATGTTGGAGATTGCTACTCATGGCCCATCTACGGCTAGCCAAGACGTTGCCATGCACTCGGCCCGTGGTTCATGGCAATAGCATGGCCCAGCTCGTGCTGGCCATGCATGGTAATGTAGGGGATTAACACTCATGGCCCATCTACGGCAAGCCAGGACATTGCCATGCACTCGACCCGTGGCTCATGGCGATGGCATGGCCCAGCTCGGGCTCGCCATGCATGGTGATGTTGGGGATTAACACTCATGGCCCACCTACGGCAAGCCAGGACATTGCCATGCACTCGGCCTGTGGCTCATGGCAATAGCATGGCCCAGCTTGTGCTGGCCATGCATGGTGATGTTGGGGATTAACACTCATGGCCCATCTACGGCAAGCCAAGACGTTGTCATGCACTCGGCCAGTGGCTCATGGCAATAGCATGGCTCACCTCGTGCTTGCCATGCATGGTAATGTTGGAGATTGCCACTCATGGCCCATCTACGGCATACCAAGACGTTGCCATGCACTCGGCCCGTGGTTCATGGCAATAGCATGGCCCAGCTCGTGCTGGCCATGCATGGTAATGTAGGGGATTAACACTCATGGCCCATCTACGGCAAGCCAGGACATTGCCATGCACTCGACCCGTGGCTCATGGCAATAGCATGGCTCACCTCGTGCTTGCCATGCATGGTGATGTTGGGGATTAACACTCATGGCCCATCTACGGCAAGCCAAGACTTTGCCATGCACTCGGCCCGTGGCTCATGGCGATGGCATGGCCCAGCTAGTGCTTGCCATGCATGGTAATGTTGGAGATTGCCACTCATGGCCCATCTACGGCAAGCCAGGACATTGCCATGCATTCGGCCTGTGGCTCATGGCAATAGCATGGCCCAGCTCGTGCTGGCCATGCATGGTAATGTAGAGGATTAACACTCATGGCCCATCTACGGCAAGCCAGGACATTACCATGCACTCGTCCCGTGGCTCATGGCGAAGGCATGGCCCAGCTTGTGCTTGCCATGCATGGTAGTATAGGGGATTGCCACTCATGGCCCATCCACGGCAAGCCAGGACATTGCCATGCACTCGACCCGTGGCTCATGGCGATGGCATGGCCCAGGTCGGGCTCGCCATGCATGGTGATGTTGGGGATTAACACTCATGGCCCATCTACGGCAAGCCAGGACATTGCCATGCACTCGGCCTGTGGCTCATGGCAATAGCATGGCCCAGCTCGTGCTGGCCATGCATGGTGATGTTGGGGATTAACACTCATGGCCCATCTACAGCAAGCCAAGACTTTGCGATGTACTCGGCCCGTGGCTCATGGCAATAGCATGGCCCACCTCGTGCTGGCCATGCATGGTGATGTTGGGGATTGCCACTCATGGCCCATCTACGGCAAGCCAGGACATTGCCATGCACTCGACCCGTGGCTCATGGCGATGGCATGGCCCAGCTCGGGCTTGCCATGCATGGTGATGTTGGGGATTAACACTCATGGCCCATCTACGGCAAGCCAAGACATTGCCATGCACTCGGCCTGTGGCTCATGGCAATAGCATGGCCCAGCTCGGGCTTGCCATGCATGGTGATGTTGGGGATTAACACTCATGGCCCATCTACGGCAAGCCAAGACATTGCCATGCACTCGGCCTGTGGCTCATGGCAATAGCATGGCCCAGCTCGGGCTTGCCATGCATGGTGATGTTGGGGATTGCCTCTCATGGCCCATCTACGGCAAGCCAAGACGTTGCCATGCACTCGGCCCGTGGCTCATGGCAATAGCATGGCCCACCTCGTGCTGGCCATGCATGGTGATGTTGGGGATTAACATTCATGGCCCATCTACGGCAAGCCAAGACTCTGCCAAGCACACGGCTCGTCGCTCATGGCAATAGCATGGCCCAGCTTGTATCGGCCATTCCTAGTAAATTCACTCTCCACATTGCAAATGGTAATGGCTAGGACCATGTGTGGCTAGCCATGAGTGGCTAGCCATGAGTTAGCATCGCATGGCCCGTATTTTCATCATTTTGGCTGTGCTACTTGGGCCACTTCTTCTACCCGTGTATGTTTTGCCATCAATAGCTCTTCGAAATGTTCTTTCCACATTCTCTTAATTTCTCTGGGTTCTCGAATCAGTTTATTATTCTTATCATACATGATCTTCTGCTCCTCTTCGTTTCTCCTCTTTTCTTTCATAATTCCATACAACATTTTCTTTTTTCCCTGCCCATCTTTCTCCAGCTTCTTGGCAAGCTCTACCATTGTCCTCTTTTTCTACTTCTCAATTATGCTCCTAACCTCTATCTTCCTCTCTAAGTACTTCAATATATTTCTTGCCGATCTATCTTTCTCCTTCCCCCAATATAAAAAATTAAAATCGTAATTAGTCTGCTCTATCTCAATGTCAAATAGACATATTATCTAGATTTATTTTCATACATATATTCTTTACAGATATTCATTCAGAATCCAAGATACCAACCTCTTCACTGGTACAGTCCAACTTTGCTTAGTAATTCTAAAATTATTCAATTACAGGAATTGGAGATGCGGAGACCGCCTTCTGCACACTTTAGACAAAGAAAGAGTTCTGGTAAGTTGCAAGGCATTTCATTCATTTACATATATCAAGTATTTACGCAAGTGGTTATTGCATAGATGCAGACTTGAGACGCTGAGAAATTTTTCATATTTCAGATTCAATCGTTGATGCAGGTAATAAGAGATCTGTTGATAAACCAAGTGGAGAAGTGATTGTTCCACTTCTAGGAGCAGACAACAGGTAAATAATATAAAATTTAATATATTATATTATAGACAGGCTTGTTGAAGTATCTCTGTAGATGTTACTTACATATACAATTACAGTTTACTGCATAATGTTATTCACAAATAGCTGTTGCAATTTGTTCTTTATTCTAGCAATTAATAGTGACCGGCACAGTCACGTGCTTCACGTGTTAGCTCACGTGCTTCGTGTGATCCGGGAGTTGAAGGGACATATCGGACACGGTTCGATCCCCGCCACCGTCCATCTTTTCAGGGGTTTTTCATGGTTTCCCTCTGTAATCTAGGCTAATGCCGGCATGGTTCCCACAATATAGGCCACGACCGCTTCCTTCCCACTATCCTTCCCACTACCCATAAAAACCTTCATCTCATCATCCCATCATCTCATTAATCATCCATCCGACGCCAATAGATCTTAGTAATCATTACAGTGCGTCGTTAAAACCCAATATATATAAAAAAAAAAGATTGATAGTGTAGCTTCTTGGTGGATACTTGAAGAATTATTGATATTTCATTGTTACTGTGGAGTGAATATTGATAATTTGTCATAATTGACAGCTGCCTCTGTGGCTCAGTCAACTATTGCACTGCGTTAGGAACTGATGTCAGGCCGGGCGTGGGTTCGAGTCCCGTGTAAGGCATAAGATTTTGTAAACGTCCTATCACCTATCATCATATCATAGCTTCATAATAACCCGCTCATTCATACCTCCGTATAAACCTTCGTTTAATTCATTCCATAGATATGTATATTTAATAGTCAGTAGGGCATATGCAAAACGAAATTGATACCGTACGCAAAATTATTCGTTGTACCGATAGTACTTGGGAAAGTCCTTCTGTGTTGAAGTATCAAATTCGATAATTTATTTCTATTGAGTTCTCATTATAACAAAAGTATTCAGTCATACCCACAGGCCTACATCATGCTAGATCATATATAAATTTAAAAATTGAGATGAAAAATAGTAAATACCAAATTACCAACAGCTTACCTAGATAATTATTTGGAATTGAGTCAAATGAAAATTTCCTTCACAAATATAATTTTTGGGTTGTAGCTTGAGGGTACTATTGGGGCTTAATTCTGTAGTGAGGCCTTTGAGAGATTATATAACTTTTCAATATTCTTCATGTCAGTTGAGTTATGTTATTACTTATTGGATGAGCGAAGCGAAGACTCAATTTCACCATACCCGAAAAAAAAGTACTTTTTTTTTTTTCACGCTCCACAGGTCAGACGAAAATTCAAAATTAGTTGAAACTTGGCACACACAAGTATCATTATCTAATTCAATACTGTATAGTTTTGAGGCAAGATCGGTAGAACCACTTCTGAGAAAACTCATTTCAAAGTTTTCAAAAATCCCATAAGAATAACCCAGAGAAAAAAAATCAGGAAAAATATTACATCTGAGAGAATTCAAATTCTCAGGGAATTTTAATCTGATAATGATACACATTATTCCGAACTTCCGCTCAAATCGAATCAGCCGTTTTGATGTAAAGAAATATATAATGTAATTTTTATAAATCATTCAAAGCTATTAAGAGCCCGCATCTTAGCTGAGAATGTTTCTCTTCGAAATGCTCTACCCAAGTTCGATGTGCGTTTAAAAGTTTGATTGTGGGTTGAAAAGTGAAAAAAGGATAATATTGAAAGAGTTCCAGTAACCACCGCTAGATGGGGGAGTTTTTCATATCATAATTTGGACAAAATCTAGTTACCTTACACATTTTGGCCAAGGAAATTGGGAAAACTGTGGAATAAAAGGCAAATCAGAATTTCAAATATTGATAAGCAAAGTTGAACTTAAGGATGTGCGTTTGTAATTTATTTCTACTATTATTCGGTGACCGGGAATTGGGCAATGAAAACCATCAAATTAGGCACATTTTGATCCAATTATTGCTCCATAATAAAATCATTCTTCAATTTTTGATTAAGCATATTCAATTGTGAGAGTATTGTTTATTTATTGCATTTTACCGCAAGTCAGTAATGTTTGTAGTTCTTGAGATATATGTGGCCAAAGTGCACCCTGTAAATCCGTCTAAGATACGGGCTCTTAAGATACCTATTAAATCCAAGCTACAGGTGACACCACTAAATTGTATACGATTAAAACAAAGCCTTCTTTATTATCATAGAAATTAATAATGAAAAATAATATGGCAGTGATGTAATGGTTTGGATCTCAAGGTGTATATATATATATATATAATAACCAATCCAAAGATAAGTTTATATGTTCCAGCTCATCTATCAGCGCTGCAACACATAACGCGTTTGCCTAGTTAGACCAACAGCAAATGATATTGCAGAGTGTTGAATACAATTAAAGTGCTGCCGTAGTGCATTTCTATACATTTGTTTGTGAAACATAGCAAATGAGTAATAACGAGAGGCATTGCTCAGCACAAATGTGTGTGTTGTACCTAGTGACCTGCCTGGCGATAAGATGCCCGCTCGACGTCCGATGTCCGTCCGGCCGCCAACAGCTCGGCCAGCAAGTGCCCGTCCCGCTGCACCGAGGATCAGAGATAGAGGCGATGTGCCAGTGAACGACGAAGCAAAGTGAGTGGAAAATATTCGAAAGACAGTGTAATAAATAATCCTTTATCTAAGCCTATTGGAAATACTGAAACTAGACTCAAGAAAAAGTTTAATCAAGTTGATTATTTTAGCCTGGCTGCAGGATGTGTTACCGTTACTGTAATCGCTGATAACGATACGAGCAATAATCAAGATGACGATGACTTCCTTGTGGTGCAGTCAAAGCCAGTAATAGCAGAAGTTGATGCGGTACGTAAACTGCAAAAACATAGAATTATATTGAAGTGAAACTTCTCGTAGAAATATGAAGTCTGGTATCATTACAATGCTACACACACTGAGATGGGTGGATCAGCCGCTAGCTTGCTGAACCGTCATTCAGAATATCGTAATTTGATTTGACCATCCTGATCAAGGTTTTTCTTGGTTTTCCACGGTCGTTGACGTGAACAATCGGATATTTCCTAATATTGAAGAAATATCCAACCTTTCTTTTCGTATTCTCGTCATTGCAACATACTCAAACCTAAAATGGCTATTCACCATACAGATTACCGTATCCTTACACTGCTGTACAAACCACAGTAAAATTCAAAAAGTGAAAACATATCTAATTCATGGTATTTGTATACAGTATCTTAATTTTGTAATGCAGATTCAAGAAGCATCTGCACCATTGCCAGAAGGACAACAAGGACACTTGGTGGCACAAATACTCGAGACACAAAAAGACTTTGATAATGAAATCAATCAAGAAGCATCAAGCAGGCCATCTCCCACAAGGAGAGTGGATATTGTGAGTTCAAATCATAAATTTATTTTTTTAATCAGGGTTACAAAGTAATTGATGTAGGTAGTTAGTTAGTTATTTTGTTGGGATATATGCCTATAGAGGTTTTTGGAACAACAATAATAGTATTAATAATGATAACAACTATTTTCTTGAAGGAATGGGAAGGAGGAAGAAAGAGAGACCGAGAAGTAGTGAAACAGGAAGTGAACAATTTGCAAATGGTAATCCAGAAGGCTACGAGTGTGGTCAATCCGTTTGGCAAACTCATGGACTATGTGCAAGAAGACGTCGACGCTATGGCCCGGGAACTCGAGATGTGGCGCGAGACGAACAAACAGCTTACGATACAACTACGAGAAGAACAACGGTACGTTGAACAGAAATTAAAAAGATGATATTAGTGCTGAGGCATTCTACAACACTGTGTTTGCAGTTGGTTTCTGAACTTTGGTAGTCCCCTTTTGATGGAGAATTATTCAATAAGTGGATACCATTGTATGGTATAGTTTGGACTAAATTACAAAAAAGTTCAATAAGCTGGAACCAGTTGAATCAGTAATAGGCAGGCTTATGGGTTAGTTTTAATAGGCTTAGATTTAATAAAACATTCACCGTCACAGTTTATTCACAGTCAATTTTTCTCAATCAAGTCTGAGAAAGGAATGAGGAGGATTGAGGATGATATGATTATTTCAGGTGGGGCGATCATACCACCTCAAAGAAAATAATTAATATAATCTAGCTAATTGGATGAGCGAAGCGAAGACTCAATTTCACCATACCCGAAAAAAAGGCCTTTTTTTTTTTTTTTTTTTTGTTCGCCCTCCACAGGTCAGACAAAAATTCAAAATTAGTTGAAACTTGGCACACACAAGTATCATTATCTAATTCAATACTGTATAGTTTTGAGGCAAGATCGGTTGAACCACTTCTGAGATAACTTATTTCAAAGTTTTCAAAAATCCCATAAAAATGACACATAGAAAAAAATTCATGGAAAATATTTGATCTGAGAGAATTCATATTCTCAGGGAATGTTAATCTAATAATTGGATGAGCGTAGCGAAGACTCAATTACACGGTACTTGAAAAATCAAATGTTTTTTTTTTTTTTTTTTTTTTTTTGTTCGCGCTCTACAGGTCAAACAGAAATTCAGATCATGATGAAACTTGGCACACACATGAACCCCTATCTGACTTGATGCTGTATAGTTTTGAGGCGCGATCGGTTCGATCACTTCTGAGAAAACTCATTCCAAAGTTTTCAAAAATCCCATTAGAATAACCCAGAGGAAAACATTCGTGAAAAATATTTCATCTGAGAGGATTCAAATTCTCAGAGAATTTTAATCTGATAATGATACACATTCTTCTGAACTTTCACTCAAATCGGATCAGCCGTTTCGATGTAAAAAAATATATAATGTTATTTGTATTAATTATTCAAAGCTATTAAGATACCTATTAAATCAAAGCAACAAGTGTCACCACTTGATTGTAAACGATTAAAACAAAGCCTTCTTTATTATCATATAAATTATTAATGGAAAATAAGATGGCAGTGAAGTAATGGTTTGGATCTCAAGGTGTATATATATATGTATAATAACCAATCCAAAGATAAGTTGATATGTTCCAGCTCATCCATCAACGCGGAAACACATAACGCGTTTGCCTAGTTATACACATTATTCCGAACTTTCACTCAAATCGGATTAGCCGTTTTGATGTAAAAAAATATATAATGTAACTTTTATAAATCATTCAAAGCTATGAAGATACCTATTAAATCAAAGCTACAGGTGACACCACTCAATTGTAAACGATTAAAACAAAGCCTTCTTTATTTTCATAGAAATTATCTTGGAAAACAAGATGGCAGTAATGTAATGGTTTGGATCTCAAGGTGTATATATATATATATATATATATATATATATATATATATATATATATATATATATATATATATATATATGTATATATATATATATATATATATATATATATATATATATATATATATATATATATATATAATAACCAATCCAAAAATAAGTTGATATGTTCCAGCTCATCCATCAACGCGGCAACACATTACGCGTTTCCCTAGTTTAACAAACTGTAATTTTGTAAACTAATAAGTATCGATGATAAGCGATTCGTTAATTTGTTTTGAGAAAAAGGAACCTTCAATCATCTTATTGGTCTTTATCTTTTTTTTCACCTTCTTTATCTTTATTGGATGAGCGAAGCAAAGACTCAATTTCACCATACCCGAAAAAAAAGTCCTTTTTTTTTTTTTCGCGCTCCACAGGTCAGACGAAATTTCAAAATCAGTTGAAACTTGGCACACACAAGTATCCTTATCCAATTTGATACTGTATAGTTTTGAGGCATGATCGGTTGAACCACTTCTGAGAAAACTCATTTCAAAGTTTTCAAAAATCCCATGAGAATAACCAGGAGAAAAAAATTCATGAAAAGTATTTCATCTGGGAGAATTCAAATTCTCAGGAAATTTCAATCCGATAATGATACATATTGTACCGAACTTTCACTCAGGGGTTGACTGATCAACATGAAACTTTTTTTGTATACGCAAACTCATCCAACTTGGAACTGTATGGTTTTTGGAATTAATCAGTCGGACCGATTTTGAGAAAAATCATCTCAAAGTTTCTAAAAACCCCATAAGATTTGACTGGGCGGAAAATGTTGAAAAATAAAATCTCTCCAAACGAGATGAAATTTTCTCTGAATGTGTACACACATAGATTTTACACATTATCACAATTTTGTATGCAATTCTAATCAGCGATTTTGAAGAAAACAATTGAAACAACTGTTTTTTTTCATCAAATATATCATAAAAATGATTACAGAATTAGGTTGCCGAGATTCACTGCCTTCTAGATTCAATATTTGCCCAACAATGAAGTATTTGTATATGCATCAAGGTATGTAGAATACTAGTCAAACGCGAAATATGCTTTGTAAGATGAGCGAGATATCCGAATAAGGTTGAAAGTTGTTGAAGTAGTTCTACTCTTGCTACTTTAACGAACTCTGGAATTCTACACACCTTGATATCTGAAAAAGCAATAAAAGACGTTGAAGTAGTTCTACCCTTGTCACTTTATTGACTCTGGTATTCTACACACCTTGATGCATATACAAATACTTCATTGTTGGGCAAATATTGAATCTAGAGGCAGTGAATCTCGGCAACCCAAGACTGTCATTATTTTTATGATATATTTGATGAAAAAAAACAGTTGTTTCAATTTTTTTCTTCAAAACGGCTGATTAGAATTGCATACAAAATTGTGATGTGAAATCTATGTGTACACATTCAGAGAAAATTTCATCTCGTTTGGAGAAATTCTATCTTTCAACATTTTCCGCCTAGCCAAATCTTATAGGGTTTTTAGAAACTTTGAGATGATTTTTCTCAAAATCGGTCTGACCGATTCATTCCAAAAACTATACAGTTCTAAGTTGGATGAGTTTGCGTGTTCAAAAAAAGTTTCATGTTGATCAGTCAACCCCTGCGACCTGTGGAGTGCTCACAAAAAACAAAAAAAAACACACAGACAAAGCCCTATAAGAGTGGGATGGAGACTTCGCTACGCTCATCTAACCAGAGTCAATGAAGTGGCAAGGGTAGAACTACTTTAACGACTCATGTACTTTATTCAGATATCAAGGTGTGTAGAATACCAGAGTTGATAAAGTAGCAAGGGTAGAACTACTTCTACTACTTTTATACCTTATACAGATATCTCGTTACCCTCGGCAAGGGTAGAACTACTTTAACGACTTTTATAGCTTATTCAGATATCAAGGTGTGTAGAATACCAGAGTCGATAAAGTAGCAAGGGTAGAACTACTTCAACGACTTTCATACCTTATTCGGATATCTCGCTCATCTTACAACGCATATTTCGCGTTTGACTATAGTAGGTACATAGAATTATAGACTATGTCAACAATAGTAGTTGTTTTGTTTTTAGCCTCACCGATCAAGCTATTGAACCAATGAAACTGCAGTTGGACCTACTGGAAGAAAGCATACGTGAGAAACGTGACCAGATCAGTGCTTTGAAATCGTCAATTATTCATAATGACAACCGCATTAAGCAACTGCTAATGGGAGATTTCGGAACTGCACATTAAGTTAAAGGCAATATGTCGACCGAGTTTGGGATGTATAGGACATTCAATGCACTTGTGATTGTTGACACCACTGGAATTAAAATGATCTCAAACACTAGATATCAGTGCTGCATATTTGTGTATAGATCTAGTCAAGTTGTTTGTAGCTCAGTAGCCAGTAGGTCTATTGCTATGTATTTAATATTTATTTACTTTGTACTTTTTACTTTTAACTATGGTATTTAATTTTATCTAAAAAAAATCTATAATTAAAGTGTAAGTTATTTCATTACCAAACATTGTACGTAGGTACTTATTGTGTTAGATCCAATTCCACACATTCCATTGAATTTAATATTTTTCTTGATCATTTCAGTGTATATAGTTTGGTGTATACCAGACTGGAACATGTAGTAGTGAGCCTTGTATTGTTACCGGTATGTAAATTCTAACTCATTATTTACGGTACTTGATTTATCAATCAAACATCATGCAAGAATTTCCCGTAACAATTTCATGAAATTTACAGATATATTTCATACCACCATCAGTAGGTCTAGTACTAAAAACGTCAAACCATCAAATTCATTCTTTTTCAGTCAGAAATCTTTTATTATTCATGGAAATCTTGAAGTCTGAGTCCAACCTTGAAACTTTTAAGCGGCTCAAAGAAGTGCAGCTGTAAAAATGTTTCAGATAATTTTGCTTTATACAACCAGTGAGGGGAGGACACACAGCTCTGCATGGATTTCATAAAAACTCTTGAACGTATTTATGAAAAATAGACCATAATAAAATTGTATGGGTGTCAATAGCATCAATATTATTTTTCTGCTTTAATACTCGAGTGTTTGGTCACTAGATTTGATATTAGATGGTGGGGATATTAAAATTTCAATATTTGACCAGAGAATTTCATTGCAGCCTACTTGGGCTCCCCTGTAGAACTCTGAAGAGAGAGAGAGAGAGAGAGACAGTAACAGGGTGGTTAGGCAGGGGCATGGTACCTATTTGAAAGGAGAGACACAGCTATAGGGAGTATTTACAGTAGATTAGTACATACTACATAGTAATAATATTGGTTTTGTCATTATGCTAGGGATATAAAATATAAGATAGTAGTAATAGTAATAGTAAATAAAATGAAAATAGAATAGATCAATACAATTGAACGTATTAAAAAATTAAATATGACATCCGGAGGGAGGGGGTGATCATTTTGACAGTAGGGCTAAACATGAAGACTTCTAATTGGATGAGCCAAAACTCAAATATTATCGAATATAAAATAATATATAAATATATCAATATATTTTCAATATAAATATATTATATTATCAAATATTGGATTGAGCAAGACTCAATATTATCGGACTTGAAAAAAAGTGTTTTTTTTTCACGCTACATAGGTCAATAGAAAGCACTCATTTTTATGAAACTTGACATGCACGTATGGCATCTAGACTAACTTGATGCTCTTTTGAGGCATAATCTATTGAACCACTTTTGAGAAAACCATTTAGAAAAACCACATAAGAAAAAGTTGGAAGAATATTTCTTTGAATAAATTCATTAGATGAGCGTAGCGAAGCTTTTCATTTCACACCCTGAAAAAAATGGGCTTCGTTTTTATGTTGTTTTTTTTTGTAATTATGTACGCGGCATACAGGTCAGTGAAATAAATCAATCAACTTGAAACTTTTTCTTAACTTTGGTGTCATACCAGAATAGGTTGGGATTGTTATTCAGAGGAATCGTTTGGAAGGTTTTTCCGGAAAATAATCGGAAAGTTTGGAAAATCCTCATAAGAATAACCCGGAGAAAAATACTTGAAAAACAAGAATTTTTCAAAAGCTCTCAAATTCTCACAGAATATGAAAAATACTATTAAACACCTTTTCAGAGATTTTTACAACAATCAAATGAGAAATAATGAAGAAAACGCAATAAACGTGTACATTTTATTGAATATTTGGATCAATTGGTTTTGCTAAGTGTTTATGCAACAGGTTGCAGGTTACTATAAATATCAACAAGTTGCAGGTGAGGTTTTTGAACGTTTGAAGTAAGTCAAGGTTTGTAGATGTAAATTGAGCTGACAAGTTATTTTTCATTCTAGATTGCCATACTCTAAGCTCATCTCACAACGCACATTCTGCGTTTTCCTAGTATTTTTATGGAATAACGTTACCAGTACCATTTAAGAATGATACACATCGATGGTGGAAAGGCAAAATGTCGTAAGCGCCATTTCGAAAATTGTTCACAGGGAGTTGAAAACGTTTAATAAAAATTGAATAAATTCAATTTTCAAAATATGATTTTCAAAATTCATGTGTAATATTTGTCCTGGCGTTCACAGATCGTCACAAAATTTCATGAAAATATATCGAGCTTTCACGAACTTTTGGCGCTTACGACAAAATATTGCATATTATTTGGGAAATTGCTTAGTATATTTGGTGCTTACTACATATTGTGTCATGCAGCGGCGGCGCGTGACTTCTCCCCAGGCCGGGGCAGAATGGTATGATATTGTTTTATAGTATTTAATATTCTCACAATTATACGTGTTTATTCCTATTTTCGCGATATTTCAGGTTGTTGGAAGAATTTTCCTATCAACATCTAGTTTATTACCCGCTACATTGAAGATGTGAGTAATAGTATAACTGTTAATTAAATTGTAAATGTAGAATAATCAATCGTTCTACCTAATTGATTTGTTCGTGTACAATTAATAACCTATACATATGTTGATCATCAACTCACCACCATAGAACAGCCTATTTGTATAAAGAGTCCATTCTCCTGTTTTTTTTTTAATTAAGAGAGAAAAAAACCGGATTTAGCTGTGTTCATTGGTCACACTCACACTTGTACTGATTTAACACGATTTTTAAAATTGATTGATTTAAATTTTAAAACATAACAGTAAACATATTCGAAAAAAGAAATATTCAATGGACAACACTCTGCATAGAGTTATGAGCTCCTCCCGTGGCAACCGTATGTGAAAAACTAAAACAAGCAGTGCACTGGTCATATATTTCTGTACTCACAAGATACAATCTGCATTCCTACCCTTATTTTACTAGAATCACAAATGTTATACTGCACAAAGGCATTGTCTAGTTGACAGGGATGAAGACAGGTGTAGAGACGACAGCTAGATCAGTCTACGATTGACTGTCGTGCATCTTCGCCCAAGTTCGTCAAGCGACGGGCATATATAAAACTGCCCTTGCTGCAATGTTAAAAGTCGCATCTTCCCTCTCTCTCTTTCCAAAAAATGACATTGTTTGATGGCCCGTGTGACGTCACAGATGGGGCTAGCCCTGCCTGTGACGTAGAAACTACTGTATTTCCACACGTAGCAGAGACCGTTTCATAGGGCTACTCTAAGATATTCCACATGACGGATGACGAGGTATTTTAAATGAATTGTGAAAATAATATGACATGGAATAATTATTGAGAATGAGGAAATATTTGTACAGACAGATTGTCATAAGATACAACCAGGGCACTGCCCTGTTTGCCCTAGTGGAGGAACCGCCACTGGTGTCATGGTATAGTACTTGTTAAAATTGTGCGTTATCTTCAAATGGTTCAAAGTTGATCAGGTCATTTCTGTCAATAGATCCAACAATAAATTGCGTTACAATAACTGAGTGAAATTGTTATTATCAGGTGTCATGAAGTGACAATTGTCATATAATTAATTAAACTTCTTTAATTACTCATAAAACTCATATATACATTATTATATTTCCAATACTCTTCTGGAATTAATGATAGATCGATCTATCAATATAAGTTGACCTAATTTCTCAAGTAAAGTATGTGTTGGAACGGTTGTTATAACTGTTTATTATTTGTCTAGCTTTCAGATAATACTGAATTAATCTTATTATTCGACTTTCGGACTTTTAACTGTTATTGCCGTTATATAAATCTAGGCTTTGCAACTGTTTAAATCCTCTTATAGGCAGCCTATGACGTTTTCCTTTGTCACCAAATTGCTGGTATAAAACGGCCTATTTCCATCAATTTAGGCAGTCTCCGAAATTCTTTGTAACCCTCTCGTTGTTCAGAGGACGGCCGGTTGTGAACGTTGCTCTTCAAGCATTCAAACTTTATTTCTTTAATACTCTCATTGTACGAGAGTATTAGCATCATCAAAATAGCAGAATGAAGGGGGCCATTATATTTACGTAAGTTAATCTAACAGAATATTATATTCCTTGATTTATTATGTATTCATCATGTTATCACACTAATAAATCTTCGTATGTCAAGATGTTGGAATACGTGTAATCAGTTGTGGGTCCTTCACGATCCACGATTCCTGAACGTTATAACACCGTCTCACGACAAGTCCCGTTCACCTTCGAATTGTCGCGCCACCTATCAAACTAATTCCGTTGCTATTTTCCTTCTAAATTATGTCAAACTTAGTTTTGACTGGTGACAGCCATTGCTACAGTCTTTTGGACCCGATTGCTCAATTGATAACGCGGCTAGTTATAAATATTTAAAGCGGCAACTTTTCCGCATCATAACATTGGTAGACAGCGGTGAGATCGATCTTAACGTGAAGGAATCATGATAACAGATTATAATTATTAATTAACTTCCCCAAAAAAAAAAAAAAAAAATTTTTTCTTCATTCGAAATTGTTTTAATTAGATAATATAGCTCTCATGGTTGACAGTATACATGTTAGTTAACATTTACAGATAAGGTTCTCGTTCTTATTTCAATTTTGTTGACCAATTTATTTTAAAGTTCATTATGGCAGACGACGACGCGCAAGTTGCACGACCAGAACCTAATGTAGGGGGTCTTTTACCCCACGTCCCGACTTTTACAGGAGAGGACCCAAATGTGTCAGTAAAAGAGTTTTTCAGTGCCATTGACCAAGTAGCACCCTTAGGTAATTGGAGAGAGGATCACAAGGCCACTATTGTTAGAATGAAAGTGAAAGGAGATGCGAGAGATTTTCTGCAAGGCATATTAAATTATTTGACTTTGCCTTATGAAGAGTTGAAAACTATTTTAGTGGGACGGTTCACACCCGTAGTTAGTGAGATACAGTTGATACGAAGGTTAGTGGATTGTGCACAGGAACCACAGGAATCGGTCCAGAAGTTCGCTACTAGGCTTAAGATAGTGGGGCGGCACACGTATTCCCCGACAGGCAACGCCGCAAACGATGCGGTACTGAAGTCAAACTTGGAGAAAATGTTGTTGGCTTATTTCGTGAATGGTCTAAAAGGCACTGTAGGCAGGCTCATGATGTCAAAAAGTTGTGAAACACTTGATGAGGCGATTCAAGCGGCAACTGAGGAAGAGCGGAATGAGGTTGCGTATCATGGCAAACGGCAGGAGGTACACGCCATAGGCACCAAGGAGCCGGAGGCGAAAAATGTTTCTTTTGCAAAAGTTTTATCAGCAGTGAAACAACAGAGGGCGCAGCTAGACGTGGAGCCCGAGGTCGTGGAGTCAGCGGTTATCTGCAAAATATGTGGGCGATTCGGTCATTACGCCATAGGGTGTGGTCTTAGGCCTAAGGTGCAGACGTCGCATACCCAGGGGAATTGCTTTACGTGTAACATGCCGGGACATTTTAGCCGCTCATGCCCGGGGAGAGTTCAACAACCGCGCCTACAACCGCAGCAGCAGCCGCAGCCTGTTGGGACGGCACCTCCACCGCCGCAATATTACAATGTATATCCTCGCATGCAACAGGTTCCCTACCAGCAGCCGTGGGCGACACAGCCACAACCACTACCGTACTGTAATAATATTTATCCAGGTGGCATAGCGCCAGCGCTACCAAACTGGCCCAACGCCCCGAGGGGTGGTCACCAAGCCTTCGCAGGCAGAGGTCAAGGTTTCGGACGCGGTCGCGGCGGTAACGCACCGGGAGTACAGAAGCACCCGAGTTTAAACTAATCGGGTCCCAACACAACCCTTCAGTAATAGGGACCACGCAGGAGATCGGTGTTTTTTCAAATATGGAGGGACATATAGATGTAGAAAATGTAATAATAGGTAGGACTAGCGTGCATGTGGAGGTACTTAGCGACCTCAATAGCCAACACGGGACGCCGGCATCTTTTCTAGTAGACACTGGAGCCGCCGTCTCAATTATTGACCGATCAATTTTACATTGTATAGAAGGCATTACTGTCGGACAACAGCGCCGACGTGTGTATTCGGCCACTGGTCACGCATTACCGGTTATCGGAGATGTGAAGTTAGTATTACGCATTGGGACTAAGGAATATCCATTTACTTTTGTGGTATGTAGTGAACGTATGGAGATGGAAACAACTGGCCTATTAGGTCGTGACTTCTTACTATATCATGGGATGATTGCAGATTTAGATAGCGAGCACCTGATTCAGGGCGATAATAGAGTTGCATTTGAGCGGAGCCCGACAAGTATACGTAGATACGGTCATGGTAGACAGCAGCTAAGAGAGAGAGGGAGTTGTCAAGTGAGAGAAAGTGTAGAAACAGTAGGATCAAATATTAAGGGTTGTATTATCGAAGAGTTCTCAAGTGGTTTGTTTGTATCAAGCGATAACTATGCACATTGTGTATCAGCAGATTTAGCCATGAACGCCGGAATTGCATTGCAATTTAAAAATAGATATAATCACACGGAACAATTGGGAAGGCAAAATTTAAATGTGCACGATGTAGGTGTAGTAGAGGATCGAGATCATTTCATTTATTATTTAGTTACAAAACGATTGCATAAACATAAACTGAGTTATAATGACTTACACTTAGTGTTGCTTAAACTCAAGGAGCATTTAATGGCTCGCAATCAGAACTCAATAAGTATCCCTAGATTAGGTTGTGATTTGGATTTATTGCAGTGGGAGAAGGTTCGTGCGATGCTGAGATCCGTTTTCAATGACATGGACATTCACATAAAAGTATATCACATTGAGTCGGATGACAGCAAATATCGGGGTAATGAACTTTCCATTCACAACAATAGTTATGTCAACAATAACATTGCCAGTGTATCACGGTCAAGGTCGAACGTAGTAGCAGGGTTAGATGCTGTCAATGAAAGCAAGGGTAGGCAGTCACGGGGAAGTCGCGAGCCCCGTGACGTCAAACAGCGGCAACGAGTAGAAACGAGTGTGAAGGGGTATTTGCTGACGAGCAACCTAACGCCCCCGCATGGTACTACTAGTGTCACTGAACCCCAAGCAGTCCGAGACTACCGATCGCCCGTCATACGCCAGCGCTGTGAGAGGTGATCCTTCCAGCTCAACCAGCGACCTTAGCGTCGCGACGCCAAACAATATTAGGATTGATGAACGTTTTTCTTCTAGCCCGATGATCACGAGCGAGCAGAATGCAGACCCTAATAACGTAGAACGGTTATCTCGTTCTGATCGAGGTGCCGGGCGTAGTATGTCTAGTGTACAGAATGAAAGTCTTACGACTCTAGTTCGAGCCCCGTGCGCGATAACAGTTCCGCCAAGGTGTGAATTTATGTGCGAGGGTAAACAGCTAACACCTTTATGTGATCAGCGATCAGGAGAGGACGGTAGGGATTTGTTATTCCTCCCAAGGGAAATTTTAGTCCACGGTATTCGAGCAGCTAACGCCTTAGTGCAGGAGCGCGACAACCTCATAGTTCCGGTTCGCTTAGTTAACGTGACCAACGCAGAATTAAAGATTTCTGCAGGAATGATTTTAGGTGAATTAAGTAAAGTAGATACTAGAAACCTTATAGTAGACAGCTTAGTTGTAAACAGTGTGACAGAGCAGCAGACAGTACCGCCGGAGGTAGAACGAGAGAATCGTAGAAAAGTAAGTGAATTATGTAGATTGGATCATCTGAGTAGAGACGATAGGGAACAGGTTACCGCCCTACTATGCAAATATAATGACTTGTTATTCGGCCCGGATGACGCAATGGGGCTTACGCCTCACGTCAAGCATAGAATTATCGTTCCCGAAGGAACAGTACCGATCAAGAAAGCCCCGTATAGAATTACACACAGCCAGAGGCCGATAGTGCAGGGGAAAATAGCGGAGATGTTACGACAAGGCGTCATCAGACCTAGCAATAGCCCGTGGGCTAGTAGTTCATTGTTAGTGCCTAAGGCACCGTGTAGAGACGGAAAACAGAGTTACAGACTAGTAGTAGACTACAGAGGATTAAATGCGGTGACAAAGAAGGACGCGTATCCATTGCCACAGATAGTCGATTCATTAGATCGATTGGGCGGCGCACAGTTTTTCTCGATGCTCGACCTCAAATCGTCTTACCATCAAGTAGAGATCGAAGAACAAGATAAAGAAAAGAGCGCGTTTACCGCGGGATATCAACTTTAAAAGTACAATCGAATGGCACTCGGTTTATCAAATAGCGGAAGTACGATGCAAAGATTATATGACCGGATTATGACAGGGTTAAAAGAGAAATCGGTTTTGATTTATTTAGATGACGCGATCATTTATTCAAGGACCATGACAGATCATTTAGAGACTCTAAGGGAAGTTTTCAGTAGATTACGTATCGCGGGATTAAAACTGAACCCGGATAAATGTGAGTTTTTATGCCCAGAAGTGACGTATTTAGGCCATGTAATTAGCAGACATGGAGTGAAACCAAATCCAGCGTTGATTCAAACTATTCTGGACTATCCTACACCTACTGACGTTTCAAGCCTACGGGGATTCCTCGGTTTGACGGGATATTATAGGCGTTTCATCCCGAACTACGCGAAAACAGCGAAAGTATTAACAGTTATGACAAAGAAGGGGAACTCATTTCGATGGGAACAAGAACACAACGACGCGTTTGATAAGTTACGTCTCGCGTTAACTAGTGATAGTGTATTAGTCTACCCGGACTTTACAAAACCATTTATTTTGATAACTGACAGTTCAAGTTACGCCTTGGGCGCTATTTTAGCACAGAAAGTAGGAGAGTACGAGCGCCCTGTAGCATATGCCTCGAGACAGTTAAACAAAGCCGAATGTAATTATTCAACGACAGACAGAGAGTTGTTAGGCTTAGTTTGGGGTATAAAGCATTTTTCAGTTTATCTAGCGGGTAGACGTTTTTTAGCAGTCGTCGACCACATGAGTATAAAATATCTTATGAACATACAGAAACCATCTTGTCGCCAAACACACTGGACGTTGTTATTAAATGAGTATGATTTCGAAGTCATTCATAGGAGCGGACAGAGCATCGGTCACGTAGACGCCTTATCTCGTTTAAAAATAAACACAGATACAACAGTGGATCCATACACAAATGTGATGGCAGTTATCTCTCGCCAACAGTATAACTGCCCTCCCCAATCGCGCTCTCCACAAGTGGCCGATTATGAAGTATACCAGCCCAATAGGACCTTCTACAACAACGATTCGGTGATCAATGCAAATGGCACTCATCCTCAAGCTACCGGGTACTTACAGCCTACCCCACCCCTACCCGAGTCAAATTATATTCCATCGTTTGACAGATATAGAGTTCGAGGTTTTCAAAGGATGGAACAACCACTGAAAGATATTGTACGCGGCTCAGAAACACATGGCAATACTGACTCCAAGTTCACACTAGACGACGACGGATTATTGTACAAGCTAAAACAAGGAAGTGAGATACAAGACAGATTGTACGTACCGCCCAGTATGACTAGGAAGATTATTTCGACATTCCAGGACATCCCTTACGGTTCGCATAGCGGCGTCGCATTGTCTACCCAGATGTTAGCGGCCAGATTTTATTGGATAGGAATGTACAGAGAGATAAAGGAATATTGTCGATTGTGTCATACTTGCCAAGAGATAAGAGGCAAGCCCCACCCGAATAAGGCACCGTTACAGCGTTTTGTTCAACCAGATGATAGTTTCAGCCTGTGTTCTATAGATATAGTAGGCCCGCTGCCAATGACGTCAAAGAAAAATAGATATATTCTAACATTCCATTGTCATTTTACAAAATACCCAATTGCCGTACCCTTAGCCTATATAGACGCGAAAACAGTCGCGGACGCCTTTGTTCAAAACGTGATCTTAGTTCACGGTACACCGAAACAATTGATAACCGACCTGGGAAAACAGTTCATTTCTAAATTATTTAACGAGGTATGCAAATTATTACGAGTCAAACACCTCCAGACTACACCCTACCACCCTCAAACAAACGGTATGAACGAAAGGGCCCATTCGCGGATGCGCAAATTACTGACAGTTCTCGTCAACAAGGATAGGGAATGGGACGTCAGTCTCCCATATATGTTATTAGCGATGCGATCCACAATTTCAACTGCGACAGGATATACCCCCCACTTTATGATATCGAACTGCCATTTGACGAGATTATAGGACCAACAAGTACAGGCTATATTAGTGAACAAGATTACGTGATTCAATTAGCGGATAGATTCAGAACCGCTTTCGAGATAACAAGGACTCACTTACAGAGAAACGCAGAGACGCAAGAAAAATATTACAATCGGAGTGCAAAGGATGTACTTTACGCGATTGGCGACCTCGTTTATCTTTACACCCCTAGAAATACCCCAGGCATTCCACAGAAGTTTGGAATAACAGAAACATCCGGTCCGGTTACATTTACAATTAAACACATTTACAACGCGAAGATTCAAACGGTGCACAGTAATAGATTGAAACTTTATTCAACGGTAGACCCAGCAGATTTAGATCAAGACGCGGTCCCCACTGAGAATAACGCGATTCCTCCCCCACAAGATTTTGCGGATGACGTAAATAGGTTTGCAGACAACCAAGATGCCAGCCAGGCACAATTGTCACCAGAACCCCCACCCCTAGCATTATTTGAGTACAGACCACCCGATTGGGATGAAGATGAAGAACATTTCAAAGGTTTCCCGGATCCCCCACAGGATAATTTTAGGCCTTACGTTCCCCCACCCCCCGAACCACCCACATATGACAGGCGTGATTTTAGAGCAGCTAGAGTGATTAGACCCCAACCTGCAGTACAGGCGGAACAACCGAGCATAAACGATAACGCAGGCGGGCGGGTCGAAACACCCCCCGAAATAGAACCTGAGATCCCCGCGACTTCAGCCGAAACACCGGTGTCATCAAAAGGAGGTTACAACTTACAAAGTGCACTGACACGACGATTATCATTTAAGGCATTAGCTAATATGAGAGATATGAGTAAACGTGTAAATAAATGAAATGCGAATAACTGACGGTGTAAAACGCACATGGAGGAAATATATGGTAGATGTTAGTTTATATTAAAGTATTTATCAAATTATTAGATTCAAATTAAGGGGAAGAAAATAGTATAGCATTAGATGTTATAGATAATAATCACGATAGTGAACAATAATCATCGACACGCATAGAAAGAACAAGAAACTTTATGCAAAAGATTCATGACTATTGGGAGAATAAATAGTCGAGTTAACGTTGATGACACCTGTAAAACAAAATTTAAGAATTAGTAAGTAGCATAGACGTAGAGTACTTAACCGTAGTAACACAGGTAATATGTAAAGTAGGAGCAAGAGTCAGTAAAAAAAAAAAAAAAAAAGTATATATAGGCCTATAACTTGTGTATAAATAGAGGTAGTTCATATCGTTGGAAAGTAATTGCGATAGGATGTAGTTATGTATTTTTAGTCGAAATTTAATTAACTAATAACTAAGGGAAACACAATTAATTACCTACCAATACCATGGAATTTGTAGGGCTAATACTAACATAGCAAGTATCAAGATATAATCAGGTATGGTATAGGGAAACTCAACGAGATTAATGGGAGGCACCGAACAACTTAGTTCGTTACCCATAATTCATATGAAAATATGTATATCATCTAGTTATCATAATTAATAATGTACACCATGGAGAATTTATATTGGTCCTTATGCATTCAATGATAAAAAAAAGGGTAAAACGCCTTATACCTAAAATACATTGACTTGGGTTACTTTTAAAATATAGAAGGAAGATTAAATTTTTTCGAGTCAAACAACTCTTATACTATCATCATAACTTCTACTTCAACTTTTTCGCTTCATGTTATTCTTTTCGAATGGTAAATGCTTGGTTTGTTTGTCTGTAGCTGCACATCAGGCTGACCGACACCAAGAGTAAGAAGGGCATCACTCACGTCATCCAACACGAGAGGCAAAGAACACGTCGCGCAATCTATCGAAGGGACGCAGAGGGACTTGCAACAACAGTGCAACCTGGTTCAACCCTCGAAACGACCTTCAGAATCTGACGCGACGAACGAAATAAAGTGTACCATATATCTTGTGTTCGGCAAGTGAAAGGGTTAGTGACCCCAATTACCTCAGTGGAAAGTCAGACTGTTGGCATCTAGCACCAATCAGAGCCACATTACCCCTTTTTAGAGCTATTGTTTTTTTTTTTTTTTTTTTTTACATCAAGAAACTGTATCCAGTATGCATAACTTATCGAATTTTTCTTCCATTATCGTAATATAACTTTTGTCCGGAAAATGTATTTTATGTATTAATATCTTCAATTTTTCTATTTTTTTAACAATCAGGGAAAAGGATCAATAGTACTCCACGATTTGCATTATTACACATTCAAATTATTGAATGGTTTACTTTATATTTTACTACTGAACAATTTATATGAATCTATATTATTATGGATCTATTTTAGAAGAAGGAATATTTTACTTCATCAGGTTAGTATTAGTATTAGTATTAGTATTAGTATTAGTTGAAACATGTTACGCTCGCCGCCTCCGTACGAGTAGGTTGTGTTTCGCAGAGTTCCGTAATGCAGTGTTCCAAGTGTGCTGTCGATCTGCCGAGTGACTGGGATTATATCAGTTGTTCAGGCTGTGATTGCGGTTATCACTACAGTAAGTGCTCAGGGATACAGAAATCGACTCACGCAGGGAAATCTGCGAAAGACAAACTTGCCTGGCGCTGTGTTAAGTGCAGGGAAGGTAAAAAAAGTGGACAAAACATACAGAACGAGTCATCAAACACTCTTTTCACTGACAACTCACAATTACAGATATTGTCAGAACAGCGAGAGGGTTTCAAGGGCATAAGGGAAGAACTGAGGAAACTAAGAGAGGAATTCTCAAGTGCTATCAAAGATCTAAACTCTACCGTAGAACTGCTTAAGAAAAAGTGCGTCGAAAAAGATCGTCGAATCGACGATTTAACCTTGCAGGTGTAAGTATTCGAACAATACAGCCGTAACAGGAACATCAAACTTGTTAACATCCAGGAAAACGAAGGTGAGAACGTGGAGAACATTGTTGTTGGTTTGGCAAAGGATCTGGACATTCACATTGAACCGAAGGATATTGAGGCAGCCCATCGCCTTCTTTCTATGAACAGTGGCACTGGTAAACCATCTCGTATTATCGTGCAATTCCCATCCCGTAAAAAACGTGACGAGTTTCTCAGCAAAAAGAGACTAGCATTCAAGAATCACCGAGTCCATGTCAACGAAAACCTCAACGTATATTATAAAGAATTATTCTGGAGTGCTAAGCAGAAAGGCAAAGAACACGGCTACAAGTTTATCTGGTTCAACCACGGAAAAATTCTCGGCGAAGAAGGACGAAGAAGCGTGGACGGTAATAAGAATACAGTCTTTCGCCGACCTTGAGCGAATAGTGCGTTGACAATATTGTCAGGTCTATGCTCCCCAATGATGACGACTATAGCCTACAAAATGAACATTCTAGTACGGTAATTGACGACATTGATATTTGGTTTAAAAAGATATATGGTTTAACAATAATTCACCTCAATATTCGTTCTCTTTCAAAGAATTTCAACGAATTGAAAGTTATTCTTAGAAATCAAATTGGTATTTTTGACATTTTAATTTTATGCAAAATATCTGTTAAATATGTAAGCAACATTCACTCATTAGAAGGATACAACTCATATGCAGTAACACGTAAAATTAAAGGTGGGGGTGGAATTCTTATGTTTGTCAAAAATAGTATATCATTCGAAAAGGGTATTGTTGATTTCAACCATTTCGAAAGTTTAAATGGAATTCTAACGTTCAACAACGATTGTAAACTAAATATAATAGCGTATACAGACCCCCTTCAAAACATAAAGGTCAGTTCATTTGTGAACTTGATGAATAACTACAAACTGTAAATGGAGATGCTATTGTTGTCGAGGATATAAATATAAATTTATTAGATGATAAAGATCATACAGTCCAAACTTACGAAAATATTCTAGCAATAAATGGATTTTATAAAAGCATTGTTGGAGCTACCAGGGAGGAAATGAGAGGAGAAGTTCTAACGATATCATGCATCGATCATATATTTATTAGAAATTTTAGACACACAACGAGTTCGTTCATTTTAACAACCAAACTATCGGATCATTATATAATAGGAGTGGGTTTTAATATTGACGAGGTCACCGATCCTAACGATGACCAAATATTGTTTACAAAATGCTTGAGTGAATCTAAAATAGAGAGGAAACTCCAGTCAATAGAGTGGAGCACATTATTAGTAATAGATAATGCCACTGACCTATATGATAATATAGAATCTTAATTTAAAGAATGCTATGACAGCGCAACATTTGTACGCAAAGATTTACGTGATAAGAAAAGAATTAGGGAAGGCTGGATGACAGATGATTTGTTATTATTAATTCGTGAAAGGGATAGAGTTTTCAGAAAACTCAAAGATTGCGATCATTCTATACGAAATGTTTTACGAAATGAATATCGAAAATGTAGAAATAAAACCCAATCTCAAATTTTACGTGCAAAAAATAAATATTATAAAGATAAACTGAACAATTCAAAGAATAGTATCAAAGACACTTGGCAGACAATTAACGAAATAATTGGAAAAAATAAAAAAGCATCTGTCGACCAGGTTATCAGCAAATATTTAGGTAAAAAATACAGTGACGAGATTATAGCAAATAACTTTGCTGACGCCTTTACTAATGATATAGTCACTTTAAAACATGAATGTGATATTGTGACAGCAAACAGTCGTATCAATAAACCTGCTATTCAATCTATGCTCATTCTGCCTCTTAGCTCAAGTTTTGTTAAACATTTAATAGATTCAATGGATGTGAATAAACAGCCGGGAATTGACGGAATACGCATTAAAGACTTGAAATCAATTTCGACGGTTATAAGTCCTCTAATATCAAAGCTTATAAATCTATCAATCAAAGAGGGAATTGTACCAGATAAATTGAAAGTTTCTATAATTAGACCCATTTATAAAAAAGGTGATCATCTCTTATTATCCAACTACAGACCAATTGCGTTATTGCCTACTATTGAGAAGATAATGGAACGGTGGATTGCTCTTAATCTAACTCAATATCTAAAAGACTACAATATTATTAATCCTTTACAATTTGGTTTTCAGAAAGGGAAGAGTACGGTTGATTTACTTTCATTATTCTCTGATTATGTTAATTCTAGGCTTAATTCCAATCTTCATGTAATAGCACTTTTTATCGATTTTTCCAAAGCATTCGACACTCTGAATCACACAAAATTAGCTTCAACTTCGGAACACGTAGGGATAAGAGGATATTTGCTTTCTTGGTTCAAAAATTATTTAGAAAATCGTCAAATGGTAGTTAAAGTAGGAAACATTGTCAGTTTCTATAAAAACATTGTTACTGGGGTTCCCCAAGGTTCTATTCTGGGACCTATATTGTACTTGTTATACACTAATGTTTTATCCGATCATGTTATAAATAACCAAATCTATTTATATGCAGATGATACCCTTATAATCAGTGCCCATAGAGACCTAACTACAGCTGCTCATAATTTACAAACCAATTTTACAAATATTCTCAAAGTTACTCATGATTTAGATTTGGTGATAAATTCAAGTAAAACTAAAATAATACATTTCTGCACTTCATTGAACAAACAGAGAAATACCTTTTTTGAAATCATATTTCATGACTATGATTGCCTCCATAGTATGAGTAGAGGAGATGTATGCTCAGGCTGTCAAACAAAACTTGATGTAGTAAATGAACACGTCTATCTCGGACTTACAATTGATAGTTCTTTTTCTTGAATCTTGGAGACCCCATATCGATATTATTTGTAATAAATTAAGATCTTGTGCTTATAATATATATATACTCAAACATATTCTCCCCATCTCCCTTCTTAGAACAGTATATTTTGCTTTAGCTGAATCAGTAGTTAATTATGGTATTCTGGCTTGGGGCAAAATGCATCAACCTCTCATCTTCAAAACTTGACTTCTATTCAAAATAGGATTATTGCAAATATAATACCTCATCATTCAATAGCAATTCCTTATCCGGAAAGCGAGAGTTTATATCAAATTTTGAATATTCTGCCAATTAAAAAATTATTTTATTACCGGTTCATACTCAAGTATTACTACAATAACTCATGTAAAATACCCAACGAATGTAATCGTAACACAAGACTCGGAACGTTAGAGTTATACAAAATTCCTGCCTATAATAACAAACATGGGAAACGGCGTTTAGAGTATGCGACACCTATATTATTCAACGAAATACCTCTCAGTCTGAGAAAGTTAGAAAAATATCAACATGTTAAAACAGAAATTAGGAAATGGTTAATTAATTATACTAATTCTGAAAATGATTGATCCAATTGTGCAGTGGGATACACTTATTATTTATTGAATTATTCTTGTGCATCAACTTTTTATGTCTTTAGCTGTGTGGATATGATTTGTATCATATCGTATATTCATATAATAATTATCATATAATAATTTTTCAATTTCATTTCTACATATATATAGGATATACATATATTCGATTTTGTATTCCTTAACTATTGAAAAGTTTTCATTTATTTTTTCCTTGTCCAAGCTAATAATTTCATTCATCATCCCACAGATAAGCCTTTTTGGCTTTGTGGGAGAGCGTATTGATTAATCTAGTATGTATGTGTTATTTGAATCTAATAATAAAAAAAAAAATGTAAAGTCCACAACTGTGGTGAACACTTCAAGAATACATTGTAATTTCTTTATGATTTCTTAAATATGACTTAATGGCCTTCATAATTAATGCACTTTCACAAGCAACGGTATACTATACAACAGCGCTTCACGTTTAACATTAATTAAATAACCATACAACTACAATTGAAACACCACCTTTGGGAGGTATTCCAATTTTTGAAAGTGGGCGGCAATGTCTTGAAGTGACAATTGTCATATAATTAATTAAAATTCTCTAATTACTCATAAAACTCATATATGCATTATTGTATTTCCAATACTCTTCTGGAATTCATGATAGATCGATCTATCAATATAACTTGACCTAATTTCTCAAGTAAAGTATGTGTTGGCACGGTTGTTATAACTGTTTATTATTTGTCTAGCTTTCAGATAATACTGAATTAATCTTATTATTCGACTTTCGGACTTTTAACTGTTATTGCCGTTATATAAATCTAGGCTTTGCAACTGTTTAAATCCTCTTATAGGCAGCCTATGACGTTTTCCTTTGTCACCAAATTGCTGGTATAAAACGGCCTATTTCCATCAATTTAGGCAGTCTCCGAAATTCTTTGTAACCCTCTCGTTGTTCAGAGGGCGGCTGGTTGTGAACGTTGCTCTTCAAGCATTTAACTTTATTTCTTTAATACTCTCATTGTACGAGAGTATTAGCATCATCAAAATAGCAGTATGAAGGGGGCCAATATATTTACGTGAGTTGATCTAACAGAATATTATATTCCTTGATTTATTATGTATTCATCATGTTATCACACTAATAAATCTTCGTATGTCAAGATGTTAGAATATGTGTAATCAGTTGTAGATCCTTCACGATCCACGATTCCCGAACGTTAACACCGTCTCACGACAAGTCCCGTTCACCTTCGAACTGTCGTGCCACCTATCAAACTATCATAATTCCGTTGCAGTTTCCTTCTAAATTATGTCAAACTTAGTTTTGACTGGTGACAGCCATTGCTACAGTCTTTTGGACCCGATTGCTCAGTTGATAACGCGGCTAGTTTTGAATATTTAAAGCGGCAACTTTTCCGCATCATAACACAAGGTCAAGAACTGGAAGAAGTAGAAGAGTTCTCATACTTGGGAAGTATAGTCATTAATACGGCAAAAGTAGAGCTAGAAGTGAACAAGAGAATAGCTAAGGCGGACGGGCTATTTCAAAAAGTAAGGAAGCTGATTTGGAACCAAGATTTTCCAAGGAGTGGGAAGATACTCATTTATAATGGGTACTACTTGCCTATCTTGATATATGGAGCAGTTACATGGTCAATCAACTGGAGAGAAGAAAAGAAAATGGAGGCAACAGAAATGAAGTTTGTAAGGAGCGTAGCAGGAGTGTCAAAGTTTGAGAAGAAGAGAAGCAGTAATATAAGGAAGGAAGTGGGAGTGGAAAGGTTATCATTTAAATTGGAAAGGGAGAGACTTAGATGGTACGGGAATATGCGGAGAATGGAAATGGAGAGAATACCGAGAGCAATGTTTGAGATAGCGGAAAACGGCTACGTCCCAACTGGTACCATTCTCAACTCGCAACACCACATACGTTTGTATGCCCTAATTGTGTTAAACATTTCCCCCTTCGTCAAATGTTGAATTCCTGGATCATTTTGAAATATGCCTTCCTAGTACATCCTCCAAAGACATTAGGTCATTGACTGATAAGGACTCGCGTACTCCATGTTCACATTGTGGCTTATTATATAAGAAGGTTAACATTCATATAAGTCGCGCGCACCCTGAACAACATCGAACGAACATCGCTCAACGATATGAGAAATCAATCACGACATGTATTATGGATGAAGACACGGCTACTACTGATGAGAATGGAAATGACAACAGTTCTTCTCAGCAAGAGTTAGTGAATGAACATCATGTCAATCTTGATATTTGGATTAAAGTGTTTGGAGAGGTAATGATTGAAGAGGAATTTCATAAAAATGTAGAGGACCTGTCAATTTACCTGGCACAATCTTTGGTACATTTACCAGGACCAAAGCATCCTGCCCAGAAATACTATGAAGCGAGAAAAACAGGAAAATTCAAGAATAATGAGAGAACCTACAAGAACAGTGAGCATCCAATAAAAGACTCGAAAAGAGATAGGGAGAAGAGACGAGAGAAATTTCTTTATCAAAAAGTTCAACACTTTTATAACAATCAACGGGAAAAAGCGGTGAATATACTGTAGTGAATGATAATCACACTTCTTGCACTATTCCTAATGAAGACATTTTCACTGCTTTTTCAGAAAGATTTAATAGTCCTAATATTAATAAAAGATCATCATACACATCCAATTAAACAATGAAATCAATCTCCATGGATACAGCCTCAGGACCTTACCGAATAATAATGCGAGTTGTGAAGTGTGAACGCGTGAGTAAAATTATTGCATCAATAGCAACCAAAATGTTGACTCATGGATGAGTTCCTGGGTGCTATAGGAAAGCAAGAACTGTACTCATTTTTAAACATGGAGATCGTAAGAATATAGATAACTGGCGACCAATATCGATATAATCAATTTTGCGGCGAATTATAGAAAGAGTTTTCGATAAGCATCTTCGGCGATTCACGACATTTAATACTAATCAAAGAGGTTTCACCAATACGCCAGGAACTTTCATAAATGTGTCGATTGTAGATGCAATTCTCAAACAAGCGACATCCCAGAAAAAGGACGTTTCACTTATATTTTTGGACATAAGCAAGGCTTTCGATAATATATTGCGGAAACAATAAAAGTAGCAAGCATCCCAGATAAACTCAAAGAAATTATTATTAAACTGCAAGTACGCAATTTCACTCAGATCGAGTCAAAAGTCATGGTACGAAGACCAAACCTATAGATATCAACCGTGGCGTTCTTCAAGGAGCTCCACTTTCACCAGCCATGTACAACTTGGGAACTGACCGTATTCTGGATGAGTTGTCAGAGAAAGATGTGGCTATAATGAATACGGTTACAATCTTGTTGACTCGTTAGACTGTCTAACAGTCCTGGGATTTGCCGACGACACAATTGCGTTATCGGTAAAAACAAAGAATCTGTTATCGAACTTGCAAATATGGCTAAAAGAATGTTAAAAGAAGTCGGATTGGAGCTCAATTCGAAGAAAAGCTGTGCGATTGTCGTGGAAGAGGGAAAGTTAGTAACATCCTCTTTGAATATTGAAGGAGATGATATTATAAGCATAAATGAAAAAGATGTAATACGATATCTTGGAGTTACTTTCAATGATTCGATTGTCTTCGATCATTCAAGAGTCATAAATAACCTCAAATCTAAATTGGATGCTCTTACTTCATCACCACTGCTGATTGCTGATCAAAAGCTGAATATATTGAACCAATATATATGGCCAACCTACTTCTGCCCGCAATAATTCGTACCGGAGCCACATTTGCTGTCATTTTCAAGGCATCTCGCCACTCTGAGCACGTTAAGCCTTTTTTATTGTATATCCAACTGTTTGCTGGAGTATATTCTTGGCATAGAACTACTCCAGCACTTTTCTGACTCAAACCACACCATTTCTCATACTCTCTCGTACGTAGTATTTCACGTAAATGTTGCCCAGTAATTTTTTTTTTACTTGAAAGCTCCTTTGCGTTATTTTCAATGAAAAGTTTCTCTAAACATTGCTTCTTTTCGTGTTTGATATCTCTCACCTCATTTACGTACTCGTTATTGGCTTTTTCTAGCACACTGCAGATATTAAAATGCTGAATGTAGGCTTCCCACATGGCTTTAAAAATAGCAAGGCCTTTCATTTTTCTACAAGAGTATATCATTGAATCAGGTGTATCACCAGGTAATCCTATTATCTCTTTCTCTGCACTTTTAACCATTTTATCCACGTCTTCTAGAAACTTCTTCGGTAGTTTTGTCAATGGAGCTGCTTGAAGAGGGTACACTATCGAGACGGAATCCACTGCAGACATTGCAGTGAGATAGAAACCCTTGCCCACGTTCTCGGCTTCTGCTCTCAAGGAGAATTATTACGGAATACAAGACATCACAAAATAAGGACCCGTATAGCTGACGCCTTCAGCTTTCTATATGAGGTATATGAAGAGGTTGCGTGCGTATAGCACTGCAAGGGAGCACCAAGAGGATCGACATCATCGTCATAAATAGGAAAATTAAAACAGCCTATATACTGGATCCCACAATCCGCTTTGAAAAATCCAGGCAACAGCCTGAAGAGGTCAACAGAGAAAAACGAAACCACTACGAGCCTACTGTTGACTTCTTCAAAAGCAAATACGATCTCCGCAACATCGAGGTCATTGGGCTGTTCTGTTCATTAGAGCGCGAGGTACCATACCGAATTTTGTCAATGAATTCAGATTAAGGTTCAAGCTGAAGAAAGAACTTGTTTTTGATATTGTTATTTCAGCTTTGAGAGGTTCAATTAATATTCTGAGAAATCATCTTTACAATGTTTAATATTTTTTATAATAATCAATTTTCTTTTTTTTTCAATTTTTCAATTTCCTCTAAGAACCTAAAATATTTCTACTCTCATTAATTTTCTCCAGTTATATTCTCAATTTACATTATTAGTTCAATTTTTTTCAAGCATAATGTTATTATTACTTATTACAATTTTCAATTTTTCACTGTTTTCAATTATTTAACTATATTTCATTTCTATATATATTGATATCAAAATTGTATTTCATACTGATTGTTATCCTGTAAACCTTTCTATAAGCCAAGGACCAATAAAGGTTGTTTATATATATATATTGAAAAAAGCAATAATTGTGACTGTACCAAAAATTATTAATACAATTGAAGGTGAAAACTTCAGACCTATAAATATGTTACATATATAGTTGAAAAGATTTTAGAAGCAGTTGTTAAAAAACAGTTAAATAAATTTATATCAGATGCTAATGTTTTTGTTGAAGAACAAGCTGGTTTTAGAGATAAGGTGGGTTGTGAAACGGCAATACAAGTAGTTATTGACCAGTTAAAAAGTAATATAGAGGTCAATAAAATTTCACTAACAATATTTTTAGATTTGAAGCGAGCTTTCGAGACTATAGATAGAGACATTATGTTACGTAATTTAGAAAAATATGGTATAAATGGTAAGGTTCTTCAATGGTTCAAACCTTATCTAGAGTTTAGAACCCAAACAGTGAAACTCGGAAATTGTTTCTCAAAATCATCTTCCAATAATTTAGGAGTCCCACAGGGATCAATATTAGAACCACTTTTATTTATCTTATATATCAATGTTATTGGCAATGTCCTTAAATATAGTACTATTAACCTATATGCAGATGATGCTCTAGTTATTTGTAGTGGAAAGGATTTGGACACAATTCATTTACAATTAATGGTTGACATAAATAAAATTGAAAAATGGTCAAGTTCGAATAAAATGAAATTGAATACGATGAAAACTAAAGCTATGGTCATCATGCTCAAATAGAGTAAGAAATAAATACAAAGATAGAATTAATCAGATTCAAATAAAGATTGCAGAAGTGATCATAGAAATGATTGGTGGAATAAAATATCTTGGAGTTATTATAGATGATAGATTAGAATTTAAAAAACATGCAGATTATATCATATCAAAAATAGCCAGAAAAGTGGGACTTTTTCAAGGAATAAGTAGATGTTTACCGACTCACACTAGGGTTATGTTATACCAGGCTATAATTGCGCCGCACATTGACTATTGTGGATCGATTCTTTTCTTACTTATTAAAAACAAAATTTCAATTCTACAAAAACTGCAAAATAAAGCCATGAGGATTATTTTGAGGGTGAAGAGAGAATGCAAAAGATGTGTAAAGCACTATGGTTAAATGTAAAACAACGAATTTTACTTAATACTCTCAATTTAATTCACAAAATCACGAAGGGTCTACTTCCTAGCTACCTCTGTAACAAAATAGTATGCAATGATCAGTTGAATAATAAATATAATTTAAGAAATAGTCAGAATGTATTTGTTGATAGAAAAACATTCTTGCACTGAAGAAAACTCCTTATTCCACAAAGGAATGAGGATTTTCAATAGAATTCCTAGTAGTATTAAGAATGCAAGAAATGCAACTATATTTAGAATTAATTGTTGTAGAGTAATCAAAGATCCCAAAACCATATGAGAAAGAAGGTTTCTGGGATCAAGTAAACTAGTTGATAATCCAACTATAGAAGTTGAAGATGATTA
Source organism: Brachyptera risi (assembly GCA_964007535.1). Classification (NCBI taxonomy): domain Eukaryota; kingdom Metazoa; phylum Arthropoda; class Insecta; order Plecoptera; family Taeniopterygidae; genus Brachyptera; species Brachyptera risi. The sequence continues at coordinate 73,351,010 of OZ023326.1, forward strand.
TTAAATACTCGATGTGATTTTAGTTTAAGATGTGCATTATATTCCTGTAATAAATTGATATTATTATAAAAATTGTTACGATATGTTATGTGAAAATTGTATCAACATGTATGTAAATAGCTTCCTTGCTAATGAACGAATTACTAATTACTACTACTACTACTAAACTTTGGAATAATGTCGATGGTGAAAAGGCAAAATGTCGTAAGCGCCATTTTTTTTTTTTGCAAATATACTAGCCAGATGGTCATCTCCTCCAATCTGCAAAGTGTCGTAAGCGACATTTTAATGCTGAAAGCGTGGTCACCAATTTAATTTTGTCGTAAGCGACAAGATTCAATTTCCTTCTGCACATTTTATTGTAAGCGACATCAATTAACAGGCAAATATCAATCAATCAATTCTTTTATCATCGAGCTAAGTTATGGAAGGTATCAGAATGCGTGCGTGAGGCATATAATTCTTCTGTTTTTGTCTCGTTCGTTGTCTTGTTCAAATGTATCATCATTTTTCATTCAGGAAATAGACATGATTCAGAAAACCAAGATTAAATTGCTTATTCACAGAGCCTCATCAGGGCTGAACTGGGGTGATCCCAGAAGTAATTATTCTATATTACACAAAAAACTCGTGTTGAGCAAGGCATGGAAAGCTTCAACAGAAGTTCACAAGTTTGCCATCCAAACTCAAATATGGAATATGTAGGTATGGAAATCAATCAAAAAATGAATGAAGCTGACGATGAATTAATATTTGTTATAAATGAAAAAAATACTTCTGCATTAAAATGTGATGTCATAGAAATGAGAATCGCAATAATTACACAGCATACCAATGAGAAATCACAACAATGCTCAAAACTGACCTCACTATAAGAATCAGTATCTAAGGATACATAAGTTCTGTTTTGAAATTTGTGTAACTAGATCAATGATCAAATTTACTGGAATTTCATTGAAAGTAATCGGCATTGGATACTCGAGACCTCTTTTCTCGCACTCATTTTGGATGAGAGAATTTTGAGGTTGTTCAATATTCTAGATCTAGTATTTGCAGACTGATCCACAATATCTCCAAAATAGTCATGGGAATAATTTTTAGGAATTTATTTGTGGTCAAATAGGTTGTTGATTGGTGGAACATTGCAATGGCAAATTATTTCTTTTCATGTCGTTCCTATATTTTTCTGAACTTGGGAAGGAGTGATACTTTGGATCATTTTTAATTGTGTATTAGAGAATCTATAATGTAGGCCTGATGTTATGATGCGGAAAAGTTGCCGCTTTAAATATTTATAACTAGCCGCGTTATCAATTGAGCAATCGGGTCCAAAAGACTGTAGCAATGGCTGTCACCAGTCAAAGCTAAGTTTGACATGATTTAGAAGGAAAATAGCAACGGAATTAGTTTGATAGGTGGCGCGACAATTCGAAGGTGAACGGGACTTGTCGTGAGACGGTGTTATAACGTTCAGGAATCGTGGATCGCGAAGGACCCACAACTGATTACACGTATTCCAACATCTTGACATACGAAGATTTATTAGTGTGATAACATGATGAATACATAATAAATCAAGGAATATAATATTCTGTTAGATCAACTTACGTAAATATAATGGCCCCCTTCATTCTGCTATTTTGATGATGCTAATACTCTCGTACAATGAGAGTATTAAAGAAATAAAGTTTGAATGCTTGAAGAGCAACGTTCACAACCTGCCGTCCTCTGAACAACGAGTGGGTTACAAAGAATTTCGGAGACTGCCTAAATTGATGGAAATAGGCCGTTTTATACCAGCAATTTGGTGACAAAGGAAAACGTCATAGGCTGCCTATAAGAGGATTTAAACAGTTGCAAAGCCTAGATTTATATAACGGCAATAACAGTTAAAAGTCCGAAAGTCGAATAATATAAGATTAATTCAGTATTATCTGAAAGCTAGACAAATAATAAACAGTTATAACAACCGTTCCAACACATACTTTACTTGAGAAATTAGGTCAACTTATATTGATAGATCGATCTATAGATAGATATTTATTAATTTAGCATTATTGCTATTTTTTCTTTGGTTTACATATACAACATACAATTTTATAACACTTATTATACATAAATCATGGTACAGGAATAAAGAATTATTACATAATTATTCCTGTAGATAGTTCTTATCTTAAAATATTATACATTTATATTGAACTAAATATAGTACTGTACCTAGTTTTGTTAATAATTCAAATATAGGCCTACTGTTACAATGGTCTCATAACATGAACTAATTCACAAATTTATTTAAGGCCTATTTCTAAACTCTTCTTTAAACAACTTGGTCCCAGTATTTAATTATCTCGTACGCTTTAGGAACTAATTTACCTTCTTGAATGATTTTGCAACAGTCTCGTCTAAAACTCGTGATACTTTTATGATTTCTAATTTCAATAGGGATCCCATTGAAAATTCGAATACCCTTCACAAATATGCTGTTATCTTCTTCTCTACTTAAAGTTCTCTTTACATGTAAATTATTTCTACTTCTTAAGGTATATTTATTATTGACTTGCTTATTGTATTTTAATTTCACTGTGAGATATTGAGGAACCAATCCATTAGTTATCTTATATATTAGAGTTAGAGTATTGAGTATAATTCTCTGTTTAATATTAAGCCACGAAAGTGCGTCACACATCTTTTTTATAGAGGTATCTCTCTTAACCCACAGTATACTCCGCATTGCTTTATTTTGAAGTTTTTGTAATGCCATGATTTTGTTTCTGTCTAAAAGAAATGTACAAACAAGATCTATCAGAAAACACCTCAAACAAGAATATCGGACAAAAATTAGCGATGGTACGTTGAACGATAAGATTACCTTTTCCTTCACTATTCCTAGCCCTAATTCAACAAAGAACTGATAAAAATGTATTTAGAACTGGGGCTACAATAGGACTAGGGACTATTGCATTTACTGAATAACTAGGGCATGGGCCTAATTATTATGTTGTTGGGATGTACTACTCCAATAATATTAATGAGACCTTACCCAATTTACGTGAGCTTAGCCCCACTAAAATCGATGAACACTTACCTTATTTAATTGGGCCCATGTAGCAGTGATGGCGATGAATACACACGGAATTAATTTTTTTTAATTTGGGAGCCGGGAAATTCATTGTTTACTTGTCTCGTCTGAAACCGTTGCAATCTTTGCATGTGCGTGTTGAGACTTGGTGGAGCGCGTGCCCTGACGTCATCAAGTGTTTTGATTGGTTGAAGGGTTTTCAAATGTACCCGTCGACAAAACGCCTTTCTTTGATTTTGTTCAAACACTGTTTCCGATTTATTCTCTATAATTTTGTTAACTAGTCAAACGCGAAATATGCGTTGTAAGATGAGCGAGATATCTGAATAAGGTATAAAAGTCCTTGAAGTAGTTCTACCCTTGCTACTTTATCGACTCTGGTATTCTACACACCTTGATATCTGAATAAGCTATAAAAGTCGTTAAAGTAGTTCTACTCTTGCCACTTCATTGACTCTGGTATTCTACACACCTTGACGCATATAAAAAATACTTCATTGTTGGTCAACTCTTGAATCTAGAAAGCAGTGAACAAAGACCTTTATATATATTACTTCGTAATAAGACCCGCGACTCCCTGGCGAGCAAAATGACTAACGTTTTGGAAAACTGTTTTACCGTCATGTCTGCTTCTGTGGCGCCATCTCTGGTCCAGTAGGGGAACTAAACTTTCATTTGGCGGCAAAATGGGTGTGGGGGAGAGAATTTCTGAAATGATTTTTCATTTCCATTTTCATTCTTACTATCCACCACTCATTCTATTCAATTAGTACATGACTTTTGAGAATATTATTCAATGAAAAGTATTATCTATTACAATAAGCCATTTATAAAAATACAACCACATAAAATTGTATAAAATAATAAACTCCAGCAAGTCCAGATGTAGCTGACTACCTATTCATTTTAATTTGTTGGTGTTATTAGATATTAGGTAAATAGCATCGAATTGAAACATGATAATTATGTGATACTATTAATCAATATATAAAATACAATAAATACCAATATTTATTACTCAATTAAAAAATACCAACTCACCAAAATAAGGAAGCCTATAGGATTTTGAGGAGCTCCTAAAGAAATAATACAGAACAGTTTCAAATGTTGGTCAATAATACACATGTTTATTGAATTAAACATAGCGGTACCTAAATTTTACATTCTGACTTGTAACATGACACTTTGACCACAGCAAATTATTGCTGGAACAGTTGCTCACATATTAGAGTGATGTGTAAACCAGTTATGCTCCAAGACACCATTTATTAGGACAATTCCATCAGGAAGGATGATTTTGCAAACACTGATATATATTTAATATAATGCAAAAAATATATGAAAACATATAATTCAGTCAACACTGGGATAAGCTGGTATGCTGGGTCACGACAATACTATTATTTATATTGTGATGTAAACCATGAAAGCTCTCATTCAGGCATGCACAGCTAGGCATTAGGCCTACTATTGCAAAGCCATTTAAACATCCGCTAATGGAAGTGTTCTGCAAAATTTACCTAAATAAAAGATTCAAATCTAGCAAGGTGAATTGACTGATTTCACATTCAATGCCCGGCATCCATATATATAATATCAAATGAGAGATGCACCTCACTAGGTCTCAGGCAAAGACTTAGGGAATTAAAAGCCAGAACTGAAGAAATTCATACAGAGTTTGTGAAGTACGACTATTTTCAAAAGTTCGTATCTACGCGCACTCGCCACACATTTCAATCGCATCTTTTCTTGTCTCGCGTCTTTATAGGCCTATCATTTGTGTGGCTCGAACTTGAATTATCGAAATTAGGTCTCAGCTAGCTAGTATCTGCATTGGGAGAGAAGTTCCGAAGGCGTGTAGACAAGAGGCCACAGAAAACCCAAGCGATTTCAATCCGGTCGAAGCATCTGAGAGACAATCTGAGGGCAAAAAAATTAATAAAATACAAATAGGGTCCACAATACACTATTAATCAATATTATTTGATGTTATAACATTATAACAATATCAATATCTACCAATCAATATTGAGAGAAGTGAGCCACTCTGTAGGCCTAACTATTTCTACTTCATGCTAGAGAATGGTGTTCTTATTGCTTCCCCGAGGGATAGAGTTTTACAATTATCACAGCTAGGCTATCATTTGATATTAAATAATCAATCTTGCCAAAAGCATGCCATACAGATACGTGGGCATGTATCACTGTATTCCTCTTTCTCGAAAAATACAGAAAATTGCTCCCACTAAAAGCTAAAAGACCAATTTTAAAGTGAGCACTGAGCATTTTACATTGAGAACACAATCATGGCATAGACAAAAGTAGGGGCATTGAGTTTGTAGGGGCCTACCGGTATTATATAATTATTTTATTGATGATTGTAGGCCTAGTGTGTGTTGACATTATGATATTGGGTAGAATCAAGGCCATAGGCCTATCGCAAAAAGACTCGGACCTGCTAGGACTATAAGATAAATTATAGGCCTAGGCCTGATAATGATGCTATTCATAAAGCTTTAACGAGTAACTCAAATTAGGTCCTTTGAATTTCATCATAACGTTATGATGTACATGATGAACATAACGCTGATAGCCGGACACTACTGGTAAACTAGGCCTATATAGTTTACTTATTCACAAACTTAAAAAGTGGGCCTGGGCCTATGTCACTAAGTTTGTAGCTAGTTTTGTAACACTACAAATACAATGCATGTGTTCATGAATGAGATTGAGAACAAACTAGGAAATAATCGACTAGGCCTAGCCTAGGCCTATTCTGAATGGAATATTCAAGATCTAATATCACTTATAGGACATGAAACTATACTTACTTCATGTTTGTAGATGGTTATTGTAGTATTCAGCTACACAGCTGAATTCTCTTCTTCTCATGCTCGATAAATAAATGTGATTTGAAATATTTCAACACACGCAACTGAAAAAACACCAGCCATTTTCTTGAATTTTGCCACAGTTGAGTGGTTGTCATGGTAACAACGTAAATAAAGATACAGTTCGCGCATTCTGTTGCCCAGTAGGAAAAGTTATTCAACGGTATTTAAAGTGCCGGTAGCTCGATCGTGAAAAAAATGTTGGTATCGTTTGTGATATGGAAGATTCAGGACCGTGGCAGTGAATCTCGACAACTTAATTCTGTCACAATTTGTATGATATATTTTATCTATGACTATCAATAACGTAACGGGATAAGCAACATGGCGCTTTCCTTTCGCACCATGCGTATAACAAAGGGATGCCGCCTCACAAATGTTAGATGATTTGCTGGTATTATTGTATTATGATCTATTCAAGTAATAGATGTAATGCAATCTGTGAATCCAGCTCTTCCCAACTGCATTAAACAATATTGGGATAAATTTCATTTGAATTAGCCAATCTAAATTTAAAATGCGACTGTAAAAGCATTTAGTTCCCTAGTCAAGAGCCCTACTGCTATATTTACCATTTGATAACTGGATAATTACTCATCATCTACGAGAAAGATTAAAATCAATGCAATTGTACAACTATGTACTATATATTGAAATACGAGCCTAATACGTACGATTTGATTTGAAATTGCGAATCTCACAAATGTACACGAAAGCGCGCTGATTCCATCATGGTGAAAACGGCCTAATGTTAAAAGGATAGGACTTACGCCATGTTGCTTATCCCGTTACGTTATTGATAGTCATAGATTTTATGAATATTATCAGTCATTTTATTTTTTTTCTTCAAAACGACTGATCAGAATTGCTTACAAAATCGTAATAATGTGTAAAATCCATGTATACACATTTAGAGAGAATTTCATTCCATTTGGAGAGATTTTATTTTTCAACATTTTCCGCTCAGCCAAATCTTATGGGGTTTTTAGAAACTTTGAGATGTTTTTTCTCAAAATCGGTCAGACCGATTCATCCCCAAAACTATACAGTTCTAAGTTGGATGAGTTTGCGTGTAAAAAAAAAGTTTCATGTTGATCAGTCAACCCTTGCGACCTGTGGAGTGCTTACAAAAAAAAAAAAAAAACACAGACAAAGCCCTCTAAGAGTGGGATGGAGACTTCGCTACGCTCATCAACTAAAGCTTACTAAACTAGTCAAACGCGAAATATGCGTTGTAAGATGAGCGAGATATCTCAATAAGGTATAAAAGTCCTTGAAATCGTTTTACCCTTGCTACTTTATCGACTTTGGTATTCTACACACCTTAATATCTGAATAAGCTATAAAAGTCGTTAAAGAAGTTCTACTCTTGCCACTTCATTGACTCTGTTATTCTACACACCTTGACGCATATAAAAAATACTTCATTGTTGGTCAACTCTTGAATCTAGAAAGCAGTGAATCTCGACAACTTAATTCTGTCATAATTTTTATGATATATTTTATGAATATTATCAGTCATTTTATTTTTTTTCTTCAAAACGACTGATCAGAATTGCTTACAAAATCGTAATAATGTGTAAAATCTATGTATACACAATAAGAGAAAATTTCATCCCATTTGGAGAGATTTTATTTTTCAACATTTTCCGCCCAGCCAAATCTTATGGGGTTTTTAGAAACTTTGAGATGATGATTCTCAAAATCGGTCCGACCGATTCATCCCAAAAACTATACAGTTCTAAGTTGGATGAGTTTGCGTGTACAAAAAAGTTTCATGTTAATCAGTCAACCCTTGCGACCTGTGGAGTGCTTACAAAAAAAAAAAAAAAAAAAAAAAAAAAAAAAAAAAAACACACAGACAAAGCCCTATAAGAGTGGGATGGAGACTTCGCTACGCTCATCAATTAAAACTTGACATAAAATGAAAATAGATAAAATAAAAGAGTGATGGAATTGAGTTGACCATAAAACTAATGGTAATAATAATGGTAATAATGGTCGACCATGGCGGGAATCGAACCCCGGTCTCCCGAATGACGATTCAGTGTGTTACCACTTGGCCACGCGTCTCGGTCATCCTCATAGAGGTTTTTCGTGCTTTTCCTCTGTCGTTCAGGTTGATACTGGGATGGTTCCTTATAACATCAGGCCACGACCGACTTCTTCCCACCATTCAAAACTCCTAATAAAATAACCTTTCATATCATCATCCCATCATCTCATTCATCATTCACCTACGCCAATAGATCGTAGCCATCAATATGGTGTGCCTTTAAATCCCAATATGAATAAGGTGACAATGGTATATGCATAATATCTTTGCTGATGAACAAATTTTTCAGTTGGTTTTTAGTTGTTTCACTCATGTTTCGGAAATTAATCATTATCAATATGGAGTACAAAATGTCGTCTACATAGAATTAGTTTCAAGTTAATAAAGTGATTTCCTCACTAAGAAGAGTAGTCGGTGTGCGAAGTGAAATACAAATTCAGAGATAATGAAGTCGGGATTCATCAGCCACCGAGGCAGCTGTCTCAAAGGCTCAAAGCAAGTCAGAGAGGCATGTTTCAGGCCAGCCTGAGAGGCTCATTTCAGGCATGCCTGGGAGGCATGTTACAAGCATGTCTGATCGTGAGAAAGACAATTAAGATTGCTGTATGTTTACTACGGGCATGCCCTGGGCATGTTCTAGGCAGGCACGATCATAGAGCACGTCTGTAAAGCATGCCTAAGGCTTGCTTCAAGCTTGCCTAGTGGAGACGCCTAATCCTTGCCTCACTGGCAGATTTCATGCATATGCCTCAGGCATGCCAGTGTTTGTAGGGGTTAGTATCGTCCGCCATTTTGTTTCCATGTAGACTAGCAGAATTTTGGCCTAGGCCTACGTTTGGCTTGGAATTATTAGTCATCCTGGTTAGGCCATTCTCTTTCTCTCTTAGAAGATTGTTTACTTCCTCTAGGTTGATCAACCTCTTTTCCTCTTCTTTTTCACTTAGAAGCTTGTCTTTCTCATTGATTATGTCATTCAGTTTAGGGATTATGATCTCATCATTTTGATTTGAACTCCCTTCTGACCTGAGCTTCTTATTTTCAGTTTGCTTACATTTTTCATTGATTATTCGTTCAATCAACTCTTCCTTACTACCTATAATAATAATAATAGTCTTTATTTTTCATGTACATAACGATTCCGTCATAACAATCGAAAAGGGCGAGGTTCGATCACATGATCGTTCTTCCACCTAACCTTTACATATAATAAGAGAGAAATAAAATAAAATAGCACTATCATTTAGTTGGATATAATGTAAAGTAGATAATATTATTACGATTAAGATATATTCTAGATATAAGATATAAGATTAGAGAATATAGATTTAAGATATATTATATTAAGAATATCTTAATAGAGATCAAGATGAAACAATTAACTCATTAGTAGTAAAAATGGAGTATCATCATCATGTGAGACGTTTTATTGACTTTTCCTCTCCCCTCAATCATCTTGTCATGTCCTAGGAAACTTGAGGAAAGAGTAAAGCAATTGATAACGCTACTCATATCAGGGAGGCAAATCAGGGATAGTTGTTCGAAAAATACTCATTTAGATTATAGAAAGGATTTAAAATAAGAAAACTTTTGAGGTTGGAAAGAAAAGACTTGAGTGAGCAGGACTGGATTACGTGGGAGGGCAAGTGATTGTATAAGATAGAGCATAGGTGAAAAGGGCTGTTGGTGAAGAAGGACAGATTGTGAGATGAGATGTGGATGGAGTTTTTGTTTCTGGTCTGGTAAGGATGGATTGAGGAGTTGAGAGGGAAGAGATCGGGATGGGTGCGGACGAAGGAGCTAGCATCTTGAATGAACTTGGATGAGAGAGTGAGAATTTTTTGGTCTATGAAGTGCTGGCGACAGGATGTGCGTCGGGAGATACCAACTATTGTGCGTAGAGCTCTTTTTTGAAGTATAAAGACACGGTTAGCAGGGGGAGAAGCACCCCAGAAGAGGATGCCGTAAGAGAGATGAGAGTGAAGGTGAGCAAAGTAAGTGAGTTTGAAGGTGTGAAGGCTGACGATGTGTTTGAGTCGTCTTAGAAGGTAGCAACTTCTGAGGATCTTGACAGAGATAGTGTGGACGTGGAGAGCCCAGTCAAGAGAAGGAGTGAGAGTGATGCCTAGGAACTTGGTAGAGGGAGTCGTAGGAATGATTTTGTTATCAAGTCTGATGAGGGGAGTGATTGAGGGTGGTTTGGAGCGGGAGTGAAAGTGAATAAAGGTGGTCTTAGTAGATTGAAGAGCGAGGCGATTATTGACACAATATGAGGACATGTGAGAAGTTTGAAGGTTGGCCGTGGTGATTAGGGAGGAAAGGTCGTTTTGGGGTGAAGTGATCAGATGGCTGGTGTCATCAGCATAGAGAGAGAGGGTACCTGTGTTAAGAAGAGGAGGGAGCTAGGTCATTTATATACAGTAGGAAGAGAAGGGGTCCGAGAACTGATCCCTGGGGAACGCCGCAGCAGAAGGAGCGGGGACTCGAGAGAGTGGAGGTTGGGAATTTAGGCTTATTGGAATGGAATATAGGAAGCCCAGAATTCTCCAATTCTTCTTTCAACTCACTCTTACTGATTTTACTTATTTTAGGCCTACTTATGCATTCGTGGAGGCCAAGTCTTGAGTCCTGGGGGTGCATTCCTGTACAATTAGTGTTATCTAGATAAACCTAGTCCAAGTTAATACCGTGTTAATACCGGTTTTAGAGAGGTTTAACTTCGTATTCCTGTACGAGTTTTATAGTAGGTTTATGTTAGTACGTCGGTAAAACAGTTTTTTGACAAATGTTGTTACAAATCAGCTAAAATGTACCTAAATATCATCCAATTTCAACGAAACTTGAACTAAATCAAATCTCAGCCTAAAGCACAATTTTCAATGAAATTAAATTAAAAACAAAAAGTTAACCCAAGTGGGATCGAACCCCGTCCGTCTTACTCTAAATGCAGCCGCGCTAACGACGCAACCGATCTGCCGATATGAATTTCTACTCTTAGAACAACATGAGTATAAAAGCTTCGAAAAGAATTCTGGCAAATGAATCATTAATAATAAAACTGATGGTAAAATTATTTCAAAACATTCACATTCCGTTGCCTTCAGTTCTTATTCTAGAAATTGCATTCCCGTAACGATATTCAATATATTAGATATTTAAATTAATATTTGAAATCTTGAAGTGGATCTTAAAACACGCTAAGCCCGCTCTTTGGCAGGTTTAAGTTAATCCTGCTTTTCTGGTATTATTTCCGGGTCTATCTTTTTAGGAATACCAAGTTAGTACCAATATCACTTAAAACCGGATTAAATCGTACAGGAATGCGCCCCCTGGGGGCGCATTCCTGTACGATTTAATCCGGTTTTAAGTGATATTGGTACTAACTTGGTATTCCTAAAAAGATAGACCCGGAAATAATACCAGAAAAGCAGGATTAACTTAAGCCTGCCAAAGAGCGGGTTTAGCGTGTTTTAAGATCCACTTCAAGATTTCAAATATTAATTTAAATATCTAATATAGTGAATATCGTTACGGGAATGCAATTTCTAGAATAAGAACTGAAGGCAACGGAATGTGAATGTTTTGAAATAATTTTACCATCAGTTTTATTATTAATAATTCATTTGCCAGAATTCTTTTCGAAGCTTGTATACTCATGTTGTTCTGAGAGCAGAAATCCACATAGGCAGATCGGTTGCATCGATAGCGCGGCTGCATTCAGAGTAAGACGGACGGGGTTCAGTCCCACTTAGGTCGAGTTTTTGTTTTTCATTTAATTTCATTGAAAATTGTGCTTCAGGCTGAGATTTGATTTAGTTCAAGTTTCGTTGAAATTGGATGATATTTAGGTACATTTTAGCTGATTTGTAACAACATTTGTCAAAAAACTGTTTTACCGACGTACTAACATAAACCTACCATAAAACTCGTACAGGAATACGAAGTTAAACCTCTCTAAAACCAGTATTAACACGGTATTAACTTAGACGAGGATTATCTAGATAAAACTAATTGTACAGGAATGCACCCCCAGGCGTTCTACTTCGCTTTTTTTTAGCGTTCTAGATCGCGAGCTTTTACCTCGCGTTTCACAATTCCTTGCGTTTTGAAAAGAGGTGTTTTCAAATAGTAGATCGATTTTGAATGTTTTTCATGATAATTGTCACTTCTTGTACCGATAAATATAGTTTTCAATAAGAAATGGGAAAATAAAATGAATAATCGTGATAATAATAGGCCTGATAATTAGATGAGCGTATAGCAAAGCTTTCCATTTCACACCCTGAAAAAAATAGGCTTCGTCTTTATGTTTTTTTTTTTTTTGTAATTAAGTACGCGGCATACAGGTCAGAGAAATGAATCAATCAACTTGAAACTTTTTCTGAACGTTGGTGTCATACCAGAATAGGTTGGGATTGTTTTTCAGAAAGATCGGTTCTAAGGTTTTTCCGTAAAATAATCGGAAAGTTGGAAAAATCCTCATAAGAATAAGCCGGAGGAAAAATACTTGGAAAACAGGAATTTTTCAAAAGCTCTCAAAATTTTACCAAATATGAACAATATTATTATACACCTTTTCAGAGATGTTAGCAACAATCAAATGAGCAATTACAAAGAAAACGCCATAAAAGTGTACATATTATTGGTATTTGGATCAATTGGTTTTGCAAAGTGTTTATGCGACAGGTTGCAGGTTACGATAAATATCAGCAAGTAGCAGGTAAGGTTTTTGAACGTTCGAAGTAATCCAAGGTCTGTAGATGTAAATTGAGCTAACAAGTTATTTTTCATCCTAGATTTCCATACATCTAAGCTCATCTCACAACGCGCATCCCACGTTTTCATAGTATAATATGAATTCAATATAATTCAATATGGGCCTATAGCTAGGCATTGTGAATATGAGAAGGATCTTTATTGTTCATTCTTTCATATTTTTGCGGTGTCATTATTCGTTTCTGTTTAATTGTCTCTTTCTTCCTTTCTCTTTATCTTCCTTTCTATCTTCCTTTCTATTTATTCTTCCATCTTTCTTTCTTGCTCATTGTTTCTTTTCGAAAGAGTTGCATTTTTGATACGATAACAAATCCATTTGATCTTCTCGATTTTCTCAGTATGAAATAAGTCACGATAATGAATAATATCTAGTATATAGCAGTTGGAATTTGTGGCTATTCATGATATTCATCTATAAATCATGGCTGGATAATATCATAGAATAAAAAGGTAGACCTATGATAATATGATAATTAGTTGATCATTTTGTTCACTCAATAATGGCCTAATATTCTACTTTATCCTCTTATACTGCTGTTCACATTCAACCGACATTTACCATCGCATCCTCATAGATATTTGCTACAATGAAACAAACAGCAATAATTATTTTGATTCAATATATATACTAATGATGAAGTAGCATTTCAGATTTAGTTTCATCATTATATTTGAGAACATATAGGCCTATTGAATTTGAATATGAAGATATTGTTCAAAATAATTTCATGAATACATTTGACGATTAATCTGTGCATTCCTGGCACATTGTGAAATTGCCTTTCGGCCCATAAATGGCCTATATTGTGATGATTGTGCCAGTTCATTCAATGATAGAGATCATTAAAATACAATCAAAATAAGAGTTGAACTGAATGAAAAATGGAATATAATATGAATTAAACAGTGGTCCAGCTCTAAAATGTTATTTTAAGTGTAAACAAAAAAAGATATACCATAGCGGGATTCGATAACACGACCTTCAAAATGAGCTACCCATTAGACCACGGCGACACCGAAATTTTTCCTGGTTTTCTCTCCTATATAAAACAACCATTTGTCTGTATTTTCAATCAAATTGAAATTGGTAATTATATTCTTTACTAATATGAGAAAAATTAATAAGTTCATCCCGCATGTATTGGGGTTATCAAAACATAGAAAATCGAATTCAAAAATCAGAAACGGAAGAGCTTGAAATGATATTATCGAAACTTTCTAGTACGCATAACTACATTGGCGCTGCGAACGCCTAGAACGGCGTTTTGAAAACGCTCGTGTGATAATGAAATCACCCGCTTTCTCAAAGCGCCTCTTGGAACTCAAGACTGCCATTTTGAACAGAACTAGCGTTCTCAGTCAGCGTACTGAGATTGCTAGGCTATCTAAGTTGCCTGTTTCAAGACTTGGCCTCCTCAGGATAAACTTATTTCTTCAAGTAACAGGCCACCTGCACTTGGCGCCATCTTGGATAGCTCTTAATCATACAAAATCAAGTTGTATGTGAGTGTCCATTAAATTTCATATAAATAGGCCTACATCACTCATCGTACGTGTATGATGCAGTTTCCTAATTATGTAAAATAGAAAAAAAACTCCACTTTGGTGCTGGCAAGCATTGCCAAAGAAAAATCTGAAAAAATATTTTTTTCTCCATAATATTACATTTTCATAATACTAATGGTGTCATTTTATAGTGCAGTGAGAATTAATTCTCATTCAGATCAGGGCAGTTCCTTTCCACTTTTGCACGATAAGATTGTAAAGAGCCTGTGCATTCCTTCCCAATCACAAGAAGCATACAAAATCAAGATCAACGATAAAGATAGTGACTGATCGTGGATTGAAAATCCCTCACAGAATACTACGCATGCGCAGCTGCGTGCGATTAGCTCATTAGTTGTAGATGCTGTGCATGTTTGATGAGTTGTCGGCCTCTCAGGTACAATTGAAAGGTTTGTTTATAATACTGATTAATAAAAGGGGCGTACCGATAATTTATTCGTAAATATGTTCCTGCAATGAGCTCATATAGGTCATTCGTTACGGAAAGACCAGTGACTTTATGAACAGCAAATATTTTTATAAACTTGATGAACAGCTGATACTGATCAAATCTGACAGATGTTGCGCGCGTGCGCTAAGGAATGTTTTAGAGCGCTTTTAATTTAAAAAGATAATATTCCGTCAATTGATAATTATAATAATTATGAAAAGAATTACAATTCGCAATGTTATTTTCGGCAGTGAGCATTCTTCTCGTAGAAACTTTACAGCAAAGGTGACTGCTCCATTCAACTTTGTTAATGGAGAGAGAGTAACACCTGTAGATACTTTGGGAGATGTAAAAGTAATTGATCCCTCAGTCAACAAGTTGTTATGCACTGTGCCTACGTCAGGGAAAGAAGAAGTCAACAGAGCTGTGACATCAGCCAAAGAGGCCTTTTCTAATTGGAGTCAGGTATGATTTTACATAAACACTGCATTTCGTATATACTATAACATGTATGTCCTATGCATGTCAGAGATGGATCCAGGTCACATTTATGGAGGGAGCGATTTTAGTTTGTATTTGTATTTTGTATTTTGGTATTCTGAATACCATGTGGAAAAATTGTGCAAGGCCTATTGTCGCTAAGCCAGTGATTCACAGCGGGTAAGGCCCTATTTTGGCCATGTAGGGAATTTTTTAAATTATCAATTTAAAAATGTGGGTTAACAAATTGTGAATGTGATGTCAAAAATGGAATATTTTTGCTCTAAAACCCAAGGTGGCCCAAATGATATTTGCCAGTCTAAATTTTAGCACTTTGGACCCAATTATGCATCCTCAAAACAAGTGTGCATGGTAAAGGTGAAAGGGAAGCCATGCTCTGCAAGGAAATTTGTGAAAATTCACATTTTTCAATATAATTCTATGAGTTTTGGGAACTACACAAAATTTTTGGAACATGAAATCTTCACTGTAAAAATGAGGCTAATTTGGCTAAATAGCTGTTCTCAGCAAATTAAAAGCTAATTTAATACTTCATTTGATAACAATGATATAAGACTATTCATTCCATGCAGTAATGCAAAATATATAATAGAATAGTATAGAATATAAAGGGACGGGCAGAGAGGGCGGCTGTCTAGGGCCCCAAATTTAAGGGACGCAATCAGTGCCCATGCATCTGTGGGCACTGATTGCATCCCTTAAATTTGGGGCCCCAGCAGCCGCCCTCTCTGCCCGCCCCTATTTGTAGATTCAGTTTACCCGGTTAATTTTATTGCCGCCGTTAAATGAATCTCATTGTCATGAATTTGGTACATTTTGTGAGTTTACACTCAATCACAATTTAATTTCAACTCGAATGAAGCATAGTATTGTTTGTTCATTCCGACCGTAACTAAACTACATGCCAAGTTTGACATTTCACACATTCACATCAACATTCAGTCTGAAAAGCATGTCAAATTTATTTTCAATACGCTGTAGAATATGAATTCATAGATTGACTGTTTATGATATTTTTTTCCTTTCTTCTGTCTCCCGTTTTTCTTTCTTTTTTCCTTTTTTCGTTGCTTCCAATTCATGGGGTTGGCAATCACCCCTATCGTCCCCCCCACCTTGTATTGGCCACTGAAGCACGCATTTCAGCACATTACTAACATAACAACATAACATAACTAATAAGGTAAACACCAGAGAGAACATTTGAATGATTCTAATCTACAATTTGGTTAATCAACATCATATAATAGTTGAAATTCTTGTATTTCCGGTATTTTGTATTTTTGGTATTTTGTATTTGTATTACCGGTAACTGTTAAAATAGAAATATCAAATTTTGCAAATTCAAAATGAAGGTTCTATAAATTCATAGCATGATTGTATTTTCTTTGTGATAATTCATTTAGGTCATAAGTAGCCTAGAATGTACAAACTTTCAGACTGATCAGAATAGAAATCTGTTATTGATTTTTAAATAGAATAGAATAGAAATAGATTTTTAAATTAATAATATAATCATTAAATTATTGATTCCAATACAATAATACTCTTTCACGAATAAATAATACTACAGTTAACATTTCTAATAACCACTTTGTTATTTATAATACTTTGCTATGGATAATTTAAATACACACACATTTATATATTTGTTTTTTCGTAGTGGAGTAGCGTGGATCGAGGGCATCTGCTGGTATCTGCTGGAAGTAAAATCAGGGAAAACTTGGAAGATATTGCAAGACTAGAGGTGAAGAACAACGGAAAACCAATATGGGAAGCTAGAGTTGACATTACTTCATGCGCTGAAGCATTAGAATATTTTGGTGGCATTGTACCATCATTGGCAGGTGTGTATGGTTATCAGTAACAACCAGATTTTACAGTGATAAAAATACAATTGAAATATGAAATGTTTTAAAGTTTTTGTTGAAATTGATATTTTATCTTTTTTTAATTGTGTGGTTATATATTTGTAAGTGTACATAGTCATTGGGCCATGGGCCAAAAGCAGTTCAATTTTTTTTATAAAATCAAGTTTTGACATTTTTGAAAACTCTATAAAAATAACCCAGCAGCGAAAAATTTGAATAAAATTTGTCAGTTGGATTTTCGATGATTGAATGTTACATCATGTTTATATTCTGAGTTTTCACATTTTTTATTAATGAATATACGAATTTTTGAGCATATGTTGCGCTAACTGCATACATGTCTTCCCATCTTCTATGAATGGCTAATCCCGTATGATTACGCAAAGCCAGGTTGTTTATCGTAGTATTCAATTTTCAATTCAATAATTATTGTTTATTTGATTGATTTTGGTGAAATTATGTCATTAATTTCTTTTCAGGTCAGCACATTCCTCTCCAAAAAAATTCTTTTGCTATGGTTTGTCGAGAGCCTTTGGGAGTCGTGGGAGGAGTAGGAGCGTGGAACTTTCCAATGCAAACATGCACGTGGAAGGTATTCGTCTTGACTCTTGAAAATCATATGTGTCAATATGTTAAACTGGCTCGAAATCAAGTACTGGGGGTCGATTGTATAACTCTTTTGGCAACTCGTTCGACAACGATATCATTCGTTATCTCTACTGAAGTGACTACCAAGTTATCACTTGCCCCTTTATAATAGTCCAACACTTTCGTTGGACTTCTCACAGTGACAACTCTAGTCGACATGAGACCTCATTTGATGGATGTTTTTTTGTTAAACTAGTACATACATTATTTAGCATAGCAATATAATTGACCAATAGTAGCACGATGATCATAATTCATATGTAAACTTAGAACTTATTGAAGACCATGTTTGAGATTTTCATATCTGCCTATAGAATAGAAGGCCGTGCATGCAAAATGTCTTCGTGTATTACCTACCTTGACAGCTGTGCCTAGATTTAACTCATGGTTTCGTTGTTCAAATGATAGACATATATTTCACGTTTTCTCAAATACAGAGAGGAATGTATTGATTCCATATGTACCGTATTGCAGATACGTAATGATTTAGCAAAATCAGTCTTCTTTCATAATCAATTCAACTGAGATATACCTTGAAACTTTTATACCACTGCCATTGACCGCCATTTTCGTGGGTCTTTTTGTAGTGACAATATATACCGACATGTATGCTTTTTTGACTTTTGTAGCCTGTTGAAGAGATGACAACGAGTTAGACAATAGTCATTTTAGATACCGATCGACAAGTGAAGTAACAAAGTTACACAATCGAGTGGGCGTCGGATCCGGTTTGATCCCTGCTACCGTCCATCTTCACAGGGGTTTTTCGTGGTTTCCCTTCAGTCTAGGCTGATGCCGAGATGGTTCCCTCTATATAGGCCACGATCGCTTCCTTCCCACTATCCTTCCCATTACCCATAAAAAAACCTTCATCTCATCATCTCATTAATCATCCATCCGACGCCAATAGATCTTGGTCATTATTAGGGCTGTGCGAGACTCGAAATTTTCGAGCGAGTTCGAGTCGAGATCGAGACTCGAACTCGCTCGAAAAGATTTTTTCCCAGATCGAAATTTCGAGTCTCGAAATACTTTCGGGTCTAGAACGTTTTCGAGCGAGCGAGCGAGAGTGGAAGAATAAACTTGACATCTTTTTATCATTCAACAGATTGGTATTAAATAACTAGGCAAACGCGTTGTGTTGCCGCGTTGATGGATGAGCTACTTAAATATCAACTTTAATCTTTGGATTGGTCATTTATATACCTTGAGATCCAAACCATTATGTCACTGCCATCTCATTTTTCCTTATTGATTTCTATGATAATAAAGAAGGCTTTGTTCCAATCGTTTACAGTTGAGAGGTGACACCTGTGACTTGGATTTAATTGGTATCTTAATAGCATTGAGTGATTCACAAAACTTACATTATATATTTTTTTTACATCAAAACGGCTGATCCGATTTGAGTGAAAATTCGGAATAATGTGTATCATTATTATATTAAAATTCCCTGAGAATTAGAAATGTCTCGGATGAAAATTATTTCACAAATATTTTCCTCTGGGTTAGTCTAATGGGATTTTTGAAAACTTTAAAATGAGTTTTCTGAGAAGTGGTTCAACCGATTGCGCCTCAAAACTATACAGTATTGGATTAGATAATGACACTTGTGTACGCCAAGTTTCAACTGATTTTAAATTTTCGTTTGACCTATAAAGCGCGAAAAAAAAAAAAAAAACAGTCACTTTTTTTCGGGTATGGCAAAATTGAGTCTTCGCTTCGCTCATCCGATAAATCTTTAGTGTTTGAAACTTATGAAAAAGTTTTGTTTCTGCATTTCTCCCTTCGATTTTGCATATAGAACTTGCTGAATGATTACAACGCGTATCATCTCACACTGTCAGTTGCACCGGACTGACTCCGAGTGAGTTCTGCTGAGTCGTAGTACTCGGTCAGACACGCACACGCGTCTTTCTCCCTTTCTCAGTTCCTCCCCCTCACCAAAACACACCCACACTCTTCAAGGACAGATTGAAACGTCATCAAGCCACTCGGGACGGCCGAGCGCCAATGGGAAAAAGTTCGCGCGTTGTGTTTCTAACGGCGAAGTTAGCCGATCAAGTTGCTCATCAGTACCGAACTTATCAAGTAGTTTCCCCCTGTTTCTGTCGTCCGCAATACAAAATAGTCGTAATTCTAACCGGGAAGTGATAATTTCCGTGGCTATCTTTTTTAATATTGATTGTATCCACTTCAAATTTTGCACTTAGATAACTATCATGCTAAAACTGCAGAAAAATGGGAATAAAATAAAAACCAACAATGGACATGATTATTTGGTTTTTACGAAATTTTCAACGATGAAATTTATTTTTCGTTCTTCTCAAACAATATTTTTTTTATTACATTTTTTCATGAAAATGTTGCTGAAGTATTGTTCAAGGTTGGTCATATCGTTTTTCTGATATTCCTGCTATATTTCAAGATATGATTTTATTTACGATGTTTTCTTTTTAAATTAAATTTTCTATCAAATTTGTGCTCGAACTAGCTCGAACTAAAATTTGTGCTCAAACTCGCTTGAAAAAAGTCAATCTCGCTCGAAACTCGCTCAAACTCAAAAAGCTCTGCTTGCACAGCCCTAGTCATTATAATATCTTTATTCATGGAACAATTTTACATTATTATAGAATGCATTTAGAATTAGATGGGTCATTTCATTAGAAGTACTAAATAATCATTACAGTGCGTCGTTAAACCCAAGATGTATGTACACAATCGAGCCCCAGAGTTATTTATGTTCACGTCAACATTACACTAGGAAAACGCTGCGTATACATTGTAAGATGAGTTGAATATTTTTATGGCATGTACTCGGTCATTTTATTCTCATCTCCATCTTGACACAACTAGAAAAATGCATGTATAGGCCTATACACATTGTGAGATGAGACTAGAAGTATGTAAATCTAGAATGAAATATATTCTGTAGCTCACTCTACATCTATAGACCTTGGATTACTTCAAAGATTTGAAAACACCCTACCTGATTTTTTGTACCTGCTACTTGCTAAGTGTGGTACAGTACTGGCAATCCAATGGTACTGGTAATAATGCACTCTGTTGGTCTCTTGAGCCTAATATTCAATCAAATTTATTGTAATAATACAGTTTTGGGGTTACTTTTTATCCGATTATTGAACAGATTACTAAAAATGTGTATGATAGGCCTAGTTGTTTTCATATTCAGGAAAATACGTAGGGCTTTTGAATTGTTTCTTTTCAAGGCCTACTTTTCCTCCAGGTCATTTTCATAAGAAATACTTTTCACCAATTTTTCTGAAAAGCAATCCCAGCCTTCCAAACACACAAAAAAAAACAATACAAATTCAAACAAAAACATAATGTGTTTAAATGCTTCATCCTAGTTGTACAGTATAACGCAAAAGTAAAAAGCCGTTCCATTTTCTGAAGCCCGGGAGGTAGGCAACTTGTCATGCACGCTAGAAACCGGTCCGAGATTCAAAGTCCACATGCAGGTATACTGACTGAAGTAAAACAGTATTGATTATATTTGAAGTGATTTCATCTGTGCAATTCAAAATAATGTTTCGATATGTTTGTATCATTCGTATTGGTTTTAATGTCGCACTGCACTGATGACTATACGATCTATTGGCGTCAGTTGTTTTGATGTCAATTCTTTCTCGTATTTACCATCAAGACATGTATTTGATCCAAATCAGATCTTGATCCGTTTTATTTTCTTGTGTGCGCTCCACAGGCCACAATGCAAAACCGAACTACATGCTATTTTATCTATGGGCGTTATTTTTGAATGAATGCATATTAGGGTTTCAAGGCGCATCGACAGCGAGGTCATTTAGCGCATATGCGTTATTTTCCTTCCATCTTTAAATACTTATAGCTTTTGGTGGTAATTGGATCGGTAAATATGGGCAGATTGACGATTCAAATTGAAGAACTTACCTATATTAGAATAAAAAGTAAAGAAAAACGAACAATATCTCTCATTGGAAATTTAAAATTCATAATACATAATATATATGAAATATATAAAATATTACAGTATATAACCAATCCAAAGATATACTGATCTATTGTTCATCAATGCGGAAACACATGACGTGTTCACCTAGTATAATTCAATCAGCACCTCAGTGATAAGGGAATGATAATGAAAATAATGAAAATAACAAATCAATGAGAGTATTAGTTATGTTAATTGAACCTTCGGAAATGATGATACCCACATAAGCCGAAAATTGTGTCTGGGAAAGACGATATCCACCTTGAAATCCGAACAAATACGTCACTGCTATCCCTAATTTCCTAATTAATTTCTATGATAATATAAAAGGCTTTGATTTGATCGTTTCCAATTAATTGGTGACACCCGTTGCTCAAATTTTAATCGGTATCTTGACGGCTTTGAGTGATTCAAAAACATTACATTATATATTTTTTTACATCAAAACGGCTGGATTGATTTGAGGAAATTCTCAGAATAATATGTATCATGATTATATTGAAATTCACTGGGAATTTCAATTCTCTCGGGTGAAATATTTTCGACGATTTTTTTCCTCTGGGTTATTCTTACGGGATTTTTGAAAACTTTGAATGAGTTTTACCAGAAGTGATTCGACAAATTTCGCCTCAAAATTATACAGTATCGAATTAGATACAGACACTTGTGCATGCCAAGTTTCAACTGATTTTGAATTCTAGTTTGACCTGTGGAGCGCGGAAAAAGGGCACTTTCTTCGATTATGGTGGGATTGAGTCTTCGCTTCGTTCATCCAATTACACAAAAGTGATCTCGATTAGGTGAAAATCACATTGCTTATGGAAGGAATATTCCATGTGACACTTTGGACAAATTGGAATGAAAATAGTGGATAAGGGATTCAGAACGTGAAGAACTGAATAGTGAAGCGCAAAAGAAAATTAATGATTACTCATTAGGCGATACATTAATGACAAAATAATATGGACGAAATGAATGAACATGCAAATAATGACTGAATATATAATGAACATTCCAAAATGATATATAAATGAATATATAATATATATATAATATAATAATATAATATAACAACAACAAAAATATATATATATATATCTATATACATAAATATATATATATATATATATATATATATATTTATTTCATATTTTTCATTTATTTATATTTTGTATCAAGTTTCAATATTAGCACGAAAAATTCCAAGCTGGTAGGTTAATAATACCTAGAAAAATATACGATGTCTCTTGACTCGATTTGGACTGAATGGAAGATGGCTTCGATAAAAATTCAAACTATCTCAATCATTCTATCATCAAACTATCTTCAAGCTCATCCAACTATTGTATTATGAAATACTAGGAAAAAGTAGCATTTGCGTTGTGAGATGAGCGAGATATTCATATAATCAAAAAAACTCTTCACACCTTGACTGGTATGAAATATACTTGATTGGCAACTATCGAGTCTAGAAAGCCATGAATCTCATCATTAGGGTTCTGCTAATTTTTCTCTCTATTCGATGAATAAAAATCATTTGCTGAATCATTTTCCTCAAAATGGCTGGTCCTGAAAATATGTGATGATGTGTGTCTTCAGTTTGTTCATATTCAATCAAAGTTTATAGAAGTTCTTGAAGATATTTTATTCTTCAAATTTTCCCGCTCAGCATATACAATCTCATTGCTATCATTGGCCTACTATGGACTTTGTGATGGTGTTTTTAGAAAATGGTCCAACCGATTTGTTCCCAAAACTATCCAGTTCCAAGTTGGATGTGCGCAAATCTTGAGAGAACTTCATGTTGATCAGTGAAACCGTGCATCCTGTGCAGTGCTCACAAACTGACCAACAAAGAAACAAAAATACATATACAAAGCTCCGTAAGAGTAGGATGGAAGTCTTCGATATCGCTCATCCAACTATTTCAAATTCTATATATCGAACTTCACATTAAGTCTGTCCATGCTATCTCGATATTATCAATGATGAATAGAAATTTTACTGTCCGACTATTATGAATTTACTTCGCATTTTCAGTTCTTCATATTTGATTCACATCAAATTATTTTTACGTTCATAATCATACTGTTCATTTTCCAGTAAGCTGTGATGAAAGATGTAGCATTTCATACAAAATTGGGCTTGAATAGAAAAATGAAAAAATATTCATTCAAACGCCATCGGATTGGCATGGATTCATAATTTTTTCATTGCATATTGAATTTATTTTTGATGGTAATTTATTATTCCGAGCTGAGATTTTCAAGATCTACAGAACAATTGAATCGAATCGTGAATTCAATTGTCGAAACCTCTTCACCCGCAAAACCTATTTTCGATTATTTGTTCAGAGTTTTTCTTGAACAATTTCGTCTAAAAAAAAAAAAATAGTCTTATGAGAATTTAAGAATGTGTGTTTCTGACCATTTGAGAACAGAATGTAATTCTCTTTTACTCCATACTGAAATCATTCCAACTCTAATTATGAATTGACAACAGTGCCAAACAACCCTTCGAACCTGTCGAACAAGTTGAATGGCAACATTGCTTGGTGATACGATTCACAATCACGCAGATCAAACTACATGTTGGGAATTGTTCATATCAGTCCTACCTGCGATGCGACCTTTGCACCCTAACCCCACCGGTTTACCATCTGTGTGGCGTGCTGCCTACCTCCCAGGCTTCAGAAAATGGAACGGCTTTTTACTTTTGCGTTATACTGTACACCGGATTGACTCGACTTTATATTTCAGTAATCTTAACTTTAATAGTCAAATATTATAATCACTGTCTTTAATAGGTCAAATCAAATCCTCAATATCAAGTAAAGTTGTTGGTAAGTTTTACATCACTTTGTATATTTTACTTGACCTGTGTGAAATGACAAAACCACATACTATTTCCATGTAAAATATTACAAGATACATTTTAATATGAAGCGTGAATTAACATTCATGTATTTCTAGGTTGGTCCGGCATTGGCTTGTGGGAATACCATGGTATATAAACCATCTCAATTGACACCTCTCACTGCTCTCACACTAGCTGATATATTCTCCGAGGTTGGTCTACCAGATGGCGTATTTAATGTTATTCAGGTAAAGAAAATATTATTTACGGTATATTGGCGAGCCTGCTGAAGTGAATCATACTTGCAGTGTTGGGTAAGTTCCTTAAAAAAAGGAACTAGTTCCAATTGCCATTACTTGATCCAAGAAAGAACTAGTTACCGTTATGCCGTTACAGTTCCTCAAAAAAAGAAGGAACTTCAAAAGTTCCCCAAAAAATTTAGTTCCTTCAAATAGGAGTATTCTCATGGGTTTTAAAATGTTAGGCATTTATCATAATCGATTCAATAATTATTGATAAGACACTACACAACACCAATTTTTTAGACAATTAATTAGATGATCTTATCACGAGGACCAGCAGGGTCGAGATGGAACACTTAAGTGGGATGGGCCTCTTGTGTTTACACAAATCTCCCCATACGCGTCTTGAAAATAATCTCATTCTCATTGGCTATTGGTGATGTCACCAGGTAGTGATGGTTTTCTTGGAATGCATAAGCTGGGTACGCAGAATTGACATTTTTCTCTAACCCCTCACACTGACGCTCGGTTAATTCGAGTCATCAAACTATGGCAACGTACGAAAAGATTGTTTGATAAGTAGTAAATGGGGATATACTCTGAAATACGTCTGGAAATAGTAAGAAATAGGATGGACGGCACGGATTAGGGATTTATAGACTACGCCTATAGGCTTAGTCTATAGCGTGTGAGACAAAAAAGGTCATATACAAAATCTTCCACCTGCTATTATACAAATGGGCAATCTTTTCCACATTGCGATATGAATTGTTCAAGTACTATCTGTTCAAAAGGAACTTGAAAGAGAACTTAATTTTCGTTCCTCATTACCGATAAAAAGTAACGTGATTCCGTTAAAAGTAACTCAATAATAGGAACGCAGTGCCGAAAAAGGAACGCGTTCCTTTCGTTAAGTTCCTACCTACCTCTGCATACTTGCTATATAGGCCTACCATGCAGTATTTTAAGTTTTTAACTGTGATTTCAATTATACAGGGAGAGGGGACCACCGGATCATTTTTATGTAATCATAGCGATATTGCAAAAGTGTCGTTTACTGGATCTGTACCAACCGGTATTCACGTGGCAAATATAGGTACGTAATATGTAAATAATGCACAAAAGAAAATTCACTTTGATCATATCTTTTTTCTCAGTATTTAAAATACCTTTCCTTACATTCTAAACCATTGAATTATTTTTCTTCTCTTTACAATTTTAAATACTGCATAGCCCGATATTACCCAGTTCAGTTAGCGTTCTCCTGAGAGCTGGTGAAACTTGATAGCATTGGTAACCATGGTGATAACAACACTTGAATGCCAGTTGAAGCTATACTCTCGTATTGGTAATTCAGATACTGATTAGTATTTATAACTGTCTGATTATACTGTCTGTTTAGCTGCGTCTCATATGAAGAAAGTTACCCTGGAACTCGGAGGAAAGTCACCACTCATTATATTTAATGATTCCGATATGGTTAATGCCGTTAAGGCTACATTGCTGGCAAACTTTTTGACTCAAGGAGAGGTGAGAGTAGTAGTAGAAATATTATATGGATGTATACATATTAATCAAAGTGATTGGATCAGGGGGTGTTTCTACCATTTCTGCTGGGGCAGACTTCTCATATCACAGTTCCTGCCAGCTCCGAGTCTTGCTTCTACTTCTCCCTCCTCTTCTTCACTACCATTATCCTATTAACTAATTAATAATATTGATATATTTTATTGGCAGTTCACTTCAGTGGTGACCAAACCATTCTGCACACCTATCAATTACGTATACCAAACTTTGTTTCTAAAAATATAAAGATACAAAATCATCTACCACATAAAATAATATTTGAAATCTGTGTCACATATTTGAATCTTTGTAGTATAAGATGACTATAATTATGTACAGTGAAACCTCTATCCATAGTTTTTCAAGGGACCAGAAAAATGAAACCATCCATGCAGGAAAATAATCTACCCAGGAAAATTCAACATTAATTATATGGGAGTGGGGTGAGAAAAAATGAATGGTACAAGCAGGAAAACGTTTGATCCGGGAACGATGCATAAAAGTTTCACTGTATTATACTAGTGTGACCACACTTTTCTCTCTATATACGTACATCTATATCAAACTGTTTTCAATTTCAGTACTTTAAATACAAAGACAATAAAAAAAACAACTAGTAAACCATGTGTCCATTTATATATGCGTTCACCAAGAAAGAAAGAAATTATAGTTATTATTTAAATTCTTGCAAATGCACATAAATGTGCAGTGGCGAGTTCTCTAACTACTCCTATCCCACCACCTCCCTGACCCTCTGACGGAATAACTTTAATCCTATTTCATCACCCTCAAAAACACTTCTACTAAGCCCATTACAGTCCCTACTTGTCCTATTCAAGAAATAATTGTGGGCCTAATACCTTAATTCTAAATGAGAATCTTACATTTATGACTTTATGATTTTGGAAGTTGCCTTTGAAATAAGATACCGTATGTGCTCCTCCTGCAAATTGATACATTTCACACAATTTTGTCATTAAACCCCCACCCTCTCCATATCATACCCATCAGTGATAGATGTATATAGTATATTTGAATTTGAATTATTTTTCCCGGGTTGCACACCTACTGCATGCATAACAACTGCCACTGATTTCAACAGCATTCAGTCAGGCAATAATATTACACAATGGTTTTTATTAAAAGCGGAATGTTTCAGGTATGTTCGAATGGTACACGTGTGTTTGTACAAGAGAGTATAATGGCCGAGTTCACAGAAAGATTACTCGAAGCCACGAAGAAGCTCGAGATTGGAGATCCACACAATGAGACTACAACAGTGGGAGCCACAATCTCTAAAGAACACATGGAAAAAGTTTTAAAGTTTATCGATGGAGCAAAGAAAGAGGTACATTGTTGTTAGATAATAGATCTAGATTCTAGTTATTGAAAGTAGAGGTCTAATACAATATAATTTTCAATTAATGTTACTTTATAGCATGGACTACAATGTTAAGAGCCGTTTTTTATAAATAAGCCAACTATTAGTTGAGGTACGGAAATAACAACCAAAGGTGATTCCAAGTTATTCTGCTAACTATGGCTTAAATTAAACCACCAACTAACAATTCGTAGAACCTGGCCTAAGCAACAAATATCTCACATTATCTATTTTCACACTTGAATATTTGAGTTGAATTTATATGCCAACTTGACAAAATACAATCACCGGCATATTTCACAGCTAAAATATGCAATTACCGGTGTATGAAAGTTGTATTCAAAGCATAATCTTATCAAACTTTTCTTCAAGTTTCAATGGACGATTGTGATTTAAACAGTTTTTGCACCCTTACGTGTTCATGGAGGAACAGCTATAGATGAAAGTTTATTTCAATCTCTCCAGGGTGCGACGGTATTATGCGGTGGTACTCGAGTTGTTTTGCCACCACCTCTAGACCAAGGATTCTTCCTCTCTCCTTGTATCTTGACCGACTGCCGCGACGATATGGAAGTTGTGCGTAACGAAGTGTTTGGGGCCGTTGTGTCTCTGTTACCCTTCTCGACTGAGGAAGAAGTAATTCTACGAGCTAATCATTCGCAATTCGGTTTAGCTGGGGCAGTTTTTACGAGGTCAGTGATTACTGATTAGACATTTCAAAGCCTATTTACAACCAAAATTAAGAGTAAACCTAACTTTAGGAGGAAGTTTTCATGTTTTCAAGTTTCCAATGTTATTCACAACAAAATATTCAATAGTAAGAAACAGTCAATGAAATGGCTTGTTAATAGCAATGTGATCCAAGTGACCAGTAGCTTTTCACATTGATGTCAAATTCTAATTTGACAGTTAGTTGGCACGTACAGCTTGATGTCAAATTATTAGCAATGTTTGAAATTTGCAAACATCACTTGTACAGCCAACTTCTTACTGCTACTGTGTGTTGTTGTGGATGGGTGCATGAAATGTCATTGGGCAAACGTTGCTTCTAAAGTTTGGTTAACTCTTAATTTCAGTTGTAGATGGGCCTTTAATTGTACAATATTAACAATACATTATTTTCATCATCTTGATTTGCTTGTTTAAAGGGATTTACAAAGAGCAATGCGAGTAGCCCAAAAGTTGCAGTGTGGCACGGTATGGATGAACACGTACAACTTGTATCCGCCTCAACTTCCATTCGGTGGGTACAAGTGGAGCGGAGTCGGACGGGAGAACGGTACTGCTGTTCTTGAGCAATATACGCAACTCAAAACAGTTTACGTGGAAATGGGAGATGTAGACTGCGGACCACTATATAAGTGAAGACTGATAATCATGCTACTTGGAAAGGTACTGGTCAAATAAAAATGTGAAATGAAATTTTTTTTTTTCAATTTTCAGAATGATTTGCTATAGAGCAAAACCACCAGCTTACCTCAACAGTGATTTTCATTTAGAAATAGGGCGTATCTTCAATAAATTCTTGAGCAATTAGTTTTCATTGTATGTTGGCTAGGTGTTGCTATTGGGTCTCGCGCGCAATATTTTCCAAGTGTCCCTCCTCACTCGACCTAACAAAACATAGGCCTAGTGAACATTTTGGTTCTAGTCCAAGGTCAGGTCGTCAGTCGTTTGTTGACGCTAGAAGTGTGAAGATTCTCAAGACAACGCCAGATCCTCATTGCGAGGCACAAAATAATTACCGACGACTTGAAGGAACATATGATTTAGTCCTGAAAAATCGCGATAATTTTGATCAATATTGAATGGAATTCCCAATATTTCAATATTGTCGATCAAATTTCGATATAGGCCTAGCACATTTCGTTCGGTATTGTTTACATTTTCTTGATCGAAAGACAACTCTATGAAATACAAATATTTCTGCATGTTGGGCGTATCATTTTCACGATAATATTAACCTATTCAATACAATTTCAACATATTCAAATACGTATCATCAGTTGTAATTTTCAACTACGTAAACGGGACCCAAGTGGAAACCAGTCAAACTCCAGTCATTTCCAAGTGCCTATCTTTGCAGGCAGCTAGCTGCGTCACTATGCATGGTTTCAAACAAATATATTTTCCAAGTTTATAGTATAACTTTGTGTGCATTCATGATTTGATATGTTCAAGGAAAAGGTGAAACGGACAAAATGGTTACTCTTGTGATTCAACAATGATGTATCATATTTTTTCAGAGTTAGTTAAAGAAACTAACCCAGTAATTTTATTGAAGTTTATCTCAGTCAATTCAGAAAAATTCTGGACATGAATAAGTTTTAGCTTGCAATTCAATGAAATCTATCGTTTTTGCACTTTTAAATCTATTTATTCCCACCCTTCTCCCATATAACCAATGGTAAATATTACTTAACGAATGGATTGTTCTCCTGGATGGATGGTTCATCTTTCCTAGTCCCAGGGAAAGTCATAGAGGTTTCACTGTAATTAATTACGGTGACTTGGGCCTATTAATAATTACTAAAAGTTGGACTAGCAGTCGAAATATATGAATTCCCATATTTTAAAAGATTATTTCACTCAATTCTAGACCTATTAGACCATTATTATTATTATTAGAAAAGCTTGCTAGATCAACAGATTACAAGAAGTTGTCAACTACTAAAAAGGTTGTTCTGCTGTAACCTGTAACCATTAAAAACTTGAAACCTTGTATTGACAAATTTCCTCAAAATTCATAAATATAGGTGTGATAAGTAAAAATAATTTCTCATGTCACTCGAGACATAGTTCTTTCGCTTTGAAACACACAGGTACTGTTGAGTAGACGACGTTTAGTTCGAGATCAATTTGCAGTGGCAGCAGCTGATAGCTTCTTGTTCGGCTTACTGAGAATCTCGTAGAATACCGTTTCGTACAGGTTTTCCTCGGGAGACGTTTCGTCCGTAGTATACCTGAAATTACAAACATGATCAATTATTTACATAAGCAATCAATGTAGCCCATATATGCCCTAGTACATTAGGTGAGTTGTTAATGGTGATGGATTACTGTAATAGAGAACCAGGTAAAAATATTTTTTATGAATACCTAGTAGATTTATGATATTGTAGAAATGTATGTATTTAATGTTACTACAAAAAAGTTGAAGAAAGCTTTTTTTCATTTCATGAGACTAACTATATAATCTGATACAAAGCAGCAATTGCGTTGTAAGATGAGCAAGATTTTATGTATGAAAGATAATGGAAAAATGGAAAAATAAACACACCTTAATTTTGAATGTATCAACTCACTGTCTACCTGATTCACCTATTGATAATTTCTAGGGGTGAGAAAGCATTCGAATTTTCGAGGTCTAATTTAGCTGAACTGGAAAATTTCGAGTGCAATTTTTTTTAAACAATTTTTCTGTAAGTCTACCTGTATTTATTTATTTATTTTCTACTCTCACGAATGTCAATGACGGGGTGAAGTCCCAACTCATCTCAATCTCAACTCATCTCATTCCCAACTCATCTCTTTCCCAACTCATCTCATTCCCAACTCATCTCTTTCCCAACTCATCCCTTTCCCAACTCATCTCTTTCCCAACTCATCTCATTTGAAACGAACCAATCTATGGGCTGTCCCAACTCATCTCTTTCCCAACTCATCTCATTTAAGCCCCGCCTAGTCCAATATGGTCTCATTTAAACCCCGCCTACTTGAGTTATTCTCCACCACCTCTTTTTATGAACAACCAATGGGTCTTTAGTAACCACTCATACTACAAATGCTATATACAATGTAAAAACATGATAGACCTATGTTTGAAAACTTTTATTACAGAATAACGAGATAAGCATGCCAGTGACTTCATTTATAATTACATTGAGGCCTAACTTGAAAAGAGTTTTCCTTGACGCTATAAAGGGTCCTAAGAGTCTTTTGAAGGATACCTAATTTATGTTATCCTTGTAACTAAACATACTGATTTCAATCATTTGTTACATGAAAAGTGAAAGTAACATGCATTTATATGTTGAACATTTTGGCGCGGAGCATTAGACTGACAGCCATCTATATTTAATTTTATAAGCGAACCACAGGCGCCGCCTAACCTAACTGAAAAAACCACCGGGTCTAGGCGTACCGGTACGTGAGAGCAATGATTGAATGATCTTTTTAGTTTGTTTTTAGGTTGTTAGTTTAATTGAAGTGTCAGCTGTCAAGTCAATCGTGGGCTTGGGGTAATAGGTTAAACCTTGGGGTAGGCCCTTGTGTTTGGGCCAGGCCATAAAATAAGTTATTATTCTCAATTTATGTAAAATTCAAGTGTTACCTAGGGTAGGCCATTGACTATTTTAACCTTCTTGTTGAATAGTCAATGCCTAGGCCTAGGCTTAGGTATTGAGTTTTTGGACCCAATGCCCTAGGCCTAGTCATTGAGTAGGCCTATATATGTTGTTACCGCCGATCTTAAAGATGGCGATGAAAGACCAGTGGACTGTATATTGATGAGTTACGGTGAGGCCATACGGAACGTAAATAATCGGGTGCCGACTTGGCAATAATAATCAGGCGAGCATAATCCAAACTCAGATTATGCCTCACCCCAAAACGATACGTACTGAACTACGTCGACTTGACGTTGTTAATAACCAAATCAAAAGAAAAACGAGAAGCGAAACAAAATAGATCAAAAACCTGAGTGGTGTCCCCACACACCATTAGAATAAATAAACAAGAAACAAAACCTTGACAGAAAACAGAACACCCAACTTCGTAGATATGCTAATGAAGATAACAAGTGTAAGGAAATAGAAACAAGAAAGGCTGGAAAGAAGGTTCTATAACGACCAAAGAAGAACGCAGAAAAGAGATGCAACAACTGCGTACATACGAGAGACTTCACAGCACGTCCGAACTCTAACAAGAGGAGAGATTAACAGGAGATGCTCACACAACAAGAGCTGGAAGCAGAATGACGGGATCAACCCACTTGAACAAGAAACGTCAGAGCACGTCTGCACTCGAGCGAGGAGAGAGACCAACTGACGAGCGAGGCATAGCTACCAAGCACGCAACGCGAGAATGGCGAGCTGTGATTGGATGCAGCAAATCGCGTGAGAATGTAACGGCCAACCAGCTTTGAGAGTGGAAAGGGAACCAGAAAAATGCTTGCAGTAGAAACAACATTCCATGACGTAATCGAACATGATTTCATAGTTCAGAGGCAGCTAGGGGAAACGAGTTAGCTGGTCTCAAAAAGACCGGCGTTAACATGTTGTAATAACACTATATACTCAATGGCCTAGTGTTGGCTTATACTTATAACTCAAACTTCAAGGTGGAACTGAATGAATCTCTAATGACTCGAGTGTTTAATGAAGAGCCGGCGGAATTGTTTGACAATAATTCCGCCATCTTGCATTGGCCAGCAAACACGCTTGAAGTTTGTGTGCTAGTGTTTTTTAGTTTAATCAATGTTCTTTTGAGAACAGTTGAAGGGTATTGTGGGGAAATCAGTGTTAAAGGTTACAGTAGTGTGGTGAAGTGTTAGTGAAGAGATACGGAAAGTTTTAGTTGTGTTTATAAGTAGTTGAAAGTTTGGCAGTGTAGTTGCTCTGTGTTAGCCTATTGTTTTTGTGGTTAAGGGCTTCAGGGTTTGTTTAGTTCTGTGTAAGCTTAGGTAGTGAAGGGCCTAGTTACTTGTTTGTAGGGTCATTATTGTCGAGGTAGTTATAGAGGGTAACATTCTTTGTAATATCAGTCCAGCTCTTGTGAAAATGCAGGGTAGTGTAGGTGTAGAGGATTCTAGTAGTTGTAATAGGTGTAGGAAGGTTGTGAGCAGTAGGCAGAAGGCTTTGAAGTGTGGTGTGTGTGAGTCGTGGGAGCATGGTGCATGCAGTGTGCCGCGTGTCTCGGGAGAGGAATATAAGATTTTGGGGAAATGCAGTTTATTATTATTATTATTAACTCTTGCAGTTGCACATAAATGCGCGGTGGCAAGTTCCCTATCAATCCTATCCTATCGCCTCCCTAACCTTCTGACGGAATAGCTTCAACCCTATTTCATCCTCCTCAAGTATACTTCTACTAAGCCCATTCCAATCCCTACCTGTCCTATTCAAGAAAGAGAACTTACCGACATCTAATCTAGCCCCCTTTATAACTACTGCTCTATCATGACTTCGCCTACCCCCATACCCTGACTCATTCCTTTCAATCAACCTATTCATCTCTCCCCAGCCCCCTTCTCCTTCCATTACCCTGAAGAAATTACAGATCCGATCCTCCTTTCTCCGTATTTCCAATTCCCGCCATCCCAAGTCTCGGATCATCTCAGATGGACTCTCCAATATTCTCACCCTCTCCCCCCTTTCATTCTCCCCCCATTTCCACCTCCTAACCCTACCTGTAACCCTTCTAACTGCAATCCTTTGCACCCTTTCCACATCCCTTATCTCACCTAATCTATAAGGATCCCAAACTGAACTAGCATATTCCACCATGGGACGCACTAACGAGAAATAAGCCTTTTCCTTTATCTTCATACTTGTCCCCCTAAGCTGCCTCATTACAAAGTTTAGTGCATTTATACTCTTTTTTACTATTCTCTCAATCTGACTCCCCCACCCTAGACGTCTATCAAATACCACCCCCAAGTACTTGTAATTTTCCACTGACTCAAGTGACTTCCCTCCTACATCATACACTACATCAGCCCTCACTCTCCTCCTACCAAAGGTGACTAACTTACACTTCCCTTCATTTAACCCCATCTTGTTCAACTGAACCCAACAATTAAGTGCCGTCAAATCTGCCTGAATAGCTACTACATCCTCCTCTGTATTGATTTCCCTATATACCACACAATCATCTGCAAATAACCTTATTCTCGAATTAACAACCCTAGTCAGATCATCTATATATAAATCAAATAATAACGGACCTAGCACACTACCCTGTGGAACTCCTGACGTAACCTTAACCTCACTTGAAACCTCCGAACCTACTCGAACCGTTTGTTCAGTTGTGTGGTTGTGTGGTAGCTGTGTGGGGGATTGGAAAGATAAGGTAGTAGAAAAGGAGGCAGGGAAGTGGGGAGAGTTAGAAGAGCAGTTAAGGAGTACTATTGCTAGGTTAAAGCGGAAGTTGAGGAAGGCCAAGGAGGGAAAGGATTTCGAGGGAGATAGAGTGAGTGAGGTTAGGGGAGGGTATGTATATGAAGTGAGCATGGGGAACGGGCCTAGGAGTAGTGCTGAGTATAAGGGTAAGGAGACACCTGTGGTAAAGGTAATCAGTGTCAGGCAGGATGAAGCTAGGGCTAAGGTTGGGAAGGCAATGGGAAAAACCAAGGCTAAGGAAGTACTTAGGATGGAGGAAGATAGTGGTAGACTGGGACAGAGTAGGGCTGCAGAGGAGGTTGAGGTTAAGGCAGACAGGGAGGGCTTGAGAGGGGTGATGCTGCTAGGAGACTCGCTCGTTCGGGGAGTAGGAGCGCAGGCCGGGGGAAAGCTGGACGTCACAGTTTTACCGGGAATAGGGGTAGTTAGGATGAAGAAAGTGTTGGAACAGGTTAGTGAGAAGGATGCTGCAGGGAAGGCGGTGATAGTTCATGTAGGGACAAATGACGTGAGTGGTAGGGATGGGTGGGGAAAGGTCAAGTTAGTACAGGAGATGGAGGGGTTAGTGATCGTAGCTCGTGGGAGGTTTGGGGAAGGTAGGGTGGTGGTTAGCGAGATTTTGTATCGTAGGGATATGCAGAGGGGGGTCATCAATGGTATGAATGACTTTCTTAGTCGTATGTGCGAAAGAATGGATGTGTGTTTTGTGGACTCCAATTTTTGGCCAAGAGCAGAAGGATTAGGTGGGGATGGACTCCATTTGTCAAAGGAGGAGCAGCGTATGTTTGGTGGGCTGTTAGGGAGGGTAGGTGATAGGCTGGGAACACAGGTTTGACTTGAGGGGGGTGCGATAAATGAAGAAAAGGGGGGACAGTGGGTGGGGGGAAAAATAGGTCGAGGGAAAGTAAATGCCAGGAGATTAACCTAATGGTAGTAAATTGTAGGAGTTTAGCAAATAAGGTGGATGAATTTAGAACGCTATTAGAATTGTACCAGCCAGAAGTGGTGGTGGCAGTAGAGACATGGTTGGGAGGGGGATTTACAGAAAGTGAATTAACTATAGATCGTTACACATTGCATAGAAGAGATAGGGATAGGCATGGAGGGGGGGTAATGGTAGCAGTTAAAAGAGGTATCCAGGGGACAGTGCTCTGGAAGAAAGAGGAAGTAGAGATGATGGGAATGAAGATAACAGTAGGCAAACAGTCTCTTGAGGTAATCGCAGCATATAGGCCTCCGGGTGGGGATTTAGGACTGCTTCATTGTTTAGAGGATAGGCTTAGTGCTAGGGATAATGTAGAGAGTTTAATTATAGCGGGAGATTTGAACATGCCTAACGTAAGATGGGAGGTAGGAGGTAGAGAACAAGGGAGGGGAGTGATGCAAAATATCGTTACGGGCATATTAAACGAAGGTTTTCATCAGGTTGTGGAGGAGGGAACCAGGAGTAGAAGGTTAGGGGGTACAAATATTCTAGACGTTGTGTTAGTCAGGCCGAGTGAGTTGTGGGCAAAAACAGTGATTGTTGATGGTATTAGCGATCATCGGGTACCTATAGTCAGCTTAGCTTTAGCTCCGGTTCAAACCGATAACGTTGGGAAGAAAGTTTGGGGGTACAAAAGGGTGCAGGCAAGAGAGGTTCAAAAAGCTTTTGAGGATAGGTTTGAGAAGTGGTGTGAGATAGACGAGCGTGATGTTGAAGGTCTGTGGTTCAATTTTCGGAAAGTATATGAGGAGGTTAGAGATATGTTGGTTCCCTATAAGGTGTTGCAGGCAAATGCAGATCCTGCCTACTATAATAGTACGGTTAGGAGGCTTAAGAGAAAGGGTAGAAAGATGAGTAGGAAATTGAGGGAGTCAGGGGAGGGGAAGGGAGCGATCAGGGACCTAAGGCGGGACTTAAACAAGGCTAAGAGGGAGGCGAAAGAAAACTTCATGGGCGGTATGTTTAATGAACGTGATGTACAGGGTAGCTGGAATAGAATGTACAGGTTTGTTTCTAGTCAGAAGGGTAGTAGTAAGGAGTTGCCCACCTTAGTTGATCAGGGAGGGAATGAGTGGAAAACGGATAAGGAGAAGGCAGCAGCATTAAATAGATTCTACGGGGAAGTGTTCAATGTGACTGGAATTATAGTG
Source organism: Brachyptera risi (assembly GCA_964007535.1). Taxonomy (NCBI): domain Eukaryota; kingdom Metazoa; phylum Arthropoda; class Insecta; order Plecoptera; family Taeniopterygidae; genus Brachyptera; species Brachyptera risi. The sequence goes on from OZ023326.1 coordinate 73,388,121, forward strand.
GAGGGAGAAACAACACTGGAGGGGGGGGGAAGAAGTCCTGCTTACAGAGGGGCAAGTGTGGAATGTATTAAGGAAACTAAAAAGTGGGAAGTCACCAGGCATAGATGGGGTGCAAAGCGATCTCCTGAAATTAGCGGGTAGGGGGGTTGTAGGTTATTTGCTAAGGTTGTTCCAAGCCTCACTCACAGCAGGTAGAGTACCGCAAGATTGGAAAAAAGCGGAGGTGGTTCCAATTTCAAAGGGAGGGCAAAGGGGCAGGGTAGACAACTACAGGGGAATCAGTTTAACGTCACATGTATGTAAGATGATGGAAAGGGTAGTTATAAAGAGAATAATGGAGAAAGTAGATGAACATAGGGGTATTTCGGAAGTGCAGCATGGGTTTGGGAAGGGGTATTCATGTGAGACACAGTTGTTAGGTTTTGCGGAAGAGCTGGCAGGGGTAGTAGACAAGGGGGGCTGTATTGATGCAGTGTTTTTAGATTTTGAAAAGGCTTTCGACAAGGTAGATCACACTATATTATTAGGGAAGTTGAAACTGTCCATTGGGAATGCTGGGTTAGTTAATTGGATTGGAAACTTTCTTCAGGATAGAGTTCAAACAGTTCGAGTAGGTTCGGAGGTTTCAAGCGAGGTTAAGGTTACGTCAGGAGTTCCACAGGGTAGTGTGTTAGGTCCGTTATTATTTGATTTATATATAGATGATCTGACTAGGGTTGTTAATTCAAGAATAAGGTTATTTGCAGATGATTGTGTGGTATATAGGGAAATCAATACAGGAGGATGTAGTAGCTATTCAGGCAGATTTGACGGCACTTAATTGTTGGGTTCAGTTGAACAAGATGGGGTTAAATGAAGGGAAGTGTAAGTTAGTCACCTTTGGTAGGAGGAGAGTGAGGGCTGATGTAGTGTATGATGTAGGAGGGAAGTCACTTGAGTCAGTGGAAAATTACAAGTACTTAGGGGTGGTATTTGATAGACGTCTAGGGTGGGGGAGTCAGATTGAGAGAATAGTAAAAAAGAGTATAAATGCACTAAACTTTGTAATGAGGCAGCTTAGGGGGACAAGTATGGAGATAAAGGAAAAGGCTTATTTCTCGTTAGTGCGTCCCATGGTGGAATATGCTAGTTCAGTTTGGGATCCTTATAGATTAGGTGAGATAAGGGATGTGGAAAGGGTGCAAAGGATTGCAGTTAGAAGGGTTACAGGTAGGGTTAGGAGGTGGAAATGGGGGTAGAATGAAAGGGGGGAGAGGGTGAGAATATTGGAGAGTCCATCTGAGATGATCCGAGACTTGGGATGGCGGGAATTGGAAATACGGAGAAAGGAGGATCGGATCTGTAATTTCTTCAGGGTAATGGAAGGAGAAGGGGGCTGGGGAGAGTTGAATAGGTTGATTGAAAGGAATGAGTCAGGGTATGGGGGTAGGCAAAGTCATGATGGAGCAGTAGTTATAAAGGGGGCTAGATTAGATGTCGGTAAGTTCTCTTTCTTGAATAGGACAGGTAGGGATTGGAATGGGCTTAGTAGAAGTATACCTGAGGAGGATGAAATAGGGTTGAAGCTATTCCGTCAGAAGGTTAGGGAGGCGATAGGATAGGATTGATAGGGAACTTGCCACCGCGCATTTATGTGCAACTGCAAGAGTTAATAATAATAATAATAATGAGGCACTTGGAAGCTTTTTCATATGTAATAATAATCAACAACAACAGGTATGCCTGAAAGACAGTATTATAAAAGTTTTTCACATCAATATTAGAAGTATTCATACACATTTCGATGAATTTACAATCCTTATTCAAGACATCAGTATTAACTTCGATCTCATAATTTTAACTGCATCTAAAATTTGATGAGCCCAATTTCAAAATTCCAGGATATCAAACCTTCAACCACACTAGGAAATTAACAGCATTTGATGGTGTCACTTTACTAATCAAGGATGATATTTTCGACAACCTAACAATTACATCCGTTGACAATATCACTAATGCAAATTCTGTTTAAATCGAGGCTAAAATAAAATGGATACATACTTGTTTCTTGCAATATATAGATCACCTGCAGCAGATAAAGCCACATTTATTAGAGAACTGGACAAGGAGGCATCCATAATGAACAGTATGTACAATTTTATTATTGGTGATATGAATATTGATATTGACAGAAATTCAAGTCATCTCGCAAACACAAACGAATATCTAAACTCTCTGTATAAACATGGCTACGTCTCATTAATTAATACACATACACGGGTGACTTTGAACACAAAATCATGTATAGATCAAATATTTGTTAAAACTAGATTGGAACACAATATTGTTTCTTCTATCTTGAAAACATCAATCACAGACCACTATGGAATAAGTGTTGGTTTTGGTGCTCAGACTCAAAAATCAAATGGAAGCCATAAAACAGACAATCGCACAAATGAAAATATAGTTAGAAAACTTAATATTGACTTGTTAGTAAAAAATATAAGTATGAATAATTGGACTGAAATACTTGAGATGAAGGATCCTGAGAAGGCAACTGAGTGTTTCATTGAAGAGATTACTAATCAAATAAACAACGCGAGCACACAGAGGGGAAATAGAAGTAGCAAATTACGCAAGCTAAAACCGTGGATCACTACAGGGCTAATAACTTCAATACGCAATCGAGACAAAATCAGCAGGAAGCTATTAACACAACCCAATAACATTAAATTGAAATCCTATTATAAACTGTATAGAGTAAAATTGCAAGCTTTAATAAGGGAAGTAAAGAACTCATATTATAAGCAGAAATTACAAGAAGTCAATGGAGATTTTAAAAAAACTTGGAATATAATTAACGAATTAATCAATAATAAAAATAAAAAATCAGCAATTCTTAAAATGAAAACATCCGAGGGTACTATATTGGCGAAAGATAACTCCGGGCTGATTGCCGACACATTTGTTGACTTTTTCACCGATGTTGGAAATCAAATGGTAAACAGTAAAACAACCGAATCTACTAAATCAGATCCCCTCTAGTATTGGGCTAACAAATAATGACTGTATTTCATTAAAAGAAGTAACTGAAAATGAAATAATGAATATTATTAATGAACTAGGGAATAGTTCGGCAGCTGGCACAGATAACATACACATCAAAACCTTAAAAAGTATAAAAAAAGTATATAGCCAAACCACTCTAGCATATTATAAATTTGTGTTTTAAACTAGAAATATTCCCTAAAGCTTTTAAATCAGCTATAATTATTCCCCTTCCTAAAACAAAAAAATGCCGTAGAAGTTGATGAATTCAGACCTATTTCCATTCTAAATAACCTTTCAAAAATCATTGAGAAATGTCTCAAAACCAGAGTATATTCCTTCCTCGAGAACAATGAGGTGCTATCAGATAACCAATTTGGTTTCAGACTAGGGCTACGAACCCAAGATGCTATTTTTAACTTAACAGAAAACATTGTGCAAAACATAGATATTAATAAAAAGCCGTTAGCTATATTATTAGATCTTGCTAAAGCTTTTGACTCGGTACCACACGAATCATTACTAATGAAATTAGAAAACTATGGAATCCGTGACAAATGCTTAGAACTATTTCGAAGCTACTTAAAAGAAAGAGAGCAATCCGTCCAAATCAATGACACCTTCAGCAAAAAGAGAACCATAACATTTGGAATTCCACAGGGCACAGTCCTAGGTCCTCTATTATTCACAATATTTATTAACGATCTCTGCAATATGACATTGCAAGGCAAAATTATATCCTTCGCTGATGATACAGTACTGTTATTTGCTGAGGACACGTGGGATCAAGTGCATACGATAGCGGAAAAAGAATTAAACAAGGTAAAATCATGGATTGACAGTAACTTGCTCACCCTTAACAGCAGTAAATCTAATTATATTACTTTCTCGCCAAGAATTAATTCACAACCCCTGAACTCGAGCATAAAAATCCATGACCCTAACTGTACCTTCAATAATAATTGTACGAACTGTTCCCCGATAGAAAGAATCGAATCTGTAAAATATCTGGGAATCATACTTGACCAACACCTAAGATGGGACAAACACATTGACGCGCTCACTAAGAAACTTCGAATCACAATAAATAAATTCTATATGTTAAGAAATATACTAAATTTTAATGTCCTCAAGATGATATACTATGCACTAGGACAGTCAATAATCCAATACGGTATTACTAGTTGGGGAGCCGCAAGTGAATGTCATATAAAACGAATTTCAACCCTGCAAAACACAATATTAAAAATTATCTACGAAAAAGGTAGCTTATATCCCACTGAACTGCTATATAATGATATAGGTGTCTTCCCTATTTCAAAGCTTTACACTCAATTCACCATAACTCTTTTCCATAAACAGAAGCGTATATCCTCTGCCAATAATCGGACTGGAACTGTAACCAGATCATTAACTAATAAAAACATTGAAATTATAAGAGTCAATAAAAGCATAACTCAGCAACATGTCATATTTGTTGGACCAAAATTATACAACCTACTACCAGAAAACATTAAAAATTACAACAATGGGTCGAAAAACCAATTACAAATTTTTAAACATGAGCTCAAAAAATGGATTAGTTTATGCCCAATCGACATCATCAAAAATACCATATACATAAAGATGTAACTCTATAATCAGGTAAACCAAATACGTAACATTAATTCAACTTTCAATTATACAACACTCAAAGAAAATTGCAAAATTTTACTGATAGCCTGGAATGGTTTCCATTTGTTGTAACTTGTAACATCATTGTCTTTAGTGAATTAATAATAAATTATTAGAAAATTAGTCTTTAATGCACTCAGTTTTAGTGCTCCATTAATAATGGTAATTTAGTAATTTTAGGAAGGAAGCTATCCTTAATATTGTTACTTTCTTATAGGTCTAGTTTAGCATATGGATATACATATATTACTATTAACATATAGAAAGTTATATATAGTCATGATTGTGCCAATTAGTGTTTACAGAGTTACCTAATATAGAGTATCACTAGTACTGACTGTAATCAGTAATCCTAATAATAATGTGTTATAATAATTAGAGTATTAGTCAATTCGTTTTTAAGCACTCTATTTTTTTTTTTTATTGAGTTTTAACGACGCACTGTGATGATTACTAAGATCTATTGGCGTCGGATGAATGATTAATGAGATGATGGGACGATGAGATGAAGGTTTTTATGGGTAGTGGGAAGGATAGTGGGAAGGAAGCGGTCGTGGCCTATATTGTGGGAACCATCCCGGCATTAGCCTAGACTACAGAGGGAAACCACGAAAAACCCCTGTAAAGATGGACGGTGGCGGGGATCGAACCGGGTCCGATATGTCCCTTCACCTCCCGGATCACGAAGCAAGTGAGCTAACCACTCAGCTACTGTGCCGGTTTAAGCACTCTAAAAATGATGGTAACCTATAATTTAGTTTGAAGCTTATCTTCATTTTGTAAGTAATGTAATGTCATCTAATGTAATCTTTATACCTATTATAGCATATATCTCCCCAACACAGGTTTTTACTTAAAGGGGAGAGAAATATACAAATGTGATGTAAACATTCCAATGTACAATAAATAAATGAAATAGAATAAAAAAATACCTAAAGCATTACAAACTCAATAGCTGTTTTTACACTATACCAGTAAACCATACTAGTATACCAGTATTTCATACTTGTTTTTATTCCGCATTTGACTTGGTAGTTGCTAGGTATTTATAAAAAATAGCATCTACCATTTATTTCAATTCATGTATATTTTCTTGTTTATTTGTTGTGTATGATACGGTACATTATCTTGTATATTACCCTTGACTGTCCATATGATTAAGCTTAAAAATGTTCCATCTTGATTGTAATCCTCTTGGACGAAAATGAAAATAAATACATAAATGAACCTACTGGCCACCTGTGGTTTAACCCTCGAGTTTCTACCACGGGCTGTACCACGGGTGATACCACGGCAAAGACCTTAGTATCTAACTTCGTTAGAAGACCTAAAACAGATCTTATTCACCATGTAATGCTTGGCGACATCGCGCACTAGTGCTAGCTGTCGCAGTGGAGAATTAGAAGAAAGATATCTGCTTTACCACCAATATGCCAATATGTTCAATGCGTATAATACCAAACTGACGTGATTATCGTGTTGTGAATCATTCATAGAAATATTCCTAATAAATTAGAAATAGTATGGATATGTACGAATGAACAGATATTTCAATTGGTCAAGCCTAGGCTGTACTTACATTCCCGTTTCTCCTCGAATCTGAAGAATTACTTTACTTTTTCCTTGATCGCATAATTAAAACACTCGTCGATTTAACAGATAGCCTTGTCTCGCCCACTCATAATGTAACTATAGGCCGAGGCATATTGATGAATCATGAAATATACTAGTCCTGAAAAAAACATCAGTTGGATGATTATGTGGATCCAAGAAGGTGTGAGAAAAAATCATTCTGGAAATCTTTCCAACTGGCCCGCGTAAAGAATAATTCACTCCACTACGATACGTGCGCTAGCATCGCTCTGTCGCCGCTTACAAGGCTTAGTTTTACGTCTTCTAACGAAGTTAGATACTAAGGTCTTTGACCACGGGTCAACAAGGAGACTGTTTACACTCATTTGTATTGCCACTGCTTGTTTCAAGGAAATTATTATTCTTTAGGAGACCGTGTTTGATATATATGCCTCCTTGAGTCAGTACAAATCGCCCAATATAAGTAGCACTATAGAAAGCCGTGTATGCCAAATTGTTTTTGTGTTGTAACTTTGACAGCTGTGCCTAGATTCAACTCAAAGTTGAAATGATAGACACATTTGACGTTTTCTCCCATATTGAGTGGTATGTCATGATTCCATGTGTGTTGCAGATAATTGTTCAGGTAATATTAGTTTCCATTCATGGTCTATTCAATTGGAATATATCTTGAAACTTGAGTGAACCTTCTGTTATATAATCAACCTTGGTTTAAGGTTGCTATAGTAATATGGAATCTAGAAGGAGTAGACATTACTATAGTAACCTCACAATAAATAAAAACAATCAACAATAGGTTTGTGAAGATGGGTTCGAGATTAGAATAAATATTCAGACAGACCAGATGTAAAATCTTGCTAACGGATGTTAACTTGCTAACAGTATAATAAACCAAATACTACATGGTGTCAGAAGGAAGCCTACAAAATTATGACAAACTACAAACAGCCAGATTCGTTTTTTCCTGGTGAACATCCAGAAGAAAATTGGACGAAATGGTGTCAACGATATCGTATTTACTATGATGTAGCGGATATTGACTGTAAAACTCCTACTAAGCATGTATCGGATTTACTCAATTGTATAGGAGATGAAGGAATTGCCATATATAACAACTTAAGATTGCCCACAGATACAAAAAGACTACCTACAGAGATTTTGGACAAAATAACTTCATATTACCATGGACTTATAACAGTTATAAGTCCATGATATTACACTCCTTTTAAAAATATTACTTTCTCAAGGTATTTGTTTTTTGAGGAGAAACAGCAACCAGAACAAACTATAGATCAATTTGTTATGGCATTAAGAAATAGATCAGAGAATTGTGAATTTGGATCACCAACAGATTCACTTATCCGAGACAGACTCATTGGAGGAATTATAGATTCTAAAATGAGAGAGTGTTTATTAAAACACCATAATATGACACTAGATAAGGCAATTAATTCAGTGCGGGCTAATGAAAAGTCAATAATACAAACACAAATGATGGCTGAAAAACAAGTAAGACATGCAGATGCTATAGATACATTTCAAAAGCATAAAGATAATAAGATTTCACAGAATGAATCTCGTCAATATAAACCAGGAGGTTTAGGTTTTAATAGTAGCGTTAATTGCTACAATTGCGGGAAACAACATGAATACAGACAGTGCCCAGCATTTGGTAAAAAATGTAATAATTGTGGAATTTTAAACCATTGGGCGAACGTATGTCATAAGAGAAAGCAATATAGAGATAAAGGAAGACAAGTAAATTATGTAGCACAGGATAATTCTATAAACCATGAAGATTCAGAAGAATATATTGTAGAAATATTAAGATGTGACCATATCAACAACATACGTCGACTGAACGAATGGATTGAAAACGTAATGATAAATGGATTAGTTGTTCCTTTCAAACTAGATTGTGGAGCCCAAGTTGATATCATCTCTCATAATATATATACAAAGTTATGTAATAGACCAATTATACTTGAAGCCAAAGAGAAACTATGTCCTCATACACTGGACATCAGATACAGATAGAAGGAAAGTGCAGGCTATCATGTAAGGTGAATAATATTACAAAGAAATATGATTTTTTTGTTACACATAGCAATGACTATTCTTCGATATTAGGACTTCAAGCATGTACTGAATTGAAATTACTTCAAAAGCTTCCCGTAGTTCACGAAACTAAAATCATTGCTGAATTTCCAATAGAAATAGTTGAAAAATTCAAAGATGTATTCGAAGGAGTTGGGAAGTAGAAAAATTCTCACAAAATTCAGATAGCAGATAGTGCTATACCAAAGATATTTTCCGCAAGAAAAATACCCATATCACTAAAAGGAAAATTAAAAATAGAACTTGATAGGATGATTAAGAATGGAATAATAATACAAGAAACAGAACCAACAGATTGGGTTCATCCTATTGTCATCGTGTCGAAACCTAATGGGTCAATCCGAGTATGCATGGACCCTCGACATTTAAATCAGTATGTTAAGAGGGAACATTTTCCTATGCCAACGTCAGGAAACATATTTTCAGAGTTGGAAGGTGCCAAAGTTTTTACAGTTTTAGATGCTTCAACAGCATTTTGGCAAATACCACTTACAGAAGAAAGCTCTAAACTATGCACGCACTATAGCAACACCTTTTGGGAGATACAGATTTCTTCGGTTACCTTATTGGAATCAACAGTGCACCAGAAGTTTTGCAGAAAGAATTAAATCAATTGATAGAAGGAATAGATGGAGTTACAGCTTACATGGATGATATACTCATTTATGGTAAGTCTATGACAGAACATAATGAAAGACTCACAAAAGAACTAGATAGAGCTAGACTAGCAAATTTCAAGCTCAGCAAAGAAAAAATACAGCTAGGTGTTGACAAAATTAAATACCTAGGTCATCAGATTACCCCAGATGGAATAGCCATACATAAGGCTAAGGTAGAAGCTATCGATTCTATGAAGACTCCAGCGAATGTCGTAGAATTACAACGGTTTTTAGGAATGATAAATTTCCTAGGAAAGTTTATTCCAAACCTATCGGAGAAGACTCATCATCTCCGAGCGTTATTACATAAAGGCAACAAATGGATATGGGATGTCACAGCAAAAGAAAAATTTGAAGAGTTGAAACAATTAATAGTTACAGCTCCCGTGTTAACTTTCTTCGATCCTAAAAAACCAACAGTTCTCTCTGTTGATGCAAGTCAGTATGGATTAGGGCTATGACTATCAATAACGTAACGGGATAAGCAACACGGCATAAGTCCTATCCTTTTAACATTAGGCCGTTTTCACCATGATGGAATCAGCGCGCTTTCGTGTACATTTGTGAGATTCACAATTTCAAATCAAATCGTACGTATTAGGCTCGTATTTCAATATATAGTACATAGTTGTACAATTGCATTGATTTTAATCTTTCTCGTAGATGATGAGTAATTATCCAGTTATCAAATGATAAATATAGCAGAAGGGCTCTTGACTAGGGGACTGAATGCTTTTACAGATGTATTTTAAATTTAGATTGGCTAATTCAAATGAAATTTATCCCAATATTGTTTAATGCAGTTGGAAAGACCTGGATTCACAGATTGCATTAAATCTATAACTTGTATAGATCAACATACAACAATACCAGCAAATCATCATACCATTTGTGAGGCGGCATCCCTTTGATGTACGCATGGTGTGAAAGGAAACCGCCATGTTGCTCATCCCGTTACGTTATTGATAGTCATAGATTAGGGGCTGTGTTACTTCAAGATAGCAGACCTATTGCTTATTCATCGGTAGCACTCAACTCTACGCAAAGGCAATATGCCCAGATTGAAAAAGAAATGTTGGCAATAGTGCATGGATGTGAACATTTTCATTTCTATTTATATCAAATGCCTTTTACAGTTGAGACCGATCATAAACCTCTTCTGGGACTTGTAAAGAAACCTATTGAAACAATATCACCAAGACTTCAGAGAATGCTCATGCGGTTTTCAAGATATTCACCTAAAATAATACATATACCGGGCAAACATCTTTATACAGGAGGCCAAGTCTTGAACCGGGTGATTGAAGTGAGATCAAACCACGCCGTGGAATCGCTAGTGGTTTCAGTGAATGTCACAACCAAGTCAAAACGGTAGTCTTGAAATTCGAGAAGTGATATCGAGGCGACGGTGATTTCAGTGCGCTGTGGTTTGCAGCGAGGTGGTTTCAAATACATCCTCCGAATGGTTCCGATTAAAAGAACCAATCACAACGCTCGACACAAAATAAATGCGAAAGCAGCGCCTACGTGCCAAGCGTAATTAGTTAGAACTATAATTTGTTGACTTTTCTGACAAGTGACAGTTTGATACTTTTGAGGGTTAAGTAGGTAATCAATCAGTCATGTCTTTCTCAGCTAATAATTTGCAAGCCACTCCTCAACAGCAGAGCATGCTAGTCAGTTTTATGGAAGCTAATCATCAATTGTTCTCTGGGAAGCTGGACAATTCGTTTACAAATAAAGATAGGAATAATTCTTGGGAAGAGGTCAAGTCGAACCTCAATGCGATGGTTGGCGCTACCAAGGATGTTATTCGCTGGAAAGTGGTGAGTATTTGTATTTCCTTTTCTATTAGATATATTCATATATACATATGAAGGATGATCGCAATGTATTTTGTAATATTAGTGGGCCAAGACGTGAGAGACAAGACAGACTAACGCTCAGAAGGCACAGGCCTACCTCTACCTAAGCCATTGTCTATCTTCACTCAATGCCTATAAGCATAAGAGAAACTCAATGGCATATGAGCGTATGATAGGCCTAGGCCTACCACTGTTTTCCTTTGCTTGTTGACAAATAATAGTATTCATGTATAGCCCCAGTCGTGCAGTGGGCCTATCCCACACAGATTCATTTTGTGTTGTTCTTACTTGGTCATGTATTCTGCGATAAATACATACCGTTAGTAGGCCTAAGCCGTGCCGATCTGTTCTAAGGTTGTGTTTGGGTTAATTACTAGGCCTTTATGGGGTTTTCATGATAGTTTGGGCATTGATTGGTTGGGGTTAGGAGGGTTAAAGTTTGATGTGTCATGGACATTAGGACTAGTTCTAAGATCAAACCTTAGGCCTATCCTATCAAACTATCTAGACCTAATCCTAACCACCACCTAACATAACCCTAAACGGTCGACTACTTTGATCTATGGCATGGCTTACAATATATTTGGGCCTGTCTATTCCGCTACAACTTATTCACGGGGCATTAACTTACTAGGCCTACAACAGCCATGTAATATTGACAGTGAATGTTGACATAAAGACATACCGTACCATGCTAAGGCTAATATTTTCATTTCAACTTTGATATTTCTAAATTTGTATAGATGTGCAAATCAGTAGAAAAGTAAATACAAACACTAATTAATTAATATGCCTATAAACAATCACAATAAAAAACAGTTGGCCATAGTTTTCACTCTAGTTTTCACTTTAAAGTGAAAACTGTTAAACTTGTTATAGACTTGGAAAGACATGAAGAGGAATGTCAATAAAAAGTTGGCTGCAGCAAAGATTGCTCGCCAAAAAACTGGGAATGTGTCGGATGAGGAGGAAGATAGTAAGCTATGTTCCTTGACACCATTGCAAGAGCGAATTTATCAGCTGATAGGTCCGGTACCATCAGGAGGCCATACCGTCGGACAAGAATCTTTTGTAGGCGACGCGACCGACCCTCTGGTGGTTTTCGTTGTGAGTATGGTTACCATAGCTGATAATTAATTAGTACCGGTACTGTAAGTCAAAAAGAATCACAGATATGTATTGAATAAATATGTGAAGCCTATGAATATATATAAATATTTATAATATAAATATTCATTTATCAACATTTGTCGGCCTGTGGCAGTCACTTACTATGCTCTTTTATTCTGTGAAGTTTAATTAGGGTTTCAATGTGGGGCATATTGAGGTAAATGTATAAATGTCTTTTCAGAACTTGCTCACTGCTCAAGCTGAGAATAATGTCAAAAATAGCTTCTAGTACATGCAAACATCATTTATATCTCAGAACCTTTACATTTGTCCAAAGACTTTTTGGTGCTAAATTACGGCTAATTTCAAATCTGACTGATGCTATATAAAATGCTATCTTTGGAATAGCCAAATGCTAAAAAACTAAATAATTACTGGTAATGCTATAATTTCATGCCTCTAGGCATAAACTGAATAGATTAATACATACACATGTATAACCTATATAGTTGGATTAGTTTGGTTATTTGACAGGTGAGAGTTGACAAATAGTACCTAACAGGGGCATGCAGTGAATATTCCAAAAATATAATTATTTGAATTTGGGAAAGAGATTAATGTACATGAATTCTAAATTATCATGATATTCATATGAAATAATTTAACATGAAATGATATACTAAATTATTGTTCAAGCTAGGGCCAGCGGCGCTATGCTAGCTGGCCCTGAATGAACGCCACTAGTACCTAATATAATTTCAATTTAGGCATAACAATTCTCATAATGACGTCTCATTTATTTGAAAGTAGGCCTATATTTTAATTTTTGTTTTCACCATATTCCTATTTTTCTATATATTTTGGGAAATTTCAGGAAGAAAGTGTAGCTGAAGAAGAAATGCAAATTGTTTCTGACTCGGAACAGCAGAATGCGATGCCAGGTCCCTGTGTCACTATGGACTCAGTTTCAGCTGTCTGCGAACCAAGCACGTCTACAAATATTGACACACAATTCCACCTCATGGCCACTTCAAGAGCAAGGAAAAGTCGAGTTGCTCGTGGAGTGAAGCCTGCAATACGTGAGTCATTAAAAAAAAGAGTTTTGGACAAAACTAAAAGGGGCTAGTTGCAAATATGAAATGCCTACCAATGTGCCATACTTTTTTCAAATAATCTTGAAGCTACATAGAATAGGCATATTCAAGTCAAATACGCTATATTAATATATTTAACCAAAAAGTATTATCACCATATAACGATAGGTCTAGGCATACGAAATGTGCCGTATTGTCCCGAATATAAGCCGACCCCCCAAACTTTTAGATCAGTAATTGAAAACAAAGTTTCTCTCCTTTTCCACGTGAATCATCGGTCTTCCTGGGTAGAATTTAGCCAATTTCGTATTGCGTGCAAGAGAAAGCTATGTCACCGGCTGAAATTATTATAGTTATACTATAAATTATATTAGTGTGCGGATGTAGTATGCCCAATTAAAATGATCAAAAAACGTATTTTTGACCGATTATAGGCCGAGATTCGCATAAGCCGAGGGTGACTTTTGGGCTTGAAATTTCGAGAAAAACCCTCGGCTTATATTTGGTACAATATGGTATTTAAGAAATTGTAAATTGCCATTTTGACAAGCCCAGGGCCTTATGACATGAACATGGTCAATTCACTATTGAATACCAATAAATACCATAATACCAATAATAACAATAAATGAACTTGAACTTGATTAGACATACTGATAACATGATACCAATTTTATTTTCAAGACATTACGTTTCAACTTACATGTGTTCACTGTTCTAGGGAAACGTGGGAATAAGTTGAGGGCACCGGAAGTTCGACTTATCAATACAGAATCGGCCACACATGAGTTCAAAGATATAGCAAATAGAAAGCTTGAAGCAAAATTGCGTTTGAAGGAGTTTGCGAGGAGGAGTTGTGAGGCGGCCGAGAAACAGGCAGAAGCAATGCTTGAGATTGCCAAATCTCAAAAGTCCAGGGCCAGGGCAGCACACAAACTGGCTGCAGTGGGAAAGAAGCTGGTTGCTCTCCTTAGCAAATGATTATTCTATTATTATAATCAAATTTGATTATTATTGATTATTTGATTGTTGATGATCATTTTATTTCTCTAATGTCAATTCCACTTTAGTTTCTTGCTCTTTAAAATTCTTCTAATTAAAATTAATTCCTTCCAATTAAAATTGGACCTACACAGTCACATACGGTAGTTGGTTATCGAATAACTTCTCATTGGTATATGTATATATGATGTGATTTCAGGTATACAAGGATATCTTATGTGTACTTGTTATACGACTGAAAAACAATGCTACTTATGTCAACAACTATGCATTAAATTTTAGTAAATTTCAGCTTGATCGGAGTTGCCGCCTTGGACCTATGCTGCGGAAAAGAAGATGATTAATAAACATCTCCAATATTTATTTGAAGTACGAGTGTATAAAATTTCAGCTTGATCGGGACTGCCGCCTTGGACCTATGCTGCGGAAAAGAAGATGATTAATAAACATCTCCGATATTTATTTGAAGTACGAGTGTATAAAATTTCAGCTTGATCGGGACTGCCGCCTTGGACCTATGCTGCGCCAGGACGGAAAAGAAAATGATTAATAAACATCTCCAATATTTATTTGAAGTACGAGTGTATAAAATTTCAGCTTGATCGGGACTGCCGCCTTGGACCTATGCTGCGCCAGGACGGAAAAGAAAATGATTAATGAACATCTCCAATATTTATTTGAAGTAGGGCCTACGAGTGTATAAAATTTCAGCTTGATCGGGACTGCCGCCTTGGACCTATTATTGTATATTATAGTAGGCCTATATTATATCATATTTTATTTATTATTCTCATTTTATTTTTCATTATTTTCATTATTATTTTATTTTAATTATTATATACCATATTTATTATATTATATATTATTTTTTTTTTTTAATAACATCAAAACTTGATACAAATCATTGTTCCCCAATTAAGGCTATCATAGTATATTATTGTATATTCTACATTATTTATAGGTCCATTAATTTGTATTGTGTTGTTACCAAACCACTAGAGATGTATAGATGTATTATAAAATGTAATTTACTTTCATTTATCGCTGTTCCTCAGTTAAAGCTCAGGACGATAAGGTAGGTTATTTCAGATGGAGTACCAGAAGGGTATTCTGACCACCCCATTGTTAATTGTAAATTATAGGTATGATAGGTAATCATCATAATAATGATAATCATTTCTGTCAAGTAATACGAATCTTATTATTCTTTCAGGTCTTTCATAATAGTACTGTAATTCTTTTCTCTCTTATGTATCATAAATATGTGTCTCATTTTCAAAACAATTTTTGTTATAATTTTGTATGTATTTTTTGTATGTCAAGTGATGTAGTCAGGGGCGGTAGAGCTGGGGAATCAGTGGGTTGATTGACCCCCCACTAATCATGTGATAGGCCTAACCATAATAAAAAACTATATAACAAACATGACAACTTTATCAATATTGACCCCTCAATAATCTTAGGGCCACTGCCTATGAATGTAGTACAGTGGAACCACTTTTATACATTGTTCAAGGGACCAGACTAAAAAATGTAATAATGTGAAAAACTTAATAATTAAACTATTTAACACATAGAGCATATGGGTTAGATCGAAAAATAGAACTTATAAATATAATAAAATGTATGAACGAGAAACTTATAACAGAGGTTCTACTGTACTAGCTTCCAATACCATTAGATCCACCTTCGTGCATCGTTAAACCCAATAAAAATGAAAGTAGTAGTATGAAAGTAGTATGAAAATATTTTCCATGAATTCCATGTATTGAAATAATTATCGCCAGTTCACTTATGAGTTTTTATTTGATATACTGTCAAATATTTACCACAATGCCTTATGAAATTAATGATTGAAATTAATGCCTACACAAAATGCTTTCTTATTAAGCGAGATCGAACCTTCTCTCCCGCAACTAAAATTGGATTTCTGCATGCATTCCGACGCATAACTTGTGGGTCATCCTCCTCCTCTTCACTTTCCTCGCTACTTGACTCGTAGTCATCTTCTTCCGAATCTTGCTCGTACTGCAACGATGCATTGACACATTTGTTGTGTAACAACAACATAACATGCATTTATTATGCATGTAGCCATCTCTGGGTGGTAGTGCAATACTCGATGCTTCATTGTGCAACGAAAACGAGACTTTAAGAGTCCGTTGCATCTCTCAACAGTGCACCGAACCACCATCTGACGATTACTATAGAGCTCCTCCGGTGATCCGGGTTGAGCGTGGTTATCAGGGATCATCATCCAAGGTTCTAGGCAGTATCCTCCGTCGCCAAGAAGATAACGGTCATTCCTGTTGTTTGCCTCGTATTTGGCAACTAAGGCAGGCCTGAGATTGCATGCACTCCAAATGAATTTATCGCTAGTGCTTCCTGGGTATAAAGCATTAATATGCATTACTCGCATTTCGGCGTCACAAACTAGTTGAACGTTGATAGAGTGGAATCCCTTTCTATTCATATAATTAACCTCTGGGTAAATAGGGTCTTCTGTCGGCGGTGCAATGATTGAGACATGGGTACAATCGATTACTCCCAGCACACCTAAATGTGTATAAACATTCAACAATGATTTATGTAGCAAGGATTCAGTTTTACTTACTGTAAAATGGTGATAATTGTTTTGCTTGAAGCTAGTAAATAGATTTAGATAGATAATGAATTGAAATCAAGTCGAGTATAATAGATTATGGGATTTATGGTCTTTAGAAGAGAGACTGGATCAAACTATTTTAATAACCATATAATAATTTATAAACCTATATAATCCAATTATTCTGTTATTAACCTGGAAAATCGAACCGATTGTAGAACTTGCGTGTGATTTCCGCTTGTTCATTTTCATTGGCAGGGAACCTTATGTAAGTAGGCACTAATTGGTTCAATGCATGGGTTACTTCTTTGATGGCTCGACTGACGGATTTCTGACCCAGCGATATGTAAATATCATTGCCGATCGTATCTTGGTAACCACCGATGGCATAAAAGCGGAGTGCAGCAAGAACCTGCATGATAATAAACAACAATGAAGTTGTCATTATTCAATCAATGTTGAATTTAGGCACAAAATCTTAATTATGTTTCTGGGCTCCAGACCATCTTGAGTTTCTAGCCTTGGGTTCATAATCATTGATCTGATCAATGTTTCAACCTTAGAGTCAAGTATTAGAATTTCCATATTGTAATCTATTGATTACTCTATAATTATTCTATTAATTACAGCCTAATATGTGACTTCAAACTCTACATAGCCCTAGGCTGAGCCATAAACAATATGAAACATTTCTAATAGGCCTAGGGCTACACTGAATTGTATCAAATTCGAAGTTGTGAGCAAAATAATGATAGTAAGCCTACAAATATACATAATCACCTTTGTTTTAACATCAATTGCAGAAGTTCGAGTTTGGGGAGGAATAAACACCCTTAATTCTTCAATTAATTCACTAACCATTTGCTTATTTAACCTAAAAATTTTTATGAATTTTACATCAGATAATGTAATAAAAGGATCTTCCCGATTATGAAAACGAGGATAAATATTAATAGCTGCTAATTCTGCCAGCTCCAAGTCAGCAATAGCGTTTATATGGACGATGTCATCCATCACTACCGATAATAAAAATAATATATACTTGGAAAAAACGATTGCTTGGTATAAATACAACTTCAAAGTTGGCGGACTATTCAAACCACCTTTTCGAAAACGCCCAAAAGCTGAAATCACGACGAAAAAGCTCGTGATTTCATCCGCTAGAAAAAGGTGACTTCAATCCCCTAGTGGTTTGTGTTTTTGAATTCAAGACTGGCTTACGCGCCATTTTTGGCGGTTTCGATTTGAAACCACTAGCGACTTGAAATCGCTACGATTCAAGACTTGGCCTCCAGCAGATACTCTGTCGAGAGATCCGATCAGCAACAGAAGAATAAACACTGATTTCTTACATGGGGAGAGTAACGCTGTACATACTATAGTCAGCATGTCAGCAGAAAAACGTGCTATTATCTGTGCAGCATCAAGAGAAGATGAGGAACTTCAGGCTGTGAAGTATTTCATCATTAACGGCTGGCCACAAATCAAGTCATCGGGTAAACATGAAACTTTAAAAGCTCAGGCAAATCCTTATTGGTCATGCGAGGAGATATATGAACAAGATGGCATATTCTACAGAGGAAATCGAATGATTATACCTAAAAATCAGCGTCAAAATCATCTTAAAACCATTCACATGTCACATCAATGAGTGAATTCTTATCAGGCAAGAGCAAAAGAGGCAATTTACTGGCCAGGTATGAACAATGATGTAAAATTAACAGTATTAAATTGTTCCACATGCCAAAGCTATTCTCGAGCTAATACCCGAGAACCACTTATATGTCACGATATTCCCGAGCTTCCTTGGGATGAAGTAGGAATGGATTTTCTACAAATACAAAGTAAAACTTACATGCTGGTAACAGACTACTATTCTGAATTTGTTGAGGTCAAAGAGATGAAAACGACAACAGCGACTGCACTTATTCCGGAATTGAAACAAATATTCAAGACACACGGGATACCTTCAACAATTAAATCAGATAATGGACCACCATTTAACTCTGAAATGATGTGAAAATTTGCAAAGACTTGGGATTTCAAACACATCACATCTAGTCCTCAATACCCTAGAAGTAATGGCATGGTTGAAAGGTCAGCTGGAACAGTTAAAGGTTTATTAATCAAAGCTAAAAGATCAGGAAGAGATCCAGACATGGCAATCATGGCATATAATTCAACACACAAACACAACTTACCATCTCCAGCAGAGATGTTAATGGGACGAAGATTGAGAACGTTTTTATCTATATCAATGTCACTGCGGAAACCACAGTTCCCATCAGAAAACACTTTGCAAACACTGCGAGAAAACCAAGAAAAACAAAAATTGTATCACGATACGAAATCAAGACATCTAGCTCCTATGTATACTGGACAGCCAATTCTAATGGAGAAATCTCAACGAAATTGGGTCCCAGGAAAAATACTTGCGCCAGATCAAACTCCTCGCTCATATAACATAGCCACGGAAGATGGAGCGACATATCGTAGAAACCGGTACCACTTTCGCCCAAGATCAGTAAATGATTCTTTACAAAAGTCTCTAAATCCTGCAAAGATTAACAAAGAACAATCAACATCACAAGAGCCAGATCAAGAAATGTTGTATGCAAGTTCAACAATCCTGGAGAAATCACGAATTACAGAATTTCCGGGATGTCTTCATGCAAGCAGTGGAAGACCAGTAAAAACGTCCTCCAGGTTCAAAGAATGAAGGAAAAAAAGGGTCATGTTATATAATCAACCTTGGTTTAAGGTTGCTATAGTAATATGGAATCTAGAAGGAGTAGACATTACTATTCGGGATTAAAAGCTAACCAGGTGGCAGCACTGTCGAAGTGGGCGATTGGCCGTCGGGAGGCAGTTAGGCCAAGATGTCGTGTTGTTGTATGCTTACACACATTATATTTGTAATTAATATTGTAATTTTGATAATTAATAATTTTAGTAATTTCAATTTTGTATTTTATATTGTAATTACGCATTAATTAATTTGTATATAATTTGAAAGTATCTGCCTCCGCCCAGTTCACTAAAACATCCCCAGATGTCAGCCACTTTGCTTTTAATCGCGAATAGCAACCTCACATTAAATAAAAACAATCAAGAATAGGTTTGTGAAGATGGGTTCGAGATTAGAATAAACATTCAGACAGACCAGATGTAAAATCTTGCAAACAGATGTAAACTTGCTAACAGTATAATAAACCAAATACTACACCTTCAACCTTGGAGTTGAAACTTTGACGAGAGTGAGAAAGAAGCGAACTTCTGCCCGCGGGAAATTATCACCCGCGGGTTCAACCCTAGCCTGTACTAGGGTTAGAGCTCCTGCGGGTTGAACCAGGGTTAGTACTGTGTAAACACAGCAATATTTTTAACCGTGGGCAGACCGCGGTTTGACCCACGGGCAAACACGTAGTGTAAAAACAGCTAATGAGTAGGTCATCAAAATGTACTCAGTGGTAGGGGCTAGGGCACTGAGTACATACGTATACACTTATGGGACTTGATCTCTGGCCATTGAGTTTGTGGACAAACTCAACTTAAATAACATCACTCTGAAACCCAACTACTGAATATAAACGTTATTTTCTTTTCGTGAAAAGTAGTCATTAATAGGAAACTGTCTTGAAAAGATGGCAGAGTCTGTTGACAATTGAGTGTCAGTGGTTTTTCTTGTTTGTGGAACTTGAGTGTTCCCAGCCTTCCATTCTCATGACACTTGTCATCAGTCAAGATGACTACTGTGGCTACTGAGACTTAGTTCGATAATGAACATTATTAATTGCATATTTGAAGTGTATGTAGTCATACACATACTAATTGATGTATTCTACAGATAAAATGTTGATTTTATCTCATTCAGCACGTAAATTATAGACAAAACCGATCCGTCGCTAACCATGAATTTTGCCAAAATGTCCCACCTTGAGCCTGTACTACGTTTTAAGGCCTAGATGAAGGTTACTTATTGTGCTACACCTTGTTTTAAAGCTTAATGTTATCATTAGTATAATAATTGATACTATAGTCAATATAAAAGTCGATCTGGACTCTTCAATTGTGGGTTTAAAACTGCATTCATTATTGCCCCTTAGTTTCTATGAGGCAAACCTAATTGGTTTTGTAATTGTAGTTTATTTGTCCATTACATCACAGTACATAAAAATATATTTTTATAGGATATCGGACTCGTCAAGTACATAAAACATGAAGTGTTTCAATTGTAAGTTTTAGCAAAGACCTTAGTATCTAACTTCGTTAGAAGACGTAAAACTAAGCCTTCTAAGCGGCGACAGAGCGATGCTAGCGCACGTATCGTAGTGGAGTGAATTATTCTTTAGGCGGGCCAGTTGGAATAATTTTCAGAATGATTTTTCTCACACCTTCTTGGATCCACATAATTATCCAACTATTGTTTTTTTCAGAACTAGTATATTTCATGATTCATCAATATGCCTGGGCTTATAGTTCCATTATGAGTGGGCGAGACAACGCTATCTGTTATATCGCCGAGTGTTTTAATTATGTGATCAAGGCAAAAGTGAAGTGGGCCTAATTATTCAGATTCGGGGAGAAACGGGAATGTAAGTTGGCTTGACCACTACAAATTCAATGGCTTGACCAATTGAAATATCTGTTCATTCGTAAATATCTATACTATTTATAACTTATTAGGAATATTTCTATGAATGATTCACAACACGATAATCACGTCCGTTCGCTGTTATACTCATTGAACATATTGGTGGTAAAGCAGATATCTCTGTTCTAATTCACTCCACTGAGACAGGTAGCACTAGTGAGCAATGTCGCCAAGCATCACATGGTAAATAAGAGCTGTTTTAGGTCTTCTAACGGAGTTAGATACTAAGGTCTTTGGTTTTAGTAAAAAACTCTTTCACATTATAAAATGCATAGTCAAGAAGTCGTTTCCTTAGAACATACCTGAATTTATTATAATCTCTCAGTGGTGTTATTTTGTCAGGTAGATGGTTAAACATTTTCAAGCCTACAAAAAATGCACTTTTTTCAAAAGCTACTCTATTATGAGTAGGAACAGATAGTTTCTCACAATTTCTAGTTTATGTTCATGAACATCGGAATTAATATTGAATAGATGTTTGTTTTTAAAGACATATAACAGTACTTCAAGAATGTATGCACTTGGCATGGTCAAGATAATTTCTTTTTTAAATATTTGCTTACAGTGTGTCAATCTTTTAGCTCTAACTATGGTCCTGATGGCATACTTTTGCAACGTGAATACTCGTTTCAGGGCTGACTCAAAGCATCCCCATACACATACTCCATATGTTGCAACCGAGTGGAAAAAAGCATGATAGGTATTTTTCAGCTGTTCTTTACTTATAACTATATTAGGTCTCTGATTCTAAATAGTGTGCTACAAGCAAATCGCAGCTTTTTGGACATATAGTCCACATGGGCATCCCATCAAGTGTTCATCAAATATTAATCCTAAGAATTTGGCATTATTGACAGGTTTCAATGTGGAATACAGTACACTTTCATTTGACTTCTTCCCAAGTTTATTCCTAGGTTAATTGACACGTAGTTTGGCTGGCTGTATGTTACACGATCAAGAGAAAGCTCATTCATGGGCTATACCTAGTTTTAAGGCATCATATTATCATTGGTATATCAATTGATAACTTCAATCAGTGAAAGAGTCGATCTTGGCTCTTCAATTGTGGGCTAAAACCGCATTCCTTACTGACCCTTGGTTTGATCAAGGTAAGCTTGTGGTCAACTGTTTGTTGGCCTAGATAAAACTTATTTAAAGGCCTAGTAGAGCTAAATTCTGTTTCAAGGCTTAATAACATCTTCAGTATATCAATTAATACTCTAGTTGATATAAAATTTGATCTCAACTCTTCAATTGGAAACTAAAACCACATTTCTTATTGACCTTTAGTTTTTTTGTGGCAAACAATTTCACCGCGAGTAAAGCCGTGTTTTAGTAGGCCAGGGCCCTTATTCTATAACAGAAAACGAAATGGAAGCGCGGAGAAAATGTTGGAGCCCATTTGATACACCATGTTGAAGTATACAGAAGAGTCGGAACAAAACGAAGACTGGTTACAGAATAAGGGCCCTGTGCTATTCGTTAAAAAAATAAGTAGAATTTCGGTTGCTAAACAATATGTTATACTGCTTCCTTCCCATTACCCAAGAAACTTGAGAACTCCATCTCATTATCCCATCAATCATCCATCCGACACCAATTGATCTTCTCTGTCATTACATTGCGTTCTTAAACCCAATATGAATGAAATTTCGAACAATTCGACTACCGTTGTCAAAACTTCACTCTTTGTACAGTTAAGATCTAATCCCATATCTCATATCAGTTAGTCTCGTGTATATAATATTTACGTTCTCCTGAAGTTTTATTTTATCATACCTATTTTATGGTCTCCTATAAATTGCACAGTCATCTGCAAACATTCTTACTGTTGAATTTATATTTTTTGGCAAGTTATTTATGAAAATTAGGAATAGTAAGGGTTCGATCACACTGCCCTGGGGTACTCCAGATGTTACCTTTATCTCTTTGGATATTGCTTTTCCTACCCTCACCTTCTGTGATCTTTCATTAAGAAACTCCTTCATCCACAATTTAACTTTAAATTGTCTATTTCCATCTCATGTATTTTATTAATCAACTTCTTATGACAGACTGAGTCGAAGGCTTTATTTACTCCAGTAAATCTAAGCCAAAAATGGCCGTAACCTCAAACAAATTGTAACAGAAAATTTCATCATTGAATTTTGATTGCCTTGAAATATTCAACTGAATTCAAAAAAGTTTGCTCAAATCGGAGTCGCCATTTTGTTTTTAATCAAATTTTCATGAAAATCTTTTTCATTTTTTATTGGCCGTTGTTAGTGAGCCACATTCCCACATTCTATTTTAATCACGACAAAAATGTTTCACATGCCACCAAAATACATGAGAGTAATCGGACGAAAATTGCTATGATTTTGTGATTAAATTTAAATTAATGCCAAATTTCATTAATCAGATCTAGTGAACAGGGTTTAGAAGTTGAAATTGTAAGCTCAACAAAATCTTATTTAAATAATTATACGTGACTGCTACATGTAAAGTTTGCTCAAACTGAGGCGGACATTTTGTTTTAAAATCAATTTTTAGGAAATAATCAATTCAATTTAAATAGTCGGCCATTATCAATGGATTGTCAATTGTTTTTGAACACCATGAACAATAAATTTGTTATATAATGAAAATACATAATTGAGATAATTTTACTACAAATTGAATGCATTTTAAATTAAATTTGGATGAATTTAATTTTGTGTAATAGGCTGTGGAGAGCAAGCGGTGAGTGGCAAATATCTCAATTGAACGGGAAAGTCATCTTGTAATTAGGCCCATATGAAACGACTGGCGAAGAGTAATTGCCAAAATCAATGCTTAATTTAAAAAATTGCATATATAGGCCTATAGTCAATATGTGGAAAAAACATTTTTACGTGTTTTATTCCTCGATTTTCCCAGGAGAGACACATCTGTGTAACAACAGAAAAAAATTTAACTCTGATTATTCAATGTCAATAATCCAATGTTTTTATAAACTCATTTGTTATCTTGCGATTTAATCTCGAAATGTTTCAAATTTGAAATCTTAAGCAAGCACTTGGAAGTTATTGTTAAAATAATATATTACAATTTTAAAAAGAAAACAAAATGAAAGATTCTGAGAAAAGTTTGTAAAAAATAGTTGAAAAATATGTCAAACCGTTACATACACCAAAACCAGTAGATAGTTAGCATGAAGATGACAATTGATACATCGGTTGAATGAAGCTTCTTCCATCAGATAGATTGAATTTTATCAGAATACCTGAGACTCTTTTGATACAAATAATTAATTTCTGTTACCTTTGAACACATCAAAAAATGGGGTGATTTTCCCTGATCTTGTATGCCAAGCACATACAGTAAAAGTGTTAATTTTTAGTGTGGCTCAAAGAAAGTTGTTTTACGATCACATCGACGCCATTCACGATACAATATCTCAAAAAGTGATCAAATTATGTATGTTACTCAATATGTGGGCCTATGTTTTGTGATACACAATTTTCAGTGTCAACATGTGTTATGAAAGATCGAAGTGACTTTTCGGATGAACCAATTCTCGTGATTGTCGTGATTGTCTGAGTCAGATCATGTATTTCGTATCTAAGACGGTTCAAGTTTTTTAATTATTTATATCTGTGAAATCATCTTGGTAAGAACCTTTTGCCGCGTGGAAACTGGGAACTGAGCAAACGTATGTGCGTTGTAAGATGAACGGATATTGATATGGATTGTACTCAAAAACTCCACACACCTTGACTTCAAGTCTATATATCAGAAAGAAAAGTATCAAGTCCACAAAGCCGTGAATGACGGTGCCATGGTACCATCACGATGTAGTGATACCAACCTATCTTATCATAATATTGAGAAGGTGACCCAACTCGGGTCTTGAAAGTGAAATATTTCCGGGGTCAGAATCTTGAGTCCAGCGTCCCGATTGCCTGTAGCGCAACTATCGCTTTCATAACGAACTATTTTCAACAGCAATGCTCAACAATGCAATACACGGCCCAGTAGATTACGAGAACTTTATACTTTGTTATAGTTCAACAATGCCATCGGTACCGTATATCCACTCTTGTTTATATCTAGTTCACATGGGAATTCGCTAAATCGTGACAGGCAATCGGGACCTTTGGCTCTGAACTGACCGCAAGAAACCACAAATTCCTTCCATGTTATTAGTATGGGAGTTGGGTCACCTCCTTTATATTATTATTCATATGCTTTTTTAGCGAAGATTCCATCCCACTTTTATAGGGCTTTGACTGTGTTTTTTTTCTGTGTGGGCACTGCACAGGTCGCAGGAATTGACTGATAGACATGAAACTTTTTTGTAAAGGCAAAATTATTCAACTTGAAACTGTATAGTTTTTGGTATGAATCGGTCGGACCAATTCTGAGGAATATCATCTCAAAATTTCTAAAACTCCCAAAATATTTGACTGAGCAAGAAAATTTGAATAATAAAATCTCTTCAAATGAAATGAAATTTTCTCTGAATGTGTTTACATGAATGATACACATTGTCACGATTTTGTTGCAATTTGAACCAGCCGTTTTGAAGAAAATAATTAAATAAACTGTTCTTATTCATCAAATATATTATGGAAATGAATCAAGATTTAGGTTGCCGAGATTCACTGCTTTTTTAGTCCTCTTCTTAAACCAACTGTAACCATTCCTTCGTTGACGTCTTCCCATTTTTAAAAAACGCTTTTCATCGATTCAATGCACTGATGATAGTAACATGATGATAATGTGTAATATAATTATGATAACAACCATGTGTTGACTAGAGCAATCACAATAACAATGTGCAAATAATCCTGAAAGAGAAATCATTCAATTTACCTGCCTCTGAGTCACCAGTGATTTCGTGTATCTATTACATGGTGCATACGTTCCGGGAAGATTCCGAGCGACAGTCCCCCGTATCCCTCACCACTAACGCACGGGTATTTCAAGCCTTCATCTCTCGTGTGTAACTTCTATCCTCGAAAGATGAAAATTCCGAGTGACCGTCCTCCGTATCCCACACCACTAGCGCACGGGTGGTTTGGGCCTTCACCTCTAGTGTGTAACCTCTAACCTCGATATATGAAGGTTCCGAGTGACCGTCCCCCGTATCCCACACCACTAGCGCACGGGTGGTTTGGGACTTCATCTCTAGTGTGTAACCTCCAACCTCGATATATGAAGGTTCCGAGCCACCGTCCCCCGTATCCCATACCACTAGCGCACGGGTGTTTCTTCCACTTGTCAAGGATACAAAACTACCCCTACATTGCTTTGCTTAGTACACAAACTAGTTACTGGCACAAATTGTCGCATGGTCGGTGCTTGTTTCAACAATCCCAGATGAAATTTGACAGATGAATTAACCACAAAACATGCATCTCGCGTTACATACATCATTTGATTACTCCTCAAGATATTGTATCGTGCAATTGTTGTGTTCGTAAAAGAACCAACTTCAGACTCAATTTAAAATGAACGGTCTAATCGCATGCGTTTGGCGTACAAAACCAAGGAAAAACACCTCATTTTTTGCTGTGAATCAAGGTGACAAATATTAATTATTTGTGACAAAACGGTTGTGAATATACTGATAAAAATCAACACACCTGGTAGAGGAAGATTCATTAAATGAATGGTTCAATTTTCGTTCTCAAGCTGAATATCTACCATTTGTGGTGTCCGTAACGGTTTAACGTATTTTTCCACTAGTTTTATCAAAATTTTGTCGGAATTTTTGACTTTTTGACTTTT
This sequence comes from Brachyptera risi, assembly GCA_964007535.1. Taxonomy (NCBI): domain Eukaryota; kingdom Metazoa; phylum Arthropoda; class Insecta; order Plecoptera; family Taeniopterygidae; genus Brachyptera; species Brachyptera risi. The sequence goes on from OZ023326.1 coordinate 73,415,276, forward strand.
CAAATTTTTAATATACCATTCGAACATAAATACAACAATGGATAACAAAAAATTCGATACATTTCTGTGGATGGGTTCCCCTTAAGGCGCATCGACAGCAAGGTCATTTAGCGCAAGATCAATTGGCATATATGTATATATGTATATATATATATATATATATATATGTATATCAATATCAATATCAATATATCTATCTATCTATCTATCTATCTATCTATCTATCTATCTATCTATCTATCTATCTATCTATCTATCTATCTATCTATCTATCTATCTATCTATCTATCTATCTATCTATCTATCTATCTATCTAGCTATCTATCTATCTATATAAATATATATAAATATATATATATATATATATATATATATATATATATATATATATATATATATATATATATATATATATATATATATATATATATATATATATATAT
>OZ023326.1:73418418-73462953 GCA_964007535.1 Brachyptera risi
CCACTGCCCTGCTGCTTTCATCATCTCTACCACAATGTCATCTGCTCCTGCTGCTTTACCATTCTTCATCTTTTTTATTGCCTGTGCTACCTCCTCTCTTGACACCATCTCCACACAGTCCTCTCCTTCCATCTCTGCTTCCTCCACTTCTTCTACCCGTGTATGTTTTGCATTCAATAGCTCTTCGAAATGTTCTTTCCACATTCTCTTAATTTCTCTGGGTTCTCGAATCAGTTCATTATTCTTATCATACATGATCTTCTGCTCCTCTTTGTCTCTCCTCTTTTCTTCCATAATTCCATACAACATTTTCTTATTTCCCTGCCCATCTTTCTTCAGCTTCTTGGCAAGCTCTACCATTGTCCTCTTTTTCTCCTTCTCAATTATGCTCCTAACCTCTATCTTCCTCTCTAAGTACTTCAATATATTTCTTGCCGATCTATCTTTCTCCTTCCTGATCCAAGCTTCCTGTTTTTGTTTAACTGCACACCTCACCTCCTCGCTCCACCATGCCGTCTCCTTTGTCTTTCTCTTCCCACTTGACCTTCCACACACTTCGTTTGTTACTTGTATCATTACTTCTTTGAATTCCCTCCATACTTCTTCTACGTCCCTTATTTCACCTTCTGGTACTCTCACCTTGATCAATTTTTGAAATTCCCTTTTCACACTCACTTCTTGCAGTCTCCATATTTTCAATTTGGCTTGCTTTCTCCCTGCTTTTCTTCTGACCTGCTCTTTTTTCCACTCCTGTCCGCCTCTTATTGTAGCCACTATGAGTCGGTGGTCTCCATCCAATGCCACTGTTGAGTTCACAGCTGTGTCACTCACCCATCTTCTCAATTCCCTGCTTGCAATGATGTAGTCGATCACCGTTTTCTTTTCTCCATCCCAGCTGACTCGTGTTATCTTCTTCTCCGCTCCTTTTTCGAACAGTGTGTTACATATGGTCAATTCATTTCTTACACACATTTCTATCAAATTAATTCCGTCTCGATCTCTACTCCCGTATCTAAACTTCCCCAATACCCCTTCGTAGCTTTTCCACTCCTTTCCCACTTTCGCATTCAAGTCCCCTATGATTAGCACTCTTTCTGCCGTGATGGTATTTTCCAGTTCTTTCAGGAAATTTCCCTTCTCTGCCATCGGTCTTCCCGTTTGAGGGGCATACACTTGGATAATCTCAGTTGTCTTCTTTTCCATCAGCACCGTCATCTTCATTATCCTATCGTTTGTGTTTTCCAAGCTGATTACTTCTCCTTTCATCTTCTCACTTACAATAATTCCTACTCCGTTTCTTCCTTCTGTTCCTCCTGACCACCAAAGTTTATATCCTTCTCTGAGCTCCTTCGTCCCTTTTCCCTTCCACTTGGTCTCACTCAGACCTAAAACCTCCAGTTTCTGATCTTTCATCATGTTGATTAATTCCTCTATTTTTCCATTTAGCGTCATAATATTGAGTGTACCCACTCTGGTCTCTTTCTCTCTTGGTGTTTTTAGCTTCTGCCTTCTATATTCTTCTCCTCCAGGCCTACTCTTCCTCTTTGCTTTATTGCTCTTTTCTTTCTTCTCCCCCTCTTCATCTTCCTCCCCCTCCCTCTGATCGCTTCCCTGCATACAATAATTCATCGCTTCACTTTCCACCTCTGTGTGGCCCAAAAATTTTTCCATATGTCTCTTTCATGATTAATTTTCCTGCCTTGTAAGGCCATTCTCAATTTTTGCCCAATCATCGCATCTCTCTTTCCTTTTTTTTTTTTATTCGATATTAGCTTTATTAATAAGAATAATTTATCGAAAATTCAACCAAAACTATCTCTGTATTTAGTTCGTAGAGAAAATTAGTACAAATACAATGTACACAAAAAACCTGAACCAACAAAATTGTTGGTCAAAAACAAAACATATATTCTAATTACAGTATCATCTTGGTTTTCAGACAGCATGACCAGTTGAACGTACATCATCTCCCCCTCCTACCCCCTCCCCCTCCTCACACCAAGCCACCCCACTACATCACAATTAATCCCCTCCATATATCCTCAATTGAAAATAACTATTAAATAACCTCGCCCCCAATTCAAACGGCCGCCAACCAATTTGCATTGCACGAAAGCTAAAAAACACGTTTGCAAATACACCATTCTGATTCGTTGGCAAATGTACGCGAAACCACTCCCCCTAGCACGCGTATCCAGTTTGATTAAACTGATATAGGAACGTCTACATGTGATTATTCTGATGACTCATACGATAAACCAGATTCAACTTCGTGGAATTATAATGAAGAGTATACTTGTTTTGATGTAAGAAGATCTTTTATAAAAATGGTGAGATGATCATGAAAATTTGGGTAATTACATCACATTGCGGCAGGTGTACCATATAGTCGTCAAAGGTCTCAATTTTACTGATACGGACTTTGAGAACTGTAATTCATTCACTTCTATTTGTTTACGTGTCATTTTTCTATACTTACATATCACAAATGATTCTCAATTTGAATCTTCATGTCACATCTTCTGTCTGATTTTCATTTGTGATCTAGTTTTCTGATAACAAATAATCATCTCCAATCACTCATGAAAAAATATCGTGGAAATTTCAGTAAAATCCGTCAAAACATTTTTTGAAAAATAATATTCATATTATGCTAAAAATGAGTGTGAACTGGCATTACTCAAAGTTTCTAGAAGTAACTTAGAATTGAGACATACGGAAGGTTATGTATAGGTACATTTTCCTTGCAATAATTTGATATATCAAATCATTCGTTTGGTCTGCAGCCGGTCAATGATGGAAGAAGGGAGAGAGAAAGAAGAAGAGAAAAGAAAATGTACGCTTTTCAAAGTGCCATAACTTCCAAATATGTGATTCAATATAGCTTGAATCCAATTGAACGTGTTTTGTATGTCGCTTTGTTGCATGTATTACAACAAACCCAAGTAATCTGAGTTCTTTAGTCTCGGAGATAGAGTATGCTCAAAACCACGTGTAAACCGAGTATAGCTCACTTCGCGCGGGTCTTGGCTTCCGTCAAGCTGCCGCTCAACCAGATGAATTTTTTTTTTTTTTTTTATTAATATTTAATATTGTCACACAAAGAATACAAATATATAACACTCTCAAAAAGATCTACAAAGCCTTAGAAAGGCTTGTCTGTAGAATAACAAAGAAAAAATAATATGTTGAATTAATCAAACACAAAGACAATAAGTGGTGAACAATAATAACTACAATATATAATACCTTTGTCAACTGACAATTACTTGACGAAAATGATTTTTTTTTTTTTTTTTTTTTACGAAAAATACTAATTTACAACAACAACAAAAAAATTTACGAAGAAAATAGATATGCAAAACAAAAATTCACTCTCTCACTCAAATTCACTCGCTAACATTGTTTCATAGCTTTGAACAATCGAGTCATTTACTTGTAATAAATCAATATTCACATCCCCAACCAAAATAACATTCTTATCCTTCACAAGGCTTATACAATTTTCCAGCTCGTCAACAAAACATAATTTGTTCGAGCTTGGAGGCCTATATAAGGCAAATAAGTAAATAGACAAACTGCTACCCACTGACACTTCACCACAAATACCCTCGAAAGTATCAAAAGCAAAGGGATCTTCTTCAAAAAGATAAGTATCTTTAATGAATATTGCAATACCCCCACCCCGCTGCTTATTTCGAAATTTGTAGAAAATATTATATCCTTCAACTGCATAACAAACACCATCCCCCTTCTTTATTGCTATCTCTGTCAAAAACCAAAATATCAATTTTTCCAAAATAATTAAATAACAATGCATACAGTTGGTCCCAGTTTTTCCTTATTGACCTTATATTTAAGTGTAATATTGAAACGCCCCCTGCTGACACCATACCAAGGAATGTTGTCCATGTTGATGAACTGAACCCCCAATCTTCTAGCTACATTCCTTAGCTCTGTGTTCAGTAGCTTTCCTGTCCTGCTCTGTAGCCCGCATACACTTATTTGGACGTCTGGCCCAAAGGCTAATTTTGTTCCCTTGAACAATTTCTCCATTTCATCCATTACCTCTTCCCTGTTTTTTCCCTCTCGAATGTCTATATTTCCGGCACAAAGTACCACATTTGTGTATTTCTCCGTGCTACTGTTACCATACATCTCTCATATCTGTGCATTCAGTAGTCTTACTCTGATTCCCGTGAGTACTCTCGCTCTATTATAGCCATCCAAACAAAATTCTGCTGCCATTCTCCCTCCTAAATCGCCTACGGGTATCAATAATTTTCTCTCGCCCACTACCTTTCTTTCCCTGTTTCCACCTTGTTCGTACCTTCTTGAATATTTTCTACCCTCCTGCCTTACATTATATTCGGGCTCATTGCCTTGGAACCGATGATCTTTTCTACCATCTTTCCGTACCGGTACTGTTCCTACGTGCAATTTTTCTTCCTCGACTTGTCCCTCACTCCGTCCTTCTTCGTCTGGAATGACCCCATCTTCTTTTTCTTCCGTATCTGTGTTGAAGTCCTCACTCTTTTCCTCGTCATTTTCATGACTAGGCCTTTCCTTACTGTAGGGAAATCTACTCTTCTCATTCACCTCAGTTCCTAGGCCTAGGTCTATTTGCTTTTCTTGCCTATTATTATTACTCTCCATTGGGCCTACTGTCATAAAGAATTCCATACTTCTTTCCTCTTCTCTATTCTCTTCACCTCATTATTTAGCACCTCTTTCTCCATTCCTTTCAATTCCACCTCTCTCCATAAGTTCTTCAGGTCCTTGACTTCCTTCTCGATCTCGGCCATCCACTGCATTTTCCTTTCCCTCATCTCTGTTAACACTCTCTCAGTTTTCTTACTTCTTGCTTTACCTCCTCTACCTCTTTCATCAACTTCTCAACTATCTCCTTCCATTTTTCACTCTCTTCCTCTTGTGTGTCCTTCTTTTCTCTCTCTTTCCCTGCCACACCACTTTCACCCATGTGCATATCATCTTTAACCGTACTTTCACAGGCTGGGCAAACCCAGTCACTTTCTTTGAGCTTAGCCCTCTCTTTCTTTTCCATGCCCAAACACTTGAAGTGCACCCACTTATAGCACCTGAAGCACCACACCCCACTCTTCACTCCTTTTGCACACAACACACACACACTATTTTCCTTTTCACCATTAATCTTCTTCTCACTTACTTCCCTACTACAAATGTCAGCCATCTTTCTTTATATGAAAAAAAAAATTCACCGATTGTGAAAAGTAATTTGGCCAATATGATGCAACTTCATGGAAGTATAGGCCTACGGTGAGGTCCGTGAAATCTATTTAAAAGTAGCTTCATGAATGTTGTTATGATAACTTTTACTCATAAAATCAGTTATATAGTCATTTAGTGATCAAGATTATTATCAATCGGAAGGCGAATTTTTTCCACGAGTGTGAGTAGATAAGGACAGTTCTAGCTCCAATAATTATTAGAAAAACTCGTGTTCTTGTGTGTGGAAATTATTTTCCGTGGCTGAAAAAAACGATTTGTTTACTTTATTCACTGTTGCTAAGGACATGTTCGGGCAATTTCCATGATTTTCGTGGTTATGATACCAATTGAATCTATATATTTTTCATATTTCGTTCAAGCATGTCTGTGAATTTATGTAAAGTGTGCTCTAAAAGAGTTGTAAATGGTGTTCAATGTTACTGCTGTGATCGGTGGCTCCATTATCGTTGTGCTGGCGTGATCACTGAAGAGATTGATATTGTGAAGGACTTACCCCATTGGAAATGTGATGGCTGTAAGAGTAACAACCAAGCTGAGGAAGTTGACGTAATACAGGGAAGTGCCTTACAATACAATAACAAAAAAGTGTTTAGTTATAAGTACAGATCTATGACGAACAAGTATAGAACTATGTTGAAAGTAAATGTTGTCAAGAAAATGAGAAGAAACATACCAAGGAAATTTAAGATAGATACTGGTACTGAAAGAAGAAAATCCAATTACGATAACATGATGAGATTAGGACATTTATACATTCTTGAGCTGGAATCAAAAATCAAAATTTTGAATGAATCGATCCAGGTGTTAAGAGGTGATTATGAAGCATCAAACAATCCTTGCTTACTGAATGACATACCCACACAGAGTAATACGTCTGGGATGAATCACAACTGTCATGCAGCTAGCCTTGCTATTCAGGAAGCATATACAAATATGCGTGACGAGGTTCACGAAGTCAGAGACATGGCCGATGTACTAAAAGCTTCCACAAAGTCTATATCAATGCTTGCAAACTCTTTAGAAGCACTAGAGTATGAGGTGACTCAAAATACTCAAGAACTAAAGTGTAAATTTGAGCTCTCACAAACTCAGTTTGACCACCTGAAAGGGAAACTGGACAAAATCCAAAATGTATCCTGTAACTCTGAAAATCCTACTTTCAAAACCATAAACACTCCTGATAATAATGAACAATTCAACTCATTAAATGTACTTCTCCTGGGAGACAGCCACATGAGAGATTTTAGATCGATTTTGGATGAGAAAATGAAACACAAGGTAATCGTCAGAAGCATTTTGAAGCCAAATGCAAAGGCAAGAGATATACTTGGAAATGTAAATAATCATCTTCGCTCTTGGATATGGTCAGCCCCAGACTGTCTCATTGTTGCTTGTGGTGTTAATGATATAGATAATGATTTCAATAGATCAGACCATCATGCCCTGATTCAAACTCTCAGACAAGCCATCATGACTACAACAGAGAATTCAAAAACAAAGTTCATTCTCATAAATATACCCTACCGTTATGATGATCAAGCATTCAATGAAAGAGTATATCAAGTAAATAGAAGCATCAATAATCTTACAAAAGAATTCAACCTACTATCAATAATTGACACTACAGATATACCTCGGTCTGACTACACGAGACACGGTTTGCATCTGAATAAAATTGGAAAGAGGACTCTCTGTGATAAAATCTCAGATTGCTTAAGGAATCCGAATAAGCCAACTACTCAGCCTACTAAACCTCGACTTCAAAACACTTTCACGAACCTGCCCTCAAATATTCTTCAGTTCACTCAAGCCTCATTTCCACAAATGATCCCTTCTTTGATGAGCCTCAACATTAGAAAACCAACTACACAACAAGAATTTCCAAATTTATTCAAATTTCTAGAAGATGCAGAACTATATGGGACAAACTCGGATGCACGTGATCAGATGAAGAATGAAAACTTATACAAAGAAGGACGATCACATCGAAAGAATAGAGAATCAGCCCAAGATCATGGGATTATTTTTCAAGCAAGAAGCTCTGCTCTTAATTAAAATAATATGCCCTCTGCTGATTTTTTATACCCTCGACCAAGTCCCAACCAACCCCCTTACTTCACCTCAACCAACCAGAGAACAAACACAGACCACTGAGGTCCGATTACAAGAATCAACATAATATCCCTATCCCCTCAATCAAACAAACCCTAGTCATGTCACTAAATATACAGTCTGCTAAAAATAAAATTGAGCAAATCGAACTTCTAACCGAAATACACTCCCCCGATATCCTTTGCCTCTCAGAACACTGGCTCCCTATTACTGATTCCACTTTCAATATTCCACTCTATTACAAGGCCAATATTTTCTACCGATCCTCTTCAGCACATGGTGGTGTAGCCATTTTCGCTAAGCCTCATATTAGCTCCAACCCCATAGATCTTCTCTCCTATTCAAAAGATAAGGTATTGGAATGTACTGGCATCATATGGCACAGCGAGAGCTCTCCTGACTGCATTCTCCTTGCTGTATACCGCTCACCATCAGCCTGCATCAATACTTTTCTCAGACTACTGGAGAATATTGTCATCCACACCACTAAACTCCATCCCCGTGCTGAGATCATGCTATGTGGGGATTTCAATATTGATCTCCTGCAACCATCTTCATATAAAGTTAAATTCCTTGACCTACTTCACATATATAATCTTTTCGAAACGATATCTACACCAACTCGAATAACTCTCACATCATCAACTCTCATCGACAATATATTCACCACGTTGCCACATACTCAATTTACTGCTGATATACGCTCGACTGTAATGTTTCTGATCACCTTGCTCTCACAATGAATATCACCCCTACTCCACTTGCATTCATTAATACATCTTTCATAACTAAACGTATATTTTCTGAGGAAAACACCATCCACTTCATCTCTCTCCTCCGAGATGAAAATTGGATCAAAACAATAAATTCATTCGATACTGACTCCAAGTACGATTCCTTCTCAGATACCATCACTAACCATCTAAATACCGCCTTCCCTTTGCGTCAATACAAACAAGGTATCAAGCCAAAACGCAATAAATGGATAACACCCGAACTCTGCTCTTCCAGCAAAAGTCTAAAAACTCAACATGCCATTCTGAAAAGGAATCAAAATGATCCTGATCTTAAATCACAATATCTGGAGAGGAAAAAATCCCACATTAAAGCCCTGCGCAACGCAAAACGCTTATACCACGATAACATGATAGCCAATTCAACAAATAAGTCTAAAACCTCTTGGAATATTATCAACTGCTCCTCCAAATCTGTCAAGCCTCCAGAATACCTCAAACTTAATGTCGACGGTCAAAACATCACAGACCCTTCTACTCTTTCTGAAAAACTCAATACTTTCTTCATCAGCTCAGGTGATGTTGCTGCTCCAATCCCTCTAAACCCCACCCTCCTGAATTACAATAATGAACCTATCCCATCAAATACCATTTTCTTGTTCCCCACAAACCCAATTGAATTAAGCCATGTCGCGCGTTCACTTAAATATAAAAATTCGAGTGGCTCTGACGAAATCCCTGGCTCACTACTTGCAAAATGCATAGACTATATATCGATACCTCTCACCGAGATTATAAATGATTCCTTCTCATCAGGAATCTTTCCCCATAAACTCAAACAAGCTTTAATTATTCCAATTCACAAAAAAGGCATCAAGACCGATATCAATAACTACAGACCCATCTCCCTCCTCTCCTCTTTCTCCAAATTGATAGAAAAAGTAATGCTTCTCCGTTTAACCTCATTTCTTGACTCAAATAATATCATTGCTGACTGTCAACATGGGTTTCAAAAACATAAATCTACATTCACAGCCATTTTTAACTTCCTCTCCACCCTCTATGCCGCTCTCGATAAGGGTGACCATGCCATAGGTATTTTTTATGATCTAAGTAAAGCTTTCGACACCATAGACCACAATCTTCTCCTTTATAAATTCAATTCCCTAGGAATTCGTGGCTGTGCCAATAAATGGATTGCATCTTTCCTATCCAATAGAACCCAAGTCGTTCGTATCAATTCCCCCAACTCTGCACCCTCCATTTCAAACCCACAATCCGTTAAACAAGGTGTACCTCAGGGCTCTGTCTTATCCCCTCTCTTATTTTTACTCTATGTTAACGACCTCCCTCAATTATTACATGTCGGACATCTCTTCCAATTTGCTGATGATACGAATCATTTATTAACCACACCAAGAATCAACTCTCTCATTTCCCTCATTCAAACTGGCAACTGTCAAACTTCACTAATATCCTCATATTGCTTAATTAAATAACAAACTTGCACTGCAACCCACTAAATCAATTTTCATGAACTTCCACAATAAATCTAACCCACCCATCGTGTCCCCATTAATACGAGTTGATGGTAAAATCATCCCCAGTACTTCATCGACAAAATTTCTCGGAATTCATATAACCCCCAATCTAGACTGGTCCCAACATATTGAGAAAACCGCAGCTAAAATTAAAAGTGCTTCCTTCCTTCTTCGTCGACTCAAAAAAATTGTCAATCCTCATACCCTCTTACTTGTCTACCATGCCTATTTCCACTCTCATATCTCTTATGGACTTCTCTTCTGGGGTTCCTCCCCAGGAGCTAAGCGAATATTCATTATGCAAAAACAGGCAATTCGCATCATTTCCGGTATTTCTCGCAGTTCCTCATGTAAATCACATTTCACAAAGCTAAAAATTCTCACCCTCACATGTACTCTTATTCAAATTGCCAGTTCTTATGTTCACTCCAACTCTGGCCTCTTTCCCAAAAATGCTTCTATCCATAACTACCCTACCAGTCACAGTAACTCTATCCGTTCTCTAACACACTCCCACGCTTTTTTCAGACACAGCCCTCTCCATCTTTGCACAACCATTTACAATAAACTACCTGCCCATATAACTAGCCTCACCAAACTCTCATCTTTCAAATACAAACTTAAATATTTCCTACTTCAGAACCCCTTCTATGACCTCAACGAATTCCTAACTTCAAAATCTCATTAGACCATCATTGTACTATTATATATATATCATTCTGTCTTTTTTTCAATCCATTCTTTTATCTACTCATTTTTATATCTAGTTGTTAGTTTTTTTACTTCCTATATTTGTGCCATGTACAAATCTTTGAATTAAATAAAATAAAAATAAAATAGAATCTGTACCCCCCCACTCGAGCACTAATTATCAAATTTGGTCGAGATTTAGTAGTAGTAGTAAAATCATTTATTAGCAGTCTAGCTATTTTCTTTCACGATACATAGAACATATAACCTAATTACAAAATAGATTTACAATATATCAATGAATAACATTCAATAGATTTACAATATATCTATGAATAACAAAATAGATTTGCAATATTCAGTCTATAACAAATCAATCAGTCAGTCAATAAAAATAGTCATATTATAATGAATTGTTCAGAGGAATTAGAGTTTATCCCAGAACCCTACAATCATGTCTGCTAAATCTGTAATTTCTTCAGGGTAATGGAAGGAGAAGGGGGCTGGGGAGAGTTGAATAGGTTGATTGAAAGGAATGAGTCAGGGTATGGGGGTAGGCGAAGTCATGATAGAGCAGTAGTTATAAAGGGGGCTAGATTAGATGTCGGTAAGTTCTCTTTCTTGAATAGGACAGGTAGGGATTGGAATGGGCTTAGTAGAAGTATACTTGAGGAGGATGAAATAGGGTTGAAGCTATTCCGTCAGAAGGTTAGGGAGGCGATAGGATAGGATTGATAGGGAACTTGCCACCGCGCATTTATGTGCAACTGCAAGAGTTAATAATAATAATATATTATATATCTTTCCCAGATAACCAATTGAATTGGGCCAGGGGGTGTTTCCACCATTTCATCTAGGGCAGGATTCATCTCTCCATCGGTTCCTGCCAGTTCCGACTTCTTCCTCTTCTTCTTCACCACTACTTTCCTCTGCTTCTTCTTCTCTTCCTACGAGTTCCTTCCACCGTTCCCTATCCTCCCACCATCTCTCATCTATCACTACCTCCCATTTTTCTCCTCGGTTGACTACACCGCATTTTACTCCCTCCTGCCACCTTTCTCTCGGCCTTCCAACTCTTCTCTTAGCTCCATCTTTTTCCGCTAACTCGAACATAACTCTCGGAATTCTTCCCTTATCCATTCGCCGCATATGTCCATACCACCTGAGTCTCTCTCTCTCCATTTTGAATGCTAACCTTTCCACTTCCACTTTTTTCCTTATCATTCTGCTTCTCTTCTTCTCCAACTTTGACACTCCTGCTATGCTCCTCACAAACTTCATTTCTGCTGCCTCCATTTTTTTCTCATCTCTCCAATTCAATGTCCATGTAACTGCTCCATATGTTAAAATTGGCAAATAAATAAGTGTCTTCCCACTCTTCGGAAAGTCTTGGTTCCAAATCAGCTTCCTTACTTTTTGGAATAGTCCGTCCGCCTTTGCTGTTCTCTTATTCACATCAAGCTCCACTTTTGCCGTATTACTTACTACACTTCCCAAGTATGCAAACTCTTCTACTTCCTCCAGTTCCTGACCTTGCAGTTTTATTTTCTCTTGACTTTTTCTCTTCTCTCTGCTCATTACCATAGCTTTGCTCTTTTCCGCAATAATCTTCATCCCAAACTCCTCGGTAATTTTTTCCCATCTCTCAACTTTGTCTTGCACCTCTTCCCTACTGTCTCCCCATACCAGGATATCATCAGCGTATATCATTGTCTTTGCATCTGCCCCTTCCTTCACTGGTTCCACTTTTCTCATCATCTCATCCATCACCAACACAAACAACATGGGTGATGGGACACTGCCCTACCTAACTCCACTCTTGACATCGAACCACTCCGTCCTGCCTCCATTTGTTTGCACCGAAGCCTTGCATTGCTGATATAAACTCTTCACACGGTCTATCATCCCTTCATCTATCCCCTTTGCCCTGAGACCCTCCCACACCCTTTCTCTGAGAAGATGATCGTATGCTTTTTCTAAATCTAGGAAAGCCATATACACTACTTCCCTCCTCCCACCTTCTTTCCAACAGTTGTCTCACTGCAAAAATCAGGTCTACTGTAGATCTGCCTGTCCTGAAACCATAGTGCTCTTCCCTTAACATGGGTTCTACTAGCACTCGCATTCTTCTTTCGATGATTCGTTCGTACAGCTTGGCTGCCTGGCTCATCAACGTTACTCCCCTATAATTTTTACTTCTTTTTCTGTCTCCTTTCTTGAATATCACTGTTATTACTCCTTTCACCCAATCTTCCGGCACTCTCTTCTGCTGCCATGCTGCCTCCATCACACGATACACCCAATCCACCCTCCACTGTCCTGCTGCCTTCATCATCTCTACCACTATCTTATTTGCTCCTGCTGATTTACCATTTTCATCCTTTTTATTGCCTGTGCTACCTCCTCTCTTGACACCCTCTCCACACAGTCCTCTCCTCCCTTCGCCGCTTCCTCCACTTCTTCTGCCCGTGTATCTTTTGCATTCAATAGCTCTTCAAAATGTTCTTTCCACATTCTCTTCAGTTCACTAGGTTCTCGAATCAGTTTATTATTCTCATCATACATGATCTTCTGCTCCTCCTTGTCTCTCTGCTTTTCTTTCATAATTCCATACAACATTTTCTTATTTCCCTGGCTATCTTTCTCCAACTTCTCGGCAAGCTCTACCATTGTCCTCTTCTTCTCCTTCTCAATTATGCTCCTAACCTCTCTCTTCCTCTCTAAGTAATCCAATATATTTCTCGCCGATCTATCTTTCTCCTTCCTGATCCAAGCTTCCTGTTTCTGCTTAACTACCCTCCTCACCTCCTTGCTCCACCATGCCTTTTCTTTTGACTTCCTCTTCCCACTTGACCTTCCACACACTTCGTTTGTTATCTGTATCATTACTTCTTTAAACTCTCTCTATTCTTCTTCTACGTCCTTTATTTCACCTCCTGGTACTCTCCCCTTGATCAACTTTTGAAATTCCCTTTCAACACTTGCTTCTTGCAGTCTCCATATCTTCAATTTTGCTTGTTTTCTCCCTATTTTTCTTGTGGCGTGCTCTTTGTTCCACTCCTGTCCGCCCCTTATTGTGGCCACTATGAGTCTGTGATCTCCATCCAATGCCACTGTTGGATTCACAGCTGTATCACTAACCCATCTTCTTACCTCCCTACTCGCTATAGTGTAGTCAATCACCGTTTTCTTTTCTCCATCCCAGCTGACGCGTGTTACCTTTTTATTCGCTCCCTTTTCGAACAGTGTGTTACATATGATCAATTCTTTTCTTACACACATCTCTATCAAATTAATTCCATCTTGATCTCTACTCCCGTATCCAAATTTACCCAACACTCCTTTGTAGCCTTTCCACTCCTTTCCCACTTTTGCATTCAGGTCCCCTATGATTAGCACCCTTTCTGCCGTAATGACGTTTTCCAGTTCCTTCAGAAAATGTTCTTTTTCTACCATCGGTCTTCCCGTTTGAGGTGCATATACTTGGATAATCTCCGTTGTCTTTTTTTCCATCTGCACTGCCATCTTCATTATCCTATCGTTCGTGTTTTCCGTGCTAATAACTTCCTCTTTCATCTTCTCATTCACTATAAATCCTACTCCGTTTCTTCTTTCCGTTCCTCCTGACCACCACAATTTATATCCTTCTCTCAGCTCCTTCGTCCCTTTCCCCTTCCACTTAGTCTCACTTAGACCTAAAACCTCCAGCTTCTGATCCTTCATAAAGTCAATGAGTTCCTCTATTTTTGCATTAAGCGTCATAATATTGAGTGTACCCACTCTAGTCTTCATCTCTCCTAGTGTCTTTTGCTTTTGTCTTCTATATTCTATACCTTCCTCAATTTTGCCTGTAATTGTGACTATGTTACTAGTGGCCACCCTTACTTCCTCACTGCCCTTATCCTGACTAGATGGCCTAGATCGTCTCTTCGCCGCCATGTTCTTGCTTCCTTGTGTTGCTAATTCCCCTTTGTCTTCATTCTGCTTTGGCTCTTCTTGCGTTGTTTTAAGAGTTATGTTGTGCTTCCGTACACCCACCGTGTCCGAAAAACCTTTTCTCTTTCTCCACATTTCACTACAGATTTTCTGAGCCTTGTTCCTAACATTTCCCCTCTCGACTTGGTCTCATCTGGCATGTCTGGCCTGAATAATAAAAAAGGTAGCTGAGTGGTTAGCTCACTTGCTTCGTGATCCGGGAGGTGAAGGGACATATCGGACCCGGTTCGATCCCCGCCACCGTCCATCTTTACAGGGGTTTTTCGTGGTTTCCCTCTGTAGTAAAGGCTAATGCCGGGATGGTTCCTACAATATAGGCCACGACCGCTTCCTTCCCACTATCCTTCCCACTACCCATAAAAACCTTCATCTCATCATCCCATCATCTCATTAATCATCCATCCGATGCCAATAGATCTTAGTAATCATTACAGTGCGTCGTTAAAACCCAATAAAAAAAAAAAAAAAAAAAGGGTTCGGTTTCCATGAACAATTTTTAATTATTGCAATGCATTCTCGCCTGAAAATTGCTACTTTAACAACATTTTTTATTTTCTCAGGCAGCCTATTGTACATTTTTATTCCCTTAATGAAGAGAGAATTATTACCAAAAGTAGTTACTGCCCTTTGAATAACAATGTCCCCTTGGCGTCTGGTGTTATGTGCATGGGAGTTTTCAGGTACCAGCTTATCACTGAGGCATTGCGGTGTCAACCCTTTTGTAATTCTATATATAAGTGCTAAGGTGTTCAAGAGAATCCTCTGTTTTACATTAATCCAGCACAATGCACTATTCACCTTACAAATAGATGTGCTCCTATCCACCCAAAGTATGCTTCTCATAACTTTGTTCTGGAGCTTTTGAAGTTTACTGATATCATTTTGATTAAGTAAGAATAATACCGAGCTACAGTAATCAAAATGCGGAGTAATAATTGCTTGACAAATAAGTATTTTGCTGGTTAATGGTAGTGAGCTACAATTTCGCTGGAAAAGTCCGACTTTCTTCGCTACCTTTTTTATTATGTATTGTGCATGGTCTTTTAGGACTAGCTGATCATTGAGTATGATGCCTAGGTATTTGAATTCTTTCACATTTTCAACTTCCATTCCATCAATTAGTATATTGGTGTTAACGTACATTTGATTTCTCTTTCGCACCCCGTTATTGCAGAAAACCATGGACTTTGTTTTAGATACATTCAATTTGAGTTTATTTGAAATTAACCATTGCTCTAAAGATCTAATATCCTCTGCCAGGTGTTCATGTACTACTTGAGGGTTCTTATCACTATATATTAATAACGCATCATCAGCATATAAATGGATTGAACAATGTTTAAATATATATCCCAAGTCATTTATATATAATATAAATAGCAACGGGCCTAAGATTGATCCTTGTGGGACTCCAGTTGAAATAAACATACTTGTGGACTCAATATTATTGAGTTTTACCTTTTGCGTTCGGTTATCAAGATATGATCGAATCCAGTCAAGTACTGCTTTTCGGAAACCGTATTTATGCAACTTGTTAATTAGGATATTATGGTCAACTGTGTCAGATGCACGCTTCAGGTCTACAATGCTATAATGGTCTATATAATGCTGACTTTGCATTTTTAGTTTAAGATTCTCAAGTATGTTTTGCACTGCCGTTTCACAGCCATGCAAAGTTCTAAATCCCGACTGCCCTTTAATGAGTATTTCATTCCTTCCAATGAATTGCATTAGCTGTTTATTAACGGCAGTCTCAATAATTTTATCAATGATATGTAAAGTATTTATGGGTCTAAAATCTTCCACATCTCTTGCACCTTCGACTTTGGGGACTGGGGTGATAACAGCTAATTTAAGTCCATCAGGAAATATACCCGATAGTAGCGAACAATTAATCAAGTTAATGAAGTAGGCCTTTACATTTGGTAGATGCATTGACATATTTAGCAACTCCTTGGAAATGCCATCTTCCCACGGTGTAGTATTTTTAATATCTCTTAGAATTACACATAACTGTGAAGGATTGATCATTTCAAATTTATCAAATAATTCTTGGTTTTGGTTCAGTTTAATGTTAGACATGAACCTATCCAGATCTCCTGAGCCCGAAATATTATTGATGATTTCAATAACACTCTCAATAAAATATTTATCAAAACATTCAGCAATATTTTCATCACCATTTATTGGCTTATTCTGAAAACAAAAGTTTATGCCTGATAAGGAAGATTTAGGTTTATAAAAAGACTTGAGTATCTTCCAGATTTCCCTTGGCTTACCCTCATGCTTATTAATCTTAGTAGTGTGGTAAGTCCTTTTTTTCTCTCTAACTAACTTTAAGACAGAATTTCGTTGCGTTTTAAACTTGTCCCAATCTTCAGACTTGTCATATGTTCTGGCCATCTTATATAACCGGTTTCTTTCGTGTTGGGCCGCCCTAATTTCGTCATCATACCACATATTTCCTATATGTTTTTCTTTTAAACGCGTATTCTTTCTTACAGCATGACCATTCATCCATGTATTATGAAGTTAACAGTGGCAGCGTCAAACATATTATTTACATCATTACTTATTGTCCAATCTCTACCATTTAGGTCATGCAGGAACAGGTCGCGTCCAAGTTTTGTTTCAATGATTTCTTTGTAGTCCCAAAATTTAAATGTTTTATAATTTTTGGTCTTTTGGTCTTTTGCACACAAATTGAGTTGATTTATATGGATACCAATGATTCTATGATCTGATATAGCCACTTCTAAAAACTCTGTAGAATATATATTTTTATCCATAGTATTACATATAATATAGTCAATTATTGTTCTAGATGTTTTTGATATACCCGTATTTGCATCTCTGGTAACTGCAATTCTAGTAAAGTCATTGACTAATTGAAACATATTCTTCTCATCAAGAGTTTCGTACACTTTCTTAGAATAAAATAGTTTTTTACTTATATCTATATTAAAATCACCACAGATTATTATTTTACAATTATTATCACCCTGCAAAAATTCAATCAGGGAACCTAGCATGTTAATTACGTCAGCTTTCTTCATTTTAGGAGACACATAAATAATACTCGGTATTTTGCCTCTCTATTCTTACAGCTAGAGACCACCATTTTTTATCAATCATCTCGGTGTGAATTACTTGATATTTAATACTGTTTCGGATGTAAAATATAACACCTCCGGTATGTGAGCTAGTTCTATTTAACCGGACTAGATTGAAACCTTCTATTTCAATTTCCCAGTCCTGAATGTCATTAATAATGTGAGTCTCGGCAAGTCCAAAAACACATAAATTCTTATTTCTGAAGATTATCATTCTGAGATCATCAATACTATTACCAAGGCCCTGAATATTTACATATAAAATCGGGTGCAATGGACTTACAACATTATCGCCTTTCATGAGACCAGTTGTTCTACTATTCAACCTACTTTCTAGCATTAGTTTTTTGTTGCATGGACTATATTTATTCCTACTTCACTATAGCTGTTGTTAGACTGGTGGCCTAGATCCCTGCTTCCATCCCTATCAAGGTCTAATGCTGTGAGGACAGGCAATGACATTCCATACTTATGGATAATGCCCATTATTACCTTTGAAAAGATAATGTTGCCCTTGTAATTGAGGTGCAACTCATCCCGACCTATACAGTCACCGAGGATCCAACTATTAGGATCAATGAACACGGCACCCAACTCGTTGCTTATCCACTCGATTTCATCATTGAACATGTGCATAACTTTGTCATAAATGTCTCTCAATTAGTGCTATCGATTTGCCAAGTTTTAGAATTAGTGCTCTGATAGTTCCCGAGATAATGCCGTTTGTTAGTGGGGGGAAGTCAAGTTCACGCTCCCCCCCCCCCCCCCCACTCGAGCACTAATTCTGAAACTTCGCTAGGATTTAGTGCTCAATTAGTGCTACACTTTTGCGAAGTACTAGAATTAGTGCTCTGTAAGTTCCCGAGATAATAGCACTTTAAAGTGGGGGGGTACAAGTTCACGCTCCCCCCCCCCCCCACTCGAGCAGGAAGTCTGAAACTTCGCCAGGATTTAGTGCTCAATTAGTGCTACACTTTTTCAAAGTATTAGAATTAGTGCTCTGTAAGTTCCCGAGATAATAGCACTTCAAAGTGGGAGGGGCCGAGTCACGCTCCCCCCCCCCCCCCCCCCAGTGAGCAAGGATCATGAAACGTGACCAAAACGTACTTTATAATTAGTGCTATAATATTGCATAGTTTTAGAATTAGTGCTCGGATAGTTTTCGAGAAAAACGATTTTTAAGGTGGTCTTTTTTCGGGAGGCGCGCCAACCAAGCACCGCGCGCGCGAAATTTCTTAATAGTGAGAGTGTATAATACATATATGCGGATAATTGGAGATAAAATTGTGTATGATTGTGAGCCTATTATTTGTTTCATTATAAAAATGCTCAGCAATCTAGATTGAAGACTCGTATTTTGATCTAGATTTTTCGATTACCTCACGAATCAATCGTTTTTTCCTTTCACGGTTCACACATAATAATAAACGATAATAGTTATTTATTTATATTGGGTTTAACGACGCACTCTACTGATGACTACGATCTATTGGCGTCAGTGAATGATATATGAGATGGTGAGATAAGAGGTTATTCTATTTCGTGTTTTTGGATAGAGGCAAGAAATCGGTCGTAGCCTGTTGTTAAGGAACCATCCCAGGATTGAACTGAACGATAGGAAAAAACAACGGAAACCCCCGTCAGGATGATCGACCTTGGCGAGAATCGAACCCCGGACTCTTGAATGACGGTTCAGTGTATTAACCACTCAGTTACGATGAAAGCCATTTTAGAATGTCAAGTATATAGACTATTCTTACGACTCTATATTTTTCAGAATTATATTGCTCCATTCGATGTTATTCGATTTGCAATATTGCTCGATGGTTCATTTGGTGAGGATAGTGGATCGGAAGCGGTCGTGGCCTGTAATGTGGCAACTCTCTCGGCATAGCTTGAAGCTAAAAACAATAAAACCCTCGGTAAAGAAGGTCGGTGATCGGGATCGATCTCATATGTGCTATCCCATCTCTCAGCTCATGAAAAAGTGTATTGATACATGGGCCTACTGATTATACCGAGTGAAATATTGAGTGACAGACGATTACAAAAAAATGCCCTAGTTGTGGGGGGTAGCTATGTCTAATTTGGTTTGTGATAATCTGTCGCTTATCTTGGTGCCTCCGCCACGCCAACCACCCGCATGTCTCAACTATCTCGGCTGGAAAATTTGCCTCGCCTTAATCGAGCGGATAGATTATTTGTGAAGGTTGCATTATTGTTTCCTGATAGTTTGGGTGCACTCCCAGTCGCGTGCTCTATGTTAATGCGTGACCGTGGGCATTTTCTCCGCATTACATATAATTTTCCGGCCATCTGGGGTCCCATTTCCATGATACTTGAATTGAACACCTCCTGAAGGATGCACAAATGTGTGGATTTTCTTTGGACCTTCACGTCCTCCAGTTCAGTAGTTGGTTTTTCGACACGCAGGAAAATGGGACACTCACACTTGGCCCGGTCAGTGATTAATTTCGCGGCCACCTCAAGTCG
The DNA here is from genome assembly GCA_964007535.1 of Brachyptera risi. Classification (NCBI taxonomy): domain Eukaryota; kingdom Metazoa; phylum Arthropoda; class Insecta; order Plecoptera; family Taeniopterygidae; genus Brachyptera; species Brachyptera risi. Next base: position 73,438,369 of record OZ023326.1, read on the forward strand.
CGTTTCAATTAAATTGAATTAGAACATTCCAAAAGGATGGACGGAGGTGAGGCGATTTTTTTCTCATCTCCGGCCCCCGCTTCGAATTTTGATTTTTCCGCGGTCTCTTGGCAAATCTGACCGCCCGTATTTCCAAACTATATCGAGCAGGAATTTATCTATCCAGACTGATTCTATTAGGTCAAGAGACCGCGGAAAATCAAATTTCGCGCGCTGCGCGCGGTGCTTGGTTGGCGTGCCTCCCGAAAAAAGACCACCTTAAAAATCGTTTTTCTCGAAAACTATCAGAGCACTAATTCTAAAACTATGCAATATTATAGCACTAATTATAAAGTACGTTTTGGTCAAGTTTCATGATCCTTGCTCACTGGGGGGGGGGGGGGGGGGGGGAGAGCGTGACTTGGCCCCTCCCACTTTGAAGTGCTATTATCTCGGGAACTTACAGAGCACTAATTCTAATACTTTGCAAAAGTGTAGTAGCACTAATTGAGCACTAAATCCTGGCGAAGTTTCAGAATTAGTGCTCGAGTGGGGGGGGGGGGGGGGAGCGTGAACTTGTACCACCCCACTTTAAAGTGCTATTATCTCGGGAACTTACAGAGCACTAATTCTAGTACTTCACAAAAGTGTAGCACTAATTGAGCACTAAATCCTAGCGAAGTTTCAGAATTAGTGCTCGAGTGGGGGGGGGGGGGGGAGCGTGAACTTGACTTCCCCCCCACTAACAAACGGCATTATTTCGGGAACTATCAGAGCACTAATTCTAAAACTTGGCAAATCGATAGCACTAATTGAGCACTAAATCTCGACCAAATTTCATAATTAGTGCTCGAGTGGGGGGGGGGGGGGTACAGGTTCACGGACCTCCTACGGTGCCATTGAGTTTATGGTGTTGGATGACGGTGCTCAGAAAGTACAGTAAGGGCCTATATATGTTGAACATATTCACCTGTTGATGAAATCAACAATGTTGGCGGTATCTTCTGGTAAAATGAATTGATCTTCATCCAACATGGCTAAGGAATGTAGTATCCAATAGCACAGCCATGGTCGGCTGGAATCCAAACACTGAAAACAGAACACAAGAACATTCAAAAACTCAATATAAATCGATTGCCGTTACGCGTAGAGATATGAAACTTGTTGTGAGAGGAAATCAGTTGCCACACTGTCATTACACTTACTTGGTAAGATGTAGGTACGTGAGTGAGATAGTCCGTGAGAAAAGCCGCGTGTTTCTGTCGAAGTAATGAAGGCGCTGTGTTGTCAACCTGAAAGTAAAAAGCTCATTTTTATAGTCAAGCAAAAAATATCTGGCGAGTGGTGACCTGTTGGCATCCCAGTGCAGCTGGATTATCTCTCAAAAATCATCAATTAGGATATGGTTTTGAAGTAGTTGAACTAATCATTAATCACTGTTATATAGTTTCATTTTTACCTCAACTCTTTTCGAGAATGAACTGAATAACTTCTCCACACTGTCTTCTACTTTTATCTGGAATGAAAAAAGGATACATTAGACCATTGAATTTATGATTAGACACAGTAGAACACTAGACAGGGTATTTATTTTGTGCTGGAATGTTGGCCAAACGGTACTTTAATTACAATATTGTCTTGTTTTCAATTACTACGGTATAGGCCTAGCACGATAGAAGCACATCAGATAATGGTAATATTTTAAATATTAATAGATGTTAAGAATGTCAAGATAACTTTTGTTCTCTTATGCTTAGTTACAAGTACTTTTGGGCCCAATTCGAAAATGGAGAAGGAATGAAACTAAATGTACGTAGGTACGCTAGGCTACTAGGTGGGCCTAATTGAAAAATACACTTTTTTGTTGCCATCTTAAATATCACCTGGACCCCTATTCACTAACTTTTCAAACAGTGAGATGAGACCGTCTCACTGTGAGATGAGATGAAATCTGATATCGCGATTCATCAACTTTTTTCTCACGTGAAATGTCAGTTTCATCTCATTTCACAGTGAGTTCGTCTCACTGCCAACCAAACTCAGGAGATCGACGTGAGACGGGTTATAGCTAATGAATATTGGCGGTAAATTGGAAATGTTCAAATGTGGTAGGCGATTGATGTGTACTAGAGAGTCTAAAGGGTGTACCGAGTATATTATAATGATAATGAATATATAAATGTATTCAATATCCACATATGATATCATATGAGATAATGATAGTCACAAATTTTACATAAATGGATATTATATGAACACATTTTTGTGCCATTGCTTTGAGAAATTCAGGTTCAGTGTAGGCTTAAGTCGACTCTTCAATCAATTTATAATCAAGTTTCTTCTGATAAATGTCCAATAATTACCGAACTATGGTATGATTGATACTGATGACTGACTTGATTAGAGCCAACATGGATAGTTGAGGCCTATACGCTGTAATGCCAATCAAATAATCTATCAAAACCCCTAGGCCTAGGTTTATATAGGCATATGAACTCAATGGCTATGTATACAACTAATCCATTCCAATGTCTCATCCTAGATTACAATAACTTGATTTATTTAAGTAGCTGGTTATGCTGTAGACTTGGTCTAGTATTGTGATGTAGGGCTATTCAAATTATTTAAATTATAAGTCTTGAGCATATAATAATTTAAATCTTGGAATTCTGCGGCCTTTGGTGCACAGTTTTGAACTTATATTATTATGAATTACAATCACATTAGACTAGACTGGTAGACACAGTATGGGATAGTGACAACATGAACCCCTAATTCTCTGTAAGTCTTGAATAACGCAATAAACCTACTTTAGTTCTAAAATGCATTTCAACTTATTTTGTGCTAAACTATCCTTTATCCAATCCTACATAGAATGAAGTAATAGAATAGAAATACATAATATGAAGGACTGGATTCAGGCACTAAACAAGTCGAAACAGATTATAAAATCAACGTAGGCCTACAATGAATTATTTAAGACTTACAGAAATAGTAATTCATGTTGTCACTGATGTGTAGTGGGCCCAAGTCTTGAAATTCTGCGGCTTTTGGCAGGATCATGTTTGACATAACTGTTTACTAAAATGTTAACCCAGGATTTTGTACGACTGTCTGTCAAAAAACATGTTTATAACCTCTAATTTCCCACCGCCGGAGTCGTTCACAGCCTCATAAAAATGAATTAGACGCTCCGATATGTTAAATTTTACCAAATACCCGTTTTCCCTTGACAACAACACGTTTCCGGTGACTGTTGATCTCACTTGGCGTTAGTAAATCGCGATGTGATCGAATTGTCATCTCACGTGAGATGAGACTGTCTCATCTCACTGTTTCAAAAGTTAGTGAATAGGGCTCGTGGAGACTAAAGACTTGCATTTTTTACTGTACATCTATTTAAGATTTTGGATAGAGGGAAGGAGTTGGTCATGGCCTGTTGTTGAGGAACCATCCCAGTATTGACCTGAATCATTGAGTAAAGAAGTATACCTGAACGACAGAGGCAAACCGAAAAAAAAACCTGTAATGATGGTCGGCCATGGCAGGAATCAAACCCCGGTCTCCTGAATGATGGTTCAGTGTACTAGTCACCCGACCACTATCTCAGTGATCTTGATAATTGAGTTTGCTGTAGGCAAAGATATTATGCAGGCCTAGGGCCTACTCAAGTGATCTAGGTCCAGGCATTGAATGTTAGGTCATGTCAGAATTGTTGTTAATGATCTCTTGTTAGCCTTCACAATTATTTTAAACACACCTGTTCTACTGATGTTGCGGATGCAACATTTTCATCTGTAAAATGTTCTTCCTTTATTAACGACACAAAATCTCTCATATTATTTGACATTATTCGCCCTTCGCACCGAAATATTTCCTAAAATTTTTACAACATCGGGAATTCAAGTCAAAAATGGTTAAAATAATGATTGCCAACATAAATCCCGAGATGTCTAAGTACTGTCAGTATATTACCAACGTAATAAACTGTACAGCACTGCAGTTGGTTGTGGAAAGTTTGATGTCGGTTTGAAGCTGGTTGCCGTTCTGTATCACGCTCGTTTCTCCTGTATTCCTATGTTCTTCCTGATTCACATCAGATATGGGTGTAAGTATTCAGACTTGTAGTTAATCTAAAAATCATACGTGATGTAAGGATATATTAAGATTCACAGATCATATAGCTTGGCAAATATTTTCGAAGTGTCTATTCCCACGCCTCGACCCACAACCCGGGTTGTGTGAATAGCCGGCCCGCGCGGGGCCTTCTATTCGCACAACCAGCGGTCCACACGAAACGGTTCTGGGCAATAGCAGACTCACTAGGGCTGGCTATCCCCAGGAACGAACTCACAACACTCACACCGCGGCAGCACGTAGTTTAAATGATCGTTGTCAGAGGGCTCTGGACTCAGTAGGAGGAGATCGTATAAGCGAATACCGTTTTAAGCGGAAACGGGCGGGAAACAGGAATGGACTGGCGTAGGTGCCATTGATACAAATCACTGAGTAGGCCTACATCAATATAACAATCAAAACGCGGGTTACACATTTGAAATCGTGTTGACACAGTCAAATGGCCCATTTATCAACCTCACTGCAATTAAAGACGGTGGCCAAGATGGATTATATTCCTCAACTGCCTTCTTCCGCTGCCAGGCCCCTCTGTGGGTATCAAAATAAACTACGTGAAAGCATTTGGTGTGCCCGTTCTTGCGAATAGTGATGGCCGTGTTAGTCAGCTATTCACAAGAACCACACAACCGGTTGTGGGAACAGTGATTACACTTCCTGCCGGCACGAACGGGTCGTGGGAATAGTATGTGTGCGTCTTGCCGGCACGAATGGGTTGTGGGAATAGTGTTTGTTAATCTTGCAGGCACGAACGGTTCTTGGGAATAGTAGTTCAGGTTGCTGGAGGCACAACCCGCACGAACGTTCGTGGGAATAGGGTCGGCCAAATATTTTGTATGTATCAACGCGGACTGTTTTACCTAGCATCGATTGGTTGAAAATGAGCGGTAAAAAATGGCTATCTCTTTGAACTACAGAAGGTGCTAGTGTTTTTTCGGTAATTTTACTGATTAACGTAGACCCTACCATGGCCAATTTTTGTCCTATGTTCGCGTTTTTTTGTGTTTTCTGATAGATCTTGTTCATATCTATGGTGTGTAGTTTGGACATTTTGTATTTTGTTTATTTTAATGGCAGAGACTATGTACCCCCAACTCGAAGTGTGCCGCGACCTGGATTGAGGACAATATTTGGCATCGCTGTACATACAGTACGAGTAGATGCCCGTGTCTACGTTCCCGCATAGCGTAGCAAAAGCAAGGCCAGCCCTATCTTGGTATCCCTATACGCAGGCACAGGCGTAATGCAGGCGTATATAAGCTCCGTTCCGCCTGCCGGCGGTATACGCGAGGTTTGTACACTACCCAACCCTAACCCAACCTACTGTCCACCTTTGTAGGCATTACGCCTATATCAATTTTTCAATTCAAAAGTAATAGCGGTTATTATTGGGAGGACGTGATTGGCGCGTGAGGCTAAGGCAGTCAACAAGGCGGTGGTCTCGGGCATTGAGCCTACACGGTTGCCACACATTGCCACATTCGATATATCGATATATATATAGACATGGGGGGTACATAGCCACTTCGTATTTTAATATATTTTTTACTCACTTGAAGTTGATGCTTTGTGATCTGATTAAGATGACAAAGGTGCACAGTAGGTTAGGTTAGGGTCAGGTTAGTGTACAAACCTCGCGTATACCGCCGGCAGGCGGAACGGAGCTTATATACTTTAAAAAAAATGAAGAAAGAATTGAAAAAAATTGAAAAAATGGCATGGTACGTTAATCAGTAAATTTACCGTTTTTTTTCTTTCACACCACCACAAACGATGTAGTGATACCAACAGACTTCATCATAATATAAAGAAGATGTAGGCTTACCCACTCGCTTCTCCAAACGTAAGTATCTCTGGGGTCAGAATCTGCGTCCGGGTCCCAATTGCTGGTAGCGCAACTATCGCTCTTAGATTTAACTATGCAAGGCTCAGTAGATAACCAAGTGAGCAGTGACGTTTGTTTTGTACGAAAATGATAGATTCTGTAAGTTTAACAATGCCACTGGTAGGCCTATCGTAGCCACTCTAACAAAGTATAGAGAGAACCTAGTAGCGTCACTCCTATACCTACTCTTGCTGCAAATGTAAAATAACTTTCAACCATCTAAGGACTTTATCTGTGCTTTGACAACAATAACGTAAGCAAGCATGATCACGTAGTCGACAGTCACATTGAAACAGCCGCCAATTTGCGGCTATCTAGGGACTTTGTCTGTGCTTTGACAACAATAATGTGAAGCTAGGTTCCCATGACGATTTTTCCAAGTCCCATCCGTCATAACTTCAGCCGATGGCAACTTTCAACCAATCATGCGCAAGAGAATGCATCGGAGGGAGGGAATGATTTTTTCGCGTCCAAGTAGAGCCAATTTCAACTTTTGACACACGGGACGGGACGATTTGCGGATGTCATGTAGAGTACCAACAATCAAACGTAGGATCGCATCGTCGCATTTCCGTTTTATTTTGATATTATTACAATCGCAAGCAAAATCACACGTTGTTTTATATTTTGAGGTTATATACTTGTACACAATTATTCATTTTTAATAATTAGTTTCGATCCCGAAATGTTCATCGAGGCAATTAGAAAAATACATGCCCAAGATAGTTTGACTTGTTGATTTCGATGATTATCTTCAAAAAGTTATAGTTTTTGTTGATAGAACGCATTACCTTATGTGAAGGGAAAGAAAGCGGGATGGGAACGTGATATATTTTACACCAACGATGCCGTTTGAAGTTTTGACAGACGTCACATGAAAAAATCGTCATGGGAACCTAGCTTAAGCCTACATGATTAGGGGCCCACGCAGTTGACAGTCCCAAACGAAACAATTGCCAATTTTAGACGGATATAAAAATTATTTATATCCACAGACGCATGCAGTTGCTAGGGGCAGCACCAATACATGCACAACTGCATGTGTTTTCAAGATTGAACACCAGGAGCGACTTGACATGCACTACAGTCGCATGCAGTTGCTAGGGGCAACAGCATGCGTTCGCAACTACGTGTGTTTCCGTGCTCGTATACCAGGATTGACTTGACATGCGCGATCATATTTTTGCTGCAAGCACGACTACCTAAGTGACCCTTCTGAAGCATAGCTGCTTAGCTATGCTAAATATCTGTGACTAATCTACATCTAGTTCACCAGAGAGTCGCTAATTTTCGACCAGGAATCGGGACTTCTGGATCTGATTTGTCCACAAGAAAGCACAAATACTGGCCATGTTATTAGTATGGGAGTGGGTACACCTATATATTATGATGAAAGTCTGTTGGTATCACTATATCGTGGCCACTAAGTGTTTCTTTGAACCTAAATGACACCTACCCCTTCTGACTTGAAAAACTTTTATTCTCATAGATTCTTGCATTGATATTTTTCTCTTTACTTTCCTTTTCAATTGACGTCTTGAAATATGCGTGGCTTCACCAGTCGGTCAGTTGGATCTAGGCCTATATCATTTGTGGTCACTTGAAGATACCCCGATTGATTATTTGAATTTCACTAAAATTCTAACAGCTCTGTTGATTGGACGGTATGATTTGTGACGGGGTGGAGACTGCGAGTCGTCAATTCTCGTATTTCAAGTCTCCCCTAAACTTCATATAAACGTCCATGTATAATTTTTTTATTCTTAAATGCATGTTTGTAACTGATGACTGCATGATGCAAATCTTATTGTAAATCTAGAATGATCATTTAACAATGTTTGATAATAATGAAAGAAATTAGACAGCAAGCATGCAAAAGGTATGCTAATATTATTATCTACGGTACTTTATTAAACAGTTGTGATTTGTGGATCGTTTATTATAAACTTGTCACTTGTGGCATGAACTGGTAAAATTAAATTTGACATATACCGTAGGCCTATCAAGACCAATTTCCATTTTTGAATCTGAATTTGATGGTTTCTAAGAGATTTTGTTTAGATCAACTGATTGAAGCCCCCCCCCCCCCCCCCGCACAAAATTTTGAACAAAAATGAATGTTTTTAATATCAGTGGTGTAGGCCTGCCTAAATCAGTGATCTGTTTCGATTAGCGATTACCCCGCGGCCTACCATGCCATTTAATGTGGCTGGTCAAATAAAGGTGAATGCAAAAAATGTATTTCCTGATAATTTTATATTGTATTTTTCACTATCCTTTGCTTTGAATCAATTTTATTTTGAAAATTAGTGATAAAACTATGGTATCTTGTTACGAACTACCCATACTAATTTATTTCTAGGCTACTCTTTACTCATAGGTCCTACATACTTACTGTTTTTTGGGTTTGCCTTCGTATTTCTGCCTTTTTTGTTTAACCAGCCAAACAACAGAAGTAGTTAGACTATGAGCTAGTAATCGAAATAATCCCCCCCTCGGCGGCAGAAGGTTTGAGAAGGTTTCTTATAGATTTTTCACGCTCTTTCCATTTCTTTTTGTTGAATGCTCGAAAGCCGGTGGGTTTGGCTTCCAGAGGCGTCCAAACCTTGATCAAGTGTTTGATTCAGTGCAAGAATCATCAAATTAACATTGCATAATGGAACAATTTCGAGTGAAAATCAATGAGTTTCCATTAAACTTACAATTTTGAACAAAGTGTATTGAAAAAAAATCGAAAATAGATCGCCATTTCGAAAAAACATCATAAGTAATGAATTTGGTGAAAATTTGTTTTAGATGCAATATTGGCCACCCTTTTTTGGGGGCAAAAGTTTGAAAGATATTTTCTGAGAGAATATTGTACACTCATTTCATTCATTTCTGTTGGATTATCGACATTTTGTGGGTTTGACTTCCAGGGGTGTCCAAACTTGGGTCAAATTTTCGAATTTGGTGAAAAATTAACATTCATCAGGAGTATGAAGTTGAGTAATTTCGAGCATAAAACAACATATTCTGATTAAAATTTTGATTCGAAAGCAATTTCCACTGAAAAAAAAAAAATCGCCGGCATTTTATACGTAACAAGTGATGAATTTGGTGAAAAGCATATTACGGGGGTGTATGGGCAATATTGGACACCCTTTTTTGAAGGCAGAAGTTATGAAAGTGTTTTCTGAGAGAATATTGTACACTCTGTTCATTTATACTGGTTGGAATATCGACGTTTCGTGGGTTTGACTTCTAGAGATGTCCAAACTTGGGTCAAATTTTTGAATTTGATAAAAAAAATGAAGTCGAGTATATAGTTCGAAGTCGAGTTATTCTGAGCAACATACTCTGATTAAAAATTTGATTTCAAAGGAATTTGTATTCTAAAAAATGATAAATTCGCCGCCATTTTGAAAATACGTCAAAAGTAATGAATCTGGTGAAAATTTGTTTCAGAAGCAATATTGGCTACTCTTTTTGGGGGAGAAGGTTTTGAAAGTGTATTCTGAAAGGATATTGTACATTCTGTTCATTTATGCCTGTTGGATTGACAAAATTTCACGGGTCCAGATTGCAGGAGCGTTCAATTTTATAGGTGATTTCTCTGTTTTCTCATGTATTTTTCTTTTTTCTCATGTATTTTTCTGGTCATGCCCATTAAAATGCTACAAATATAAATATTAAAATGTTCTTGATTATGATATCTCCATTGATGAAATACATTCGAAAATAAAAAAAAATGATAACACTCGCTATTTTTGAAAAATAAAATGCGAACATTATAAGCATACAATAATCATCATCTATTTTTGATGAATTGTCAAATTGAGGAAAATGGGAAACTCTCAAGAGAAAATAATAATTCTTGCTTATGCGAAAATGTTTCAACGATATGTCAGTGTGGCCCGTGGTCGATGTTGAATGTGTTGAACATGTTGAAGATGTTGAATATACCGCTGCCCCTGGAAATGGATGGAAATCAGTAAATGGTGAGCTCATCATGGAATGGACTGAATGTGATATATTTGAATTGAACTGGTGGACTTGTTGCACGGGTCGTTGATAACAGATAAGGAAGATTTTGGCGGAGACCTTGCAGAGGTAGATGATTCACTTATTGACGACGCATTTGAAGACGAGGAATTCTACTGACTATGATAACAATTATAACTTTTTGTGTTTCCCTCTAAATAAGATTGATCAATGTTGTTGCAATGATTGGTAGTTCATGAAGTCTCAGTTCGTTAGTGTAAAGGCCCATTCACATTTTATAACAAAAATTAGGAGTAAACTTGGCATTAACAGTAGTGTAATTATTTGGTGGTAATTCACAACTACAATTTGGCAGTAAGAAACAGCCAATGAAATGGCTTGTTTACATCAGCAGTTTATCTGCTTTATCTTCCTCTGTGCAATTATGTGTAGTTTTTAGGTGAAGCTGTAGGTAGATGTGGTAGGCCTTGATATAATTTATTCCCTTGAAACTCAATTGTAATATCATGGATAAAATTCAAACTGTGGCACAAAAAATGGCAAATTAATTGGGAATGAATTCAAGACAGCCTGCCAGACATCGTCCGAACGACAGACGCCTGCGTCACGCCGAATGTTTACTCAAATCTGATTGGTTAGATTGGTTAGTGCTTCTGTAAGAATCAAGAGCAAGATCTGAAGTTTGGGAACCTTGCTGTTCACTTCAATCGTCAGGGCTAATGCGTCGCATTGCGAAAGGGATGCATGAGGGTCCCAAGACAAATGTTGCTGCTAATGCCAAGTTTACTCTCAATTTTGATTGTGAATGGGTCTTTGGGGTTCAAAGATAGGTCGACAGCGAGTCATTTTGCGCCTGTGTTCATGCCTGAGTATTTTGCAAAAGTTGACGACGTTTGTGATGGTTTCAATCATATGAAGGAGAAGGGGAAGAAAGAGAATCGAGTAAGAGATGACGATATCAAATAAAATGAACGAAGACGATAGATGAAGAGGAAAGTGACAAGACAATGGAATCAAATAGAATACAAACGCAAGGCTCAGTAGGCCTACTCCCTTCATATACTTCGATCATCATCACCAAGACGTTCCAAACTTGGTCTGCACCCTCATCCCCAACCTTATCGCCATGGGTGACCATTTTGGGAGCGAATAAATTGCTCCCGGCGTCAGCTCTGGAGCTCACGGGGCGACGCAAACCCTCACACCAAAATAATCAAGAGGTGTCGTTCCTAAACTGGCTTAATAATTCGACCTCTGCTGTAATTTAAAAACTATTATCTTATATGAAGTATTTGATATCAATAAATGATCATGAAATGTAAATTCTGTCATTGTTCATCTTCTCTGTAGCAATAATTACACACAATTATGATCATTGCTATTGATAATTTTATTACCGTTTCAAAAATGTTGAGCAGAGACATTTCACTATAAACAAAATTTGATTCAATGTAGTGATGTAGATAGGCCTAATGGAAACACAACTCGTATACGGAAGCAATTTTTTTTGAGATATGAATATCATTCTGAAATGAATCTACCATTTCCGATATCGAAGAGTAATTGGGAAGAATCGTATAATAAAACTCCATAAGCATTCACTTTCAGAACTTTCACGATGCGATTTTCTTATCCATAATTACTCCAATTCCATCACTATTTAATTTTTTCAAAATGACGAATATCATTTTTTCAAACTGAATGTATACATCTGATAAAACTTCGGTAATAATGAAGACTATGATGATTCCCAATATCAAATATTCTCACAATGTTTCACGTTGAAACGACTAAATTTGAAAAAATGAAAATTGACAAGCGTTTGGACACCCCTGGAAACCAAATCCACCACCCTAATTCAATCTAACAAGCAGAAATGGAAATATCATTCCATAATCATCCAAAATTCACTTTCATAATTTTCTCCTCTGTAGGAGGAAAGGCAAGATGGTGTCAAAACCAATTCTCGTCATATTCATGACTTGTGGAGTATTTTCAAAATGGCTGCTAATTTTTAATTTTTTCAAACTGAATTATGTGTATAATCTATGACTATCAATAACGTAACGGGATAAGCAACATGGCGTAAGTCCTATCCTTTTAACATTAGGCCGTTTTCACCATGATGGAATCAGCGCGCTTTCGTGTACATTTGTGAGATTCGCAATTTCAAATCAAATCGTACGTATAAGGCTCGTATTCCAATGCATAGCACATAGTTGTACAATTGCATTGATTTTAATCTTTCTCGTAGATGATGAGTAATTATCCAGTTATCAAATGGTGAATATAGCAGCAGGGCTCTTGACTGGGGGACTAAATGCTTTCACAGACCTATTTCAAATTTAGATTGGCTAATTCAAATGAAATTTATCCCAATATTGTTTAATGCAGTTGGAAAGAGCTGGATTCACAGATTGCATTACATCTATCACTTGTATAGATCAAGATACAATAATACCAGCAAATCATCATAACATTTGTGAGGCGGCATCCCTTTGATGTACGCATAGTGCGAAAGGAAACCGCCATGTTGCTAATCCCGTTACGTTATTGATAGTCATAGGTATAATCAAAATGAATAGTAATTCAGATGAAAAAATGTCTGAAATCACATTTTTTCTCACTCCCAAAACCTTGTTCTGTTTTACAAAATCAATTTTTTCAGACAAGTTTGGACGCCCCTGAAAGTCGAACTCCCCGGCTTTCGAGCATCCAACCAGCATGAATAGAAAGATCATACCATATTCTTTCAACATATACTTTTAAAATTTCCGCCCCTATCGAAGAAAAGGCAAGATTGGGTCAAAAACAAATTTCCGTCAAATTCATGACTTGTGACGTATTCTCAAAATGGCTGCTAATTCTCCCCTTTCTTCCTCTGAATTATGTTTATAATTAAAATTACTATGAACTCAAATGAATTTTTGTCTGGTATAACCTTTTTCTCACTCCCAAAAATATGTTTTGTCTTACAAAATCAAATTTTTCACCAAACTTTGGACGCCCCTGGGAGCCAAACCCACTGGCTTTTAAGCATCCAACAGGCATGAATAGTAAGATCATACTATATTCTTCCAACATATATTCTTAAATTTTCTGCCCCCATAGAATAAAAGGCAAGATTGGGTTAAAAACAAATTTCCGTCAAATTCGCGACTTGTGACGTATTTTCAAAATGGCTGCCAATTCTCCTCTTTTTTTCTCTGAATTATGTTCATAATTGAAATTACCATGAATTCAAATGAATTTTTGTCTGATACATATATCACTCTTTTCTCACTCTCAAAAATATGTTTTGTTTTACAAAATCAAATTTTTCACCAAACTTTGGACGCCCCTGGAAGTCATATCCACCAGATTTCGAGCATCCAACAAGCAAAAATGGAAAGAGCGTAAAAAGTCCTATTCGAAACCATTCTCAAACCTTCCGCCGCCTAGGGGGGGTATATGTTGGCTCAAAGTCTAAGTACACAAACAGCCAAATCTAGAATCACTTGCAAATGGCCAAGTGAATTGAATGAGGATACAAATGCCAAAATTGATATTTTAACATTGTTTTGTTACCGTATAGAGAAAATCATCTCATGGCATGGGGAAAGAAAAAGAAAAGCGGATGCAGAGAAAAGAAGAGAGGGTTCGTCTTGCGGCTGCACAACTTTTAGTGGACAAGGCCAACAGCCAGGTGATTATTATTATTGGCATTGCAAAAGCTCGTTTTATCTATCTATAGGTACCGGTATTAATTCTGGGCATATTATATTATGTTATTGATGAATCAATTAAAATATACTTTTCTATATTGTATTGTAAAACCATTTGTATAAATAAGACATAATTCTGTATTCAAGTTATTAACTGTCTAAACAAATAACTAATTACTCTTGATCAACACAACTGTACCGTATAAGAATAACATATTATTGTAAACTACCTAGCAAAATTATACAGTCAATTAAACCCATGTGGCTGTAAACGTTTTATCCTGAACCAACAAGATGAGATGAGGCAAAGAATGAGCGTATTGTTTTTATGTTGGGTGATCGAGGATAATTGGTGATTGCCTCAACTGTGCGTGGGTCTGTTTCGATCCCAGTGCTGTCACCAATGTGTTGAAGTTATCGTTGAATTGATAAAAGTGATAGATTTTAGAAATCAATAGTAGGCCAAGGGAGAAAAGTATTCACAATAATAGCGTTGCTGGACCACCAGTATCTTATTGAATATACAGAGAGCGGTCGGAGCTCGAAGGAAACGTGGGAACGAAGAGAATGTGGGAAGTTCAATTATCAACGAGAATAAGAAAGAAAATGAAATGAATGAAGAGTTAGTTTTGTTTTTTATAAGCTCATCAATAATGAAGAGAAATTGCTGTAATCCCAAAGCTATATCATTAACAATTTAATAATGTCACAGACAAATAAGAATATAGACCTAAATATAAACGACAATTTAATTTTTGAAAGATTCTATTATTCATTTATTCTAATGATATACATGATCACATGAGAAGTTGAATACATTTTGAGAAAACCATGAGATTTTAGCTAGGCCTATAAGAGAAACGTTGGTTTTATTAAACTTTTTGATTCATACATAGGCCTAATTCTACTATAAGAGTTACGGTGATCTGTGCGTTCATGTATCTGTGCGTGCTCGGAAACGCTGTTGGGATTGGAAGGGGGAGAAGAACGAGGTGAGGTCTTGAGAGGGTTGGGAGGAAGGGGAGGGGGGAGGCTGACTGGCTGGCGGGGTGTGAAGACGATTCACGCGTCAACATTCTCAAACTGTATTGAACTTTTGTTTTGATGACGCAGTAGTAATACATGATTGAGAGTGAGAGAGAGAGAGAGAGAGAGAGAGAGAGAGAGAGAGAGAGAGAGAGAGAGAGAGAGAGAGAGAGAGAGAGAGAGAGAGAGAGAGAGAGAGAGAGAGAGAGAGAGAGAGAGAGAGAGAGAGAGAGAGAGAGAGAGAGAGAGAGAGAGAGAGAGAGAGAGAGAGAGAGAGAGAGAGAGAGAGTTGTTGAGTTGTTTATTCGATCAATAAGGTATAACTAAAACAATTTTCTTATTCAATAAAATAAATAGTTTTCACATTTAATATTCCATAAGGATACATCATTTAACATTTCTCATCATTTTAGTATAAATAATTAACTAATCATTGATTCCTTTTCAAAATGAAAGTAGATCTCTTTATCTTTTTCTTTTAACTGCTTTTCTGTGAATATTTATACATTTTTTCTTCTCCTTTTTTTCCAACTGTGTTTGACAATCAGCATTTCAAACATTTCTTAGCTTAAAATTCAACAGGCTATCATTTATTTGGCCAAGTACATTCCTACGTAGCCAAAACTTTTTAAATTGGTTGACGTTGTTCTCATTTTTGCTTTTATAATATTCTAGTTGCAATCTGTAATTAATTCTTGTTATAAATATTCTTCTATAATCTGGTGGTTCGTTATTTGTTTGCATACTTTTGACATAAGTACTGTAAATGGTGCTTTTTGATATTATTATCAAGTAATTTGACAATTTCTCTGGAATGCTGTTTGTAGTACTATATCCTAGTATTCATCTTTCAGCTGTTACAATATGATTTCCTAAAAGTAAACCCAATAGTCTTGATACTAGAATCCATATAGATTGCACTAGATGGCATTCAAAAAACATGTGTATTAGGTTGCCCATCTCACTGCACCAAGGGCATTTTGGTTCACTTCTGTATTTACACTTGTTTAAATAAATAGGTGTTACCCCGGGGTTATGGAGTAGATTCCATGATATGTTACTGTCTGTGCCATCTATTGGATGTTGCTGTAGTACCACCCAATTGACGTTTTTTTCCGTAAATTTATACGCTTTTTATACGTTTTGAAGGTAAATTCGTTCGTAAACACTGTTTGTATATAAAGCTTTATTATTGATTTGAGGATTTGTATTGTATGACGATTTTAAGGCTTTCCATGATATTAATGCATTTTTATAAAAAAGTTGTAGGTTTGAAAGCTTGTCATTTCTGAGTTCTAATTGAAAAATGTTATCAACATTTTGATGAATTATATTATTGTATTGTTGGAAATTAAATAGCTGGAAGTAGTACGATGTATTGTTCTCAGTGATGCTTCTGTTGTTATGTATGAATCTGATTCGAAAAGTCATGACTCGACTAGATAGGTGATTAACCCCTAGTCCACCTTGTTCTATTGGACTGTAGATGTAGTTCGGGTGTAGCCAATGGTGACCGTTCCATATGTAAGACACAATCATTCTCGATATTTTTTGGACGAAATCTTTGCTTGGGTCCAAGATCATAAAAATATGAATAAATCTTGATCCGATTAGTTGATTTGTTACTATTCGTCTGCCTCTGTAACACGTGACTTTGTTATATATTGACCAATTGTTTAGTTGTTTTTTAGCAGTGGCTTCTAGACTGTCCCAGTTTTTTTCTTCCCATTTTATGTTATTACCAAGATAAAGTCCTAGGTATTTGCTGCTTTCGTTTGACCTGTTGAAATTGAGTGGATGATCACTTCTCTCATGCCACGAGCCAACAAATAACCCTGTTGGTCTCTGATAATTCAGAGTAGCACCTGATTGTGCACTACATTGCATGAAGGTTGTGCAAAATACAGGAAAACCATGTTCTATAGTAATAAAGAAATTAACATCATCGGCATATGCAGTAACACTTACTTTCTTCTCAATTGTTCCCGGTATAAGTAAAGCGTGGGGGGACAATGTCTCAGTGCAAAGTCTGAGAGAGGACTCAATTGAGAGTGCAAAAAGAGAACCTGATAAGGGATCTCCTTGCCTAATTCCTCTGCAAAAGGAGATTGGTGGTAGAAGAGTGGGTCCTAGTTTTATGTGGCATTTAGCTCCTGTGTAAATTGTTTTAATAAAATCACAGAATTCGTCTCCAAATTCCAAAACTTTCAAAGTATGGAACAGGTATTTATGATTTACTTGGTCAAAGGCTGCTTTTTAGTCAATTGAGACGATTCCGAATGGGATATTTTTTTCATTTGCGTATCTTATAATGTCGCGGATTAAATGTAGGTTGTTGAAAATAGACCTGCCAGGGATGCAAAAGCTTTGATCTGATGTCAAAAGTCCTGAAATTACCTTGTTTAATCGGTTCGCAATTGCCTTGCTAATTATCTTGTAGTCAGTATTTGGTATTGCGATAGGCCTCCAGTTGCTAATATCTAGCCTATCCCCTTTTTTCGGTGTACGAGTGATTAGAGATTTTTGAGTCAATTTAGGTAAAGATTTTTGACGAAAAAATTCTGTAAATACTTTTGTAAATAACGGGTGAATCATTTTCCAATATTTTATGTAGAATTCAACTGCTAGTCCATCCATTCCAGGCGATTTAGGTTTGTTGAGTTGATTTAATGCTGTTGAGAACTCATTCACCGTCAATTGTTTGTTACATTCTTTTTTTTCATCTTCTGAAATGTTTTTAAGTTCATCATAAAGAGTTGAATTATGATCTATTATAATTGTTCGAGAAGAAAAATGTTCTGTGAAATGTTTAAATATTTCACTTCTTATTTCGTCTTCCTTCGCAGTTACCGTTCCTTGTAATATTCTTAGTTGGTTAATTTGTGTGAAAGTTCGTCTTTGCTTTACCAAATTGAGAAATAAGGGGGCCTGTTGAAGTCATTTTTTAAAGACAAATTATAGATTTTTTCTCTTTCACTGGTTTTATTTCTATATATGGTTTTTAAATCTCTTTCACATTCTTTGAGTATTTCTTCTTCGTTAGCGGATAGCATGTTCTTGGAATGATAATACTGAATGTTCTTTTCCAATAATATAGTGTTTTTTAAAGATTCGTGACGAGTGTGGGCTTCGTATCTCAAAGTTGCTATGCGAATCTCAGTTTTAAGATCATCCCACATGGATAGGGGATCTAAGCTTTGTAGTGTATCAAAATGTTGAATTATTAGATGAGCGTAGCAAAGCTTTCCATTTCACACCCTGAAAAAAAATGAGCTTCGTTTTTATGTTTTTTTTTGTAATTATGTACGCGGCATACAGGTCAGAGAAATGAATCAATCAACTAGAAACTTTTTCTGAACGTTGGTGTCATACCAGAATAGATTGGGATTGTTATTCAGAGGAATCGGTCCGAAGGTTTTTCCGGAAAATAATCGGAAAGTTTGAAAAATCTTCATAAGAATAACCCGGAGGAAAAATACTTGAAAAACAAGAATTTTTCAAAAGCTCTCAAATTCTCACAGGATATGAAAAATACTACTATACACCTTTTCAGAGATTTTTACAACAATCTAATGAGAAATAATGAAGAAAACGCAATAAACGTGTACATTTTATTGAATATTTGGATCAATTGGTTTTGCATAGTGTTTATGCGACAGGTTGCAGGTTACTATAAATATCAACAAGTTGCAGGTGAGGTTTTTGAACGTTTGAAGTAAGTCAAGGTTTGTAGATGTAAATTGAGCTGACAAGTTATTTTTCATTCTAGATTGCCATACTTCTAAGCTCATCTCACAACGCGCATCCCGCGTTTTCCTAGTATTAGTAATAAAGGTAGAATATTCTTCATTTTTCAAATATTCGTTGTTGAGACGCCAAACCGGAGATTTTTTACTAGTCATTACTGGACGAAAGAAAAAAGTAACGCCAGCGTGGTCTGAAAACGAATGGCTGATTTTCATATTTACTACGTAACTTAAATTAGGTTTTGTTATGTAAAAACGATCGAGTTTGGCCTTGGGGGCATTAGCGTAAACACCAGTATATGTGTACATACTTTGATTTGGGTGAAAACTTTTCCAAATATCTTTCAGATCTAATAATCTTAGTGTTTTTTCAACCGATTGTCCTAATGGCTTACGAAGTTCGAAACAGTTTGCGCGATCGTCAGGCGCAGGGACGTGCATTCCAGGTATGCGGGGTATGCTGCGCATACCCAATCATAATTACACATTACACATCTAATTGAATTGTGTTCTCTGAGATTATCTAGTGAATTGTTTTCGAAATTGCGGGTCAATATTTTCGGTTAAGAGTATAGTTTTGCTAACTGCACGCTCAAGAATAAGAGTAATTCGTGTTGGGTATGCCGTGAAAACATCGCATCGCCAGGGTAGCGAAGGAGTGGATTACACGCGCAGATTTACCCTTCTAGCATAGACTTATCAAGCGGGGGAGACATCGCGAAAAGGTAGGCTTGGTATGCGATGAAACAATCGCATGCCGTGGATTTTTCTCTAGGACACATCACGTACAGTCAGTCTTAGGCCAGGCCTAGTCACGTGTGAACTTGAGCAAGTGTTTAGGTAGGTATTGTATTTGTAGGTTATAAATGAGAGTAATCATAAATGTAAACGTATGAAGTTTGGTGATTCATGAACAAGTGAGCTAAGTTCATATTGAACACTGGACAGATTGTAATAAATTAATCATCATTAAATTCAGTGTTTTTCAATTCTCCTATTAGTATGGGAGTAACCGTCGACCACATAGAGGTGACCCCAGTTACTGTGGCTAATCTCTATCTAGCCACTACTACATTGATAAAAATAATAATCAACGTTATGAGGAACTCGTAGGAAGAGAAGAAGAAGCAGAGGAAAGTAGTGGTGAAGAAGAAGAGGAAGAGGTCGGAACTGGCAGGAACCGATGGAGAGATGAATCCTGCCCTAGATGAATCGGTGGAAACACCCCCTGGCCCAATTTAATTGGTTATCTGGGAAAGATATATATATATATGACGTGTAAATCAAAACAAAACAGTGTATCAAACAGTAACACATGCGAGACCGAACACGCGCAAAAGGCTAGCTTGCTAGGCCTACCACTATACGCTACCGGTGAGATTGGAAATAGAAGCACAAAATCACATTCACAGTGAGTGAGTGAGTGAGTGAGTCCCTTGGTCACTTTTAATTTTATCATGTGTTGTGACGGCAATTAAATAAAGATGTGTTTCGTAGCGAAATTAACATTATGTCAAAGCGCAAAGCAACCATGCAATAATGAATGTCGATTACGGTATTTCAGGAAAAGTGGAGAAATATGTTCCTTTTTTTACCTAAACTTCCAAGGCAAATCGGTCCATTGTCAGTGATTTTGCATTTAAAAAAATTAAAATACTCTGAGCAAAAGTCTACCATAAAAAATGTAATGTTTTTCTTTTTTCCCTTTGTTTTTTCATCTGAATCCATTCATACGTTCCATCAAAGGTCAACAAAATACACCTAAAATTATGGTTTGAAAAAAATTCCCTGCAGGCTAAAATGGGGGGCCTTGCCCCCCAAACCCCCCGCGGGTCACCGGCTTCGCACATACTACCCTGTATGTGCTAATCGTTCTTCTTAAGAGTAGCATACCCAGCAAAATAATTACCGCACGCCGCTGGCCAAGCGATAGCGTTACATTCCAGTCTCCGCCAACAATTATGGTGTATTCATCCGGTATTGAGATTAGATAATCATTTAAATGTTTCACCAAGTTGAAAGCACGAGTATTATCCTGTGGCATATAAACATTAAAAAAAACACATTTCTTACCATATATATTAACTTCAAGTTCATGTAGATATCCCGGCACTATAATATCGTGTGCTAACACTTGTATATGTTGATTGAATGATTTTTGGATTGCAAAAGCTGTACCTGAATTGGGGGAAACAGCTTCATTTATTTGGAAATCAAATTTATTAAGGTTATTTGTTGACAAATCATGTAATAAATTTGTTTCTTGTATGAAAAGTATATTAGCTTTCACACGTTGAATGTAAACTGACAATGCGATTTGTTTCACATCTTGAACTAATCCTCTTACATTGAGTGTGAGGAAATTAGCCATGATGATATATAAAAATTCATCTAATTTTCTATTAAATGCTCTTGAATTGCTTTGGTGATTCTCATTAATCTTCTCCTTAGATTATAGTTTTTGGCGTACGGGGTGATTTCTACCGTCATTTTAAAAAGTCCTTCAAGATCTTCCGTATATTCTTTAGCAAAGATTATTGGCTGCTTGGATCCTCGCGCTTTTTTCAAAAACTCGGCATATTTTTTAACTGACAATGGATAATAAGCTTTACTTCTCAAAATTGAAGTAAATTTGTCAATTATACTTTCTATTGATATTAGTTTCTCTTGCGATTGTTGACTTTTGTTGGATTTTTGGCTCACGGTGGAATCAATGGAATCAAATGGAGTGTCAACGGAGTTTAGTGAATCATTATCCGAGTCGTTATTATCGTCTTCCACTATTACCCGCTTGGCACTTTCTTCGTTTTCTTTTCTTATTTCATCTTCGCCGCCGCTTAGTTTTCTTTTCGTGTTGGTGATAGTTGGTAAAGGAGGTGGATTTGATGATGGAGAATTTTGTTTCAAGTTTGGTAAAGTGTTCGCCATTGGTGTGGGATGTGTAAGAAATTGGCCCTGAGTAATGAAATACTCCATTGCAGGATTAGATTTGTTGACAGAGATTTGACTAGTTGGTTCATCTTCGTTTGCTTCAGGCACCTGGTTTTCTGCTTCAATATGCGATTGTTGAGTAGTGGACGTAAACTCCGTGTTTGGATCAGCTGACTGAGGAAGGTCAAGTTGGGTTGACCATACCTGCTAAAGCCGACGCAACGATATTTTCCGAATTGATTGTATTTGCGTTACTGAGAGATGCATTATTGTTGAAGGATGGATAATGCATTTCTGATAGATCTTTATTTTGAGATTGTCTAGTACGAGGGGTACTGGTTATTTTTAGAATAGTTACTGGTGATGAATCTACATGCTTTGACATTGAGGGCATGTTTTGATTGTGAACAGGAGTCAAGAACAGAGAGAAAATGAGAGAGAGAGCGTGAGTGAGTGAGTGAGTGAGTGAGTGAGTGAGTGAGTGAGTGAGTTAGTGAGAGAGTGAGAGAGTGAGAGAGTGAAAGAGAGAGAGAGTAAGAGAGAGAGAGAGAGAGAGAGAGAGAGAGAGAGAGAGAGAGAGAGAGAGAGGAGAGGATAGACAGAGGGGGGGGAAGGAAGAAAGGAGATGGCCCGAGAGGGTATGAGAGTAGCGGAAGGAAGGGGCGGGGTGGGGTTGGAGGGGGGCCTCATGTTTGAAACATGAGGGGGTCTTGGTAGTACAAATATAGTCCGATTAATAAAATAACATTTCGTGAAATACATAGAACATAAATAGAATATAAATAGTTACAGACAAATGCAAATAGTGTGCAGTGATTTTGAATTCACTGAATTTGAATTACGAATAAATAGGATTAAGTGTTAAACCGTAGGTTTATATCTTGACCTTGAAGAAGGTAGAGAGGAGAGCATCCTATATTTGTTTAGATTGTTCTGCACATTGTTAGTTAGAAAAATGGTACCATTTCATCCCCATTTTTTTTTTTTTTGACGAAACATGTCATAATATAATTAATTACACCATGTGTTATACATACCAGATTCATAATGAAGTATAGAATCTTCAATCTTTCAAATTATTCTCATCACTTATATTATTATTGTCTGTGACGATATTAAATTGTTAATAATGATTCTTTGGGATTACTACCAGTACCCAAACTCATAATAATTTGTCTACATTATTGATAACATTTAAAAAAAAAATCTCTTCGTTAATTTCAGATTCTCTTATTCCTGTTATTAATTGAACTTCCCAGCCTGAGATCAGGGTGTTGTCGCGGTCCCTTCGAACTCCGACCGCTCTTTGTAGTTTTAACAACATACTGGTGACAGCAAAGCTATTAGTATTGTGAATACTTTTGTTAATTGAGACTATTATTGATTTTCACCTTTGACGTCATAAAATCTATCAATTTTATCAATTAAAAATTAAATGTCAACTTTATCACAGTATTTTAGTTGACATTTTCTTTGCCTCTTGGGAAAGTTAGTTTGCACAATTCAAAATTCAAATGATGTAACCATGTGACTTTTATTATTATACGATAGATCTAGGTTAGGAAAACAAGAGAAGTCTTTTAGTGAAATGCGGGAGTGAGAAGGGAGAGTACATTATTACATATTGAAAGATTGATCTATTTCTTTAAAAAAAAAAAAGCGTAGGTCCTATATAAATATAATACAAGATTGAAAATGGAGAACTGATTCTTGAAAAATTAGGATACCCACATTTCATGACTGGGTTTTAAGGCACATCAATTGCGAGTTCATTTAGCGTAAAAGCCATAAATTGAATATAGTAGGCTTCTATAGGCTTCTGTCAAGTGACGTCACCGATTGTTGAAAAAGACAGACAATGCCCACCAGTTGGAATTGACTAATCAGAATATTTGGTAGTCCACCAGTTTACTGTATTGCTATGGTAGCTATTGTTTGACATTTGTTACTTGACAGAATCCTCTGTATTCTTTGCTGTTGGGCTGTAGAAATAAGTACCAGTAAATAGGCCCTGAACTAATTTCAATAATATACCGTAGCCTAGTATGCCAAGGAACTGGTTACCCAAGGTTATGGTGATTTTTATTTTTCAACTTTTGAAAAGTATTTTCGAATTCACATTGACTGGTACAAAGTTTCTCAATGCTATGCTGTACATTACCTATGTTGATTAGACTGAGTGTTGCAACAGAAATGTTGATGTAAATTTGTCCTATTTGCTTATGCAGGCTGATCTAATCATCTGTAACCATTATATTTATATATTTATGTATAATATTATATGTATATATTTATGGAATGCGATTCGATAGACTGAACCTCCCCTTTTTTTATAGGACGATCCATTGAAGGCTTTTCCCGTTTTCAAGAAATTTGAAAAGAATGGATTAATTGCTGAACTACAGTGCAAGCGTGGAGCAGATTTAGATGAAGACACTATGGACTGGGTACTTGAGCTAGTTGAAAAAAACATGAAAACTTTGTGAGTACCACCGTTGTTCTTCCCGAGTATGATTGCGCTATTTATATTTCAAGTTGAAATTACAAATTTGTAAAACTGTGGTCAGTTTCCATGGCTGCAATTATGCAGTAGCAGTACCGTAAGGTGGGTTCACGATTTGTAATAGTGATTAGTGATTATGATTAGTGGTTAGCCTTTATGAGCTATTCATACTTCCCTATATGAAGGATAGCAATATCAACTATTTCATTTTCTGCTGTCTCAAGTTGATAGTGGAGTGGATAAGACAGACTTTTTGGGGTTCAGTGAAGAAGCATGAAAATTTGAAGGGTTATTCAGAAGAAATAGCTGATTTTGGGGGAAAAGATGATGCCTTTAGATTTCACGCACGGTTTTATGTGTGTGTGTGAGCTGAATGCTATGTGTAATGTGTATGTGATTGTGACTCAACAGATATGAGCAATGCGAGTGGGGATGGAATGCTAAGAAGAAGCTCGAAGAAATGACAGAAGAGCCATCTTGGTATCTCATAGCTCGGACCCCGGAAGGAAAACCACTTGGATATGTTTATTTCCGTTTTGATCTCGATTTTGGGGACGAAGTTCTCTATTGGTAAGTTAGAATAGGTAGTAGACATGCCATGCAGTGACTTCTATTGTCTATTCATTTGATTATGTTTTACTGGTATGTTGAGCAAATCTATTTATAAATACAGTATAACCTGACCACAAGCAT
>OZ023326.1:73463153-73525653 GCA_964007535.1 Brachyptera risi
ATATATATATATATATATATATATATATATATATATATATATATATATATATATTTATATATATATATATATATATATATATATATATATATATATATATATATATATATATATATGTATATATATATGTATATATATATATATATATATATATATATATATATATATATATATATATATATATATATATATATATTTATATATATATATATATATATATATATATGTATATATATATATGTATATATATATATATATATATATATATATATATATATATATTTATATATATATATATATATATATATATATATATATATATATATATATATATACATATATATATATATATATATATATCAAATACCGGTAGCTCAAGAATGTCAATTGAAATGCCAAATTTTCATACTTTCAATTGTTGAAAGTGAAACTGATACATTGTTACCAGAGTAGAAGAGTAAAAGAGTACAAGAGAAAAAATGATATTTAAATGATCCGTTTCCCAAGATTAGCCATACTTTGAATATTTTCTCCAAAATGTCAACGTAGGCCTACCACTAAATATGTTGTGTTTGGCAAAATAAGTAAAAAGATCAGGTGTGAAATATTGTCTAAATGGCCCTTTAGATGATCAACTAAAATAGTAACGCATTCCAGCATGTATTTTTTGTCGTGTACATAGGATCCTAAAATTTTCATTTTCTGCCATAGTGGTGCCAGCAGCTTGAACCTTGCACTAGTGAATGCCAGTAGCGCAACCTAGAGCTCAAATCACTGAAACATAGATCGACAGTTATGATAAGAATAACAATCAATATCAACCCGAGTACTAGGCCTACTGTATCGATAATGAGAGATTTCGTTTAGATCAATATAAACATAACCTAAAAGTAACATGTCCACTGTATCACTGAAAAAGGTTAGTTGATTGAAAATGGTCAGTCACCAAACTCCGAGATTCTCCCACTCAACAATATGGCGTCAACAGAAGCTACTCAGTCAACGTAATGTGATGTTATACTTTACTGTTTGCTGATTGGTCGGCTACTAGCAGTATTGACTCAAAAGTTGAGCGTATTCCTACTCGAGGCAATACTTTGACAGCAATAGCAATTTTTATCGTAGTGTAAACGCAAGATAGGAAAGGCATGTATTCTACTTGGTAGCGATACATTTCAAAAATGCATTGCTAGGGATAAGTTGATCGTGTAAAGGAGGTATTAAATAACAAAAACAATACCGGTAGCATTGTATAAAATAATTATGCTGAATGTGTTTGGACAGTCCTTAATATTACACTTGTAAATATCTTCTCGCACGTTTGTCCTAATTAAAACAGTACGGTGATCTGCAAAAATGAATTCTGTTCATCCACAGGTGTCAATGCCCAGAAGGCGGTTTTGCTGGCGGCCCCGGACAATTTCCTCATCTGGCTACTACTTTTGCTGCGGTAAATGCTCTGTGCATTCTGGGAACTGAAGAAGCATACAACATTATCAACAGGTATTTTATTGGGAATTGTTTTTGTCTCTCATGTATGCCTTGGAAAAATTTTAAAAATAAATTTTGAAAGCATTGCTTATAAAAATATGTCATTCGAAGTACAGATTAGGCCCTGTTGCTTTGATAGCCAGTACTTGCCAGTAGAGTTCAGGGAAGCTAAAAACTAAGAAGTTTCAATAAGATTCAATACTGTTATGAAGTCCTAAATATTTATGAATTCATATATTTGGCAATGTATTGTTTGTTTAGAGAGAAACTACAGCAGTTTCTGTGGTCTGTTCGTTCGTCGGATGGTGGTTTCCACATGCACGTGGGGGGTGAAGAGGATGTTAGAGGTGTCTACTGTGCTACTCAGGTGGCCAAACTTACAAACATCTGTACAGAGGCTTTGTTTGAAAATTCGGCAGAGTGGGTTGTCAGGTAAATACCAAATGGTGTCTCGGGAACTTCCATGAGAACTTGTTGAACTTTGGTAATTGGATGAGCGTAGCAAAGACTCAATTTCACTGTACTTGAAAAATCGAATGTGTTTTTTTTTTTTTTTTTTTTTTTTTTTTTTTTTTTTTTCGCGCTCTACAGGTCAAACAGAAATTCAGATCATGATGAAACTTGGCACACACATGAACCCCTATCTGACTTGATGCTGTATAGTTTTGAGGCGCGATCGGTTGAACCACATCTGAGAAAACTCATTCCAAAGTTTTCAAAAATCCCATTAGAATAACCCAGAGGAAAACATTCGTGAAACATATTTCATCTGAGAGAATTCAAATTCTCAGAGAATTTCAATCTGATAATGATACACATTATTCCGAACTTTCACTCAAATCGGATCAGCCGTTTCGATGTAAAAAAATATATAATGTTATTTGTGTTAATTATTCAAAGCTATTAAGATACCTAGAGAGAAAATCATTTTTTATTGACGGCTGTTCATCTTCTTGATGACTGACCATGAAGGTCCAGCTTACTACGAATTTGGAATTATAATTGCCGAAAGTGAAAATGAGTTATACAAATATAGTGATAAGATCAAAACTTAATTATTATACAAAAAAAAAATATTAGAATTCAAGTAGATTGAGATATGCTGAAGAGATGATTGTGGAGAATATGTGATGATTTTCTTAATATTGTGGAAACTATTTCTTGAATTAATGATTTTGATACCGGTATATTAAATGATTTGAAAAAAGTAATAAAAAATGTGGGAATAGCTGCCCTTGCTCCAAGAAGGAGTCCTACAACGTCCCAGTATTCCTCAGGAATTCCATAACGTTCCGCGAGGTGAGGAATACAGGAACGATATATCTCCTTCTTCTCCGCATCTACTTCTTCCGCGTGCCCCACTCCCTTTTCAAACCTAATAGTGGGGTCGAGAACTAGAACTTTTTCTCTGTCTCCCCGTATTGCGACAATGTCCACTCTACGGTTCGAACCTGAGGCAGAGTGACAATGCACCTCCTCGTGCACCTCCCATTTATTCATTCTAAATAGGTCAGCGATCATTGTTCTGATGGTGTGATGGCGGTTATTCCGCAGCAGTTCACCTTTCCGGCACGACCCGAGGACATGGGCAATTGTTTCGATCTCGTTGCAGCCTGGATGGCGGCAACGGTTGCCCTCGAGTGATCGTCCGGGAACGGCTCGAACTGCTGCGACATTGCAAGACATTTTTATGGAAGTTGTCCATTCTGATGATGAAAGCTGTCGCTTTGAATAAACCCACGAGTTTGATTGTGGGGTATCGCAGAAAGCTTCGACTCCTTTGCCTTTCTGAGGAAGTTTCGCCCAGTCTTCAAACGAGCGTTGTCTCAGCGCGCTTCTCAATTCACGGCCAGTCGGAGTTTTCTTCTCTGTCGCAACGTTGATGAGATAATTATTTGATGTTTGTAATGTTCCAGCATCAACCATTTCAGGGATTGTTGGGGAATGTAGGAATGTGAGTGTTGGTGATAGGTCGAGTTGATTGATACAGTGCAACATTTCTCCTTTAAAATCTCTTGTTGCCTGTAGTAATTGATCGTCAACGCTCAATAGCTTACGACAGATATTATAATTTTGTATGAATGCTTCCCATGTTGCCTTCATTATTCCCAGTCCTCTGAATTTACTAGGGGCATAGATGAAGCTATTCGGAGTGTCAGTTGGTAACCCCAATATTTGTTTCACTGCACTTCGGACAAGTCTATCGATATCGTCTAAGAAAGACTTGGTTAAACGATACAAAGGGGCGCATTGGAGCGGGTAAATCAGTGTTGGCCAGGTGAATTGATTTAAAATATTGAGTTTCTGGTCAGGTCGGAGTAGGTCAGAAGAAGTGATCTTTTCAAGATCGTCCTGTAGATTTCGTATTATTTTCTCCTTGTTTAATACAATTTCTGAACTAAAATCTATTCCCAAATACTTTATTCGGTCATTGTTACCGATTGACTTAATTATCAATCCTTCCGTGGTTGTCACTGGGATATCTGACAACGCACCATTTACGATGTTGATTGCGTGACTTTTGGAATTGTTTATGACCAAACCTATCTCTCTCAATCCATTTTCAGCTATTGAAGTCAAATCTGCTGACGACATTGAATTTCTGGCTACTAAAACTATGTCGTCAGTATGTCAAACCCACAGCCTTCTTTATTAAAATCATTCATTTCTTATACTGCCCTTTCACTCGGGCTATTTGGACGGGTTCGCGCATATTTGCTCGCGCAGGCAAAAATGACGTCATGGTCTGGTATGTACTGCACCCTGGTATCTAAAGTTCCAACTTCGAACAATTGTCATTCTTTTCAACTGTCATTCTTGTCACAATATTCTGTCAATTTCTCGCGACGTTATTGAGGTTATGTCATATCTACATTTTGGCGAGGGCCTATAGGCTTACCCAGATTTAGACGTGAACGATATTTATGTTGACCCAAGCAATGGACATCATTCAAGAACTTGTCCCGGTGATATTCCGGATTCGTTATATTATTGAATAAAATCTTTCATATCATTTATCATCATAAACAAAGTTACAAGTTGGTGAACTCGCGAAGTCACGGCCTAATAGAATGCGTGCGTAATTTAAATTATCTTACGGAAATTCCCAAAGTTATTCGTATTTTCGCAGATATGACACTTCAAACAAACTGATTTACTTGAACATCTTTGGAAAGTGACGTCATGGTCTGGAAACAACGGCACCATCGGCGATTTTGTGAACTAAAATAATTGGACATCGGTTAACATGGGAAGCATACCCCGAGTGAAAGGGCAGTATCAGAGAAGAATGATCTGAATAAAGAAGGCTGTGGTCAAACCAACAAGTGTCATCACTTGCTTGTGAACGATTAAAACAAAGCCTTCTTGATTATCATATAAATTATTAATGGAAAATAAGATGGCAGTGATGTAATGGTTTGGATCTCAAGGTGTATATATACATAATAACCAATCCAAAGATAAGTTGATATGTTCCAGCTCATCCATCAACGCGGAAACACATAACGCGTTTGCCTAGTCATATTTGATTTGATACATGGTAGGCCTACCCACCAAAATTTTGCAAAGATGCAACCTATACATACAAACTAATCCTATCTTGAATTTACATTATTGCTCGGTAAAAACATGAAAAGGAGGAATGAATTATTTAATATGCAGAGCTTATAAATAAGATTTTCTGTTCGACATTGAATGGTATTTCAATCTATTTTCAATACCGGTATCAGGGTTTCGATCGATATCAAAAATTCTAAATCAATTTAATCTATTTTCGATTATTTTGATATGAAAAGTGGATTTGATAATCTCTCTCATTGAAGAAACTGAATGAATATGAAAAAATGAATACATTCATAGTTTTATCATGGTTTCTTGTTTATTTAAGTTGAGAAGATAAAATGAACAGAATATTCTTCATTTCATCCTCTCTCTTTTTAAAACATGTACGTAAATTATGAATTACTAGGAAAACGCGTTGTGTGTTGCCGCGTTGATGGATGAGCTGGAACATATCGACTTATCTTTGGATTGGTTATTTTATTTGGATGAGCAAAGCGAAGACTCAATTTCGCCATAGCCGAAAAATAAGTGCCTGTTTTTTTTTTTGTTTTTTTTTTGTTTTTTTTTCGCGCTCCACAGGTCAAAAATTCAAAATCAGTTGAAGCTTGGCACACACAAGGATCCTTATCCAATTCGATACTGTATAGTTTTGAGGCGCGATCGGTTCAACCACTTCTGAGAAAACTCATTCCAAAGTTTTCAAAAATCCCATTAGAATAACCCAGAGGAAACAATTCGTGAAAAATATTTCATCTGAGAGAATTGAAATTCTCAGGGAATTTCAATCTGATAATTATACACATTATTCCGAACTTTCACTCAAATCGGATCAGCCGTTTCGATGTAAAAAAATATATAATGTAATTTGTGTTAATTATTCAAAGCTATTAAGATACCTATTAAATCAAAGCAACAAGTGTCACCACTTGATTGTAAACGATTAAAACGAAGCCTTCTTTATTAACATATAAATTAATAATGGAAAATAAGATGGCAGTGATGTTATGGTTTCGATCTCAAGGTGTATATATATATATAAATATATATATATATATATATATATAACTAAGCAAACGCGAAATATGCGTTGTAAGATTGCAGCGACAACGGATTATGATTATAGGCGAGATGAAGGGAATAGGCTATAAATGATCAAAAGACTGATAATATGTTCAACTATAGGAGTTTATTCAAGAGTAAATATGATCGTACAAACGAGACGGACAACAACTAGGTCACAGGGAACTCCATCCCTTCCTAGGTCCTACCTCATCGAACATTTGGACATCAATCATCTCTCAATCCTTCACATCGTTATAAACAAGTGCACGCAAAACCACCCTTGCGCATGCGCGCCCTGCCCGAATGGTATTGGCCAGAACTCGAAGGCCAAGTCTCCACCCCTTGAGCGCTGGGGTTCGAGCCCAGAGCAACGCATGCCGTTGCAATTACTTCCCCGTTTAATCTAGGAGGGAATATAACCTCCGTACAAAAATAACACTCTGATACCAACAAACTCATGAGACACTAATATTAGGATACTATGATAAAATATAATTAAACCTAAAAGTTATACACTGCAATAAAGATATAAATGTTACTCATTCTTATAAACTCAAGTGAACCAACCCCTGGTCCACTTTGTCCTCATTTATTTAATTGCCATAATAAAATATAACAAGCCGGCGAATCCTTCACAATAGGTACCCGCCAACCAAACGTTATGGCAGATTTACCCTAAATTCTTTATTCTAAACCCTTTATATTGGGTATGTATAGGCTTAACGCTAATTCTTCAATTATATCTATGCGACCCAACCCCTGGTCCACTTCTTATCTATAAGTGACAATAAACATAAGAAAAACATAAGAAAATATAATGTAATTCGGTATATACCGACCAATATTTCTAACAATACCCTAAATTCTATATACATTTGAGTGACCATAATCCTCGGTCAACCTTTTTGAAAAGAAACGTGACAATACAACAAGGGTAAGAGTATCATAAAATCTAATAGAATAACCAGAGATGAATGTATTTACAAATTACCAGTACTTTGCAAGTGATGATGTATCTCACTCATCAATGTAAATGTCAATTGGGTAGTCTAAAAAGTCATAAACCCAACCCCGCTCCCTTATGGTCCTAATGGGATCTATTGGCATCTATAGTTTATGACTGACCCTCGCCGACTACGTAGATTGTATGAGTGACTTTGTTCCGATGTATTTTCCGTCCTCTTCTCTTTTGACCCAACTATCTCAGGGCTAACTGTTAAGTTTGTATCTGAGGTAGCCCATTCAGGCCTCGGGGTAAAACGCATAAGTTGGTCAATATTGTAGTTCCCAATGAGCTTCCCGTCTTCGATGTTGTTTAAGACGTACACATTCTGCGCTATTCTATCCGTGATGACATACGGCCCATCTCGTTTCTTAGACAGCGAAGATGCCACCCCCTGCAGCTCATTCGACAATACATGAGTATCTCTCCACACATGATCGCCGATTTCAAACTCATCCTGCCGCCGGCCGCGATTATATACTTTACGCCTTCGACCGAACGCCAACGCCATAGATTTGTGTGCCATTTGGCGTGCTTCAGTCATCTGTTCAATTAGCCGGTCGGCAAATCCTTTAGCGACGCCTGAATCAGGTGCTCTCATCGGTGGTCCATCGACGTCGTTGGGAAACCTCAACTCCCGGCCGAACGTCAGAAAAGCCGGTGTAAAACCGGTGGTTTCAGACACCGCCGTCCTCAAGGCGAACTTAATTTCATTGAGTTTCTTATCCCAATTCCGGTGCTCTTCTGTTAAAGTAATTAAACATTGCTTGATTGATTTGTTTGCTCTTTCAGTTGGGTTTCCTTGTGGACGGTAAGGGACCGTTTTACGAGCCATGATTCCTAATCGCGAGCAAACGTCCTTCCATAGTTTTGAAGTGAATTGCGGACCATTATCACTCCTAATGTCCGATGGATAGCCGAAAGTAGAGCAATAATTCAACATACAGTCCACCACTGACTTGGCCGTAGCTTGCCTGAGAGGATAGATTTCGATGAACTTAGTGAAATCATCTATGATAACGAACATGTATTGATGTTGACTTGTACTCTTCGGATATGGCCCCATTAGATCTACCGATAAGGCTACGTCCCCCTTTTCCGCCAATCGACTATCCATGAAACCTGCTTGCTTTCTAGTATTTTGCTTAGTTTCCTGGCAAGCCACACAACCCTTCACATATTTGGTTGTATCGTTGCGCATTCCAGTCCATGAATAGCGGTCCTGTAGACGCCGCAGCGTCTTCTTGACTCCTAAATGCCCTCCCAGTACATCGTGAAAGTTGTGTAGAACAGTCTTTCGCAGGGAAGCAGGCACCATTATCTTGAAAACCGACGTCGAGTTGTTATCAGCGTCTTCGTCTTTCCCGGGCACGTATTTCACCAGGACTCCATCACTCTCTACTATGAATGGTTCGTCATCTCTGCCTCCTGCTTCATACGCCTCTATAATAGCAACCAGCTTGGGATCCTTCCTTTGAGTGGACCTCCACATTTCTCTATCACTGAGATTGACTGCTTGAATGACTACAACCTCCCCTGCCGTGTGCCTCCCCACGACTTCCCCTGGAATCAATGGCAAATCCGGCCCTTCCACCAAACCTGGCTCCTCCACTTCCGGATGGCTATCTCCTTCAAACGTCAATCTCCCTATGATTTTACCTTCAGTATCACACTCCTCCACGTCTGATATTGGTAGTAGCTCGTCCACCAGTCTCGCACTCTCTTTCCGTTCCAGCTCCTGCTCAATGGGAGCCCTACTCAACGCATCGGCGATCACATTGGTCTTGCCTCGCGTATACCGTATCTCACAGTCCAGAGGCATCAATCTCATAGCCCAACGCTTCACTCTACCTTTATTCCACTCCGCAGAGAGAAAAGACTTCAGACAATCATGGTCGGTCTCAACTTTGAAATGTTGCATATCAATATAGGAATGAAAACGTTCAACACTCCAAATGACGCTAAGTGCTTCAAGCTCTGTGATAGCATAGTTTGCCTCAGCTGATTTCAATGTTCTGCTAGCGAATGCAATGGGCCTCAGGCCTAGGTCGCCTTCTTGCAGTAGTACAGCCCCTAATCCTTCGTATGAAGCATCACATTTAATAGTGAACTCTTTATTCATGTCCGGTAATGCGAGACACGTATCCGCCGTGATACTATTACGTAAAGTGTCAAACGCAATATTTTGCTCTTCGTTCCACGCCCACACTACTCCTTTTTTCAATAGTTTATAGAGTGGCAAGGCTATAGTTGCAAAATTAGGTATATAGTCCCTGAAGAAATTCGCCATGCCTATGAACCGCTGTATTTCTACCACACGCGTTGGCGTAGGGAACTTTACTATAGCTGCAACAATATCGGGATCTGGGAATGACACACCCGGTCGGATAACATGCCCCAGAAAATTTATCTGTTGTGCACAAATCTGTACTTTTCCTGGATTGATAGTCAATCCAGCTTTCTTCAATCTATCAATGACGTCCGCTAGATCGAGCACGTGCTGCTCGAAACTTGGTGACCATATGCATATGTCATCTAAAAACGCTACTGCATATTCGTACGCCACTCCCTGCAAGACTTTGTCAACCAGTTCTTGAAAGCGGAAGCTAGCCCCCTTCAGCCCAAATGGCATCTTTATGTACTGAAAGAGTCCTCTGTGACACACGAACGCTGTCTTCGACCTGTGTGCTGGTTCAACGACAACCTGATGATAGCCTTGAGACAGATCTAACGTCGACATGAATTTAGCTTTACCAAGATTAGCCAATACCCAATCGATTCGTGCCATAGGAAGGATGTACAGTGGTGATGGCGTTCAACGGCCTATAGTCCAAACACATACGAAAACCCCCCGTGCGTTTACGAACTGAAACTGGAGCAGACGCCCATGGACTAACACATGGTTCAATTATCCCGTCAGCAAGTAGCTTATCTATACATTCATCTAAGATTTTTCTTTTAGTTTGATTCAAAGGCCTTTGTGCACATTGCTTAGGTAGTGCATCGCCGGTATCTATACTATGCGTCAATAGGTCAGTACTACCTGGCTTAGTAGTGAATACGTCAGCCCTCGCTCTCAACATTGTTAACAGTGCTTCTCTCTCACTCATGGAACAATTAACAAGTTTACACATCTGTTCAATACAACAATCCTCATTAGGCCTACTTACTATATTACACACTAATAACACATTTTTATTCTCAAATGGTATAATTGCCTGTCTTGCATTACCTAAGGTCCACCCTTTCTCTGCTATATGAATTGAAATACCAGTTTTTAGTAAGAAATCTCTCCCAAGTATTACAGGCGAACAGAGCCCAGGCAACAAGAAAAAAGTTTGCATTGTACTATCGGCCCCCCAGTGCACTTTCAATGTCATGGTGCCTAAAGTTTCCACTTTCCCTTTTGCTATTTGCAACCAGCTAGTACTGGGTTTGACCCTCAGCTTCTTTTCTCTAATCATTTCAAAGAACTCACTGCCCAGTAGGCTAACGGATGAGCCACTATCCAAAAGAGCAGATTGCGTAATATCCATGATCTTGACTCGCAGCAAAGGTTCATTGCTATAACGTTCACTTTCACATGGTGTAGCTGCTAATGAAGACTGAAATAGCAGTCCTTCTTGAACCTCTGTTTTCTTAGCAACGATTGTGTGGGTAAGAGCAGGACAGGCTGTGTTGTGTGGAGGACACGGTGTCCTGTGTGTGTGTACGTTAACAGACTGTCCGTCTCGCCATGATTGCTTCACAGCTACCTCTGGCGTGACTTCTGGACAGACTGTGTTGTGTGGAGGACATGGTGTCCTGTGTGTGTGTACGTTGTAAGACTGTCCGTCTCGCCATGATTGCTTTGCAGCTACCTCTGGCGTGACTTCTGGACAGACTGTGTTGTGTGGAGGACATGGTGTCCTGTGTGTGTGTACGTTGTCAGGCTGTCCGTCTCGCCATGATTGCTTTGCAGCTACCTCTGGCGTGACTTCTGGACAGACTGTGTTGTGTGGAGGACATGGTGTCCTGTGTGTGTGTACGTTGTAAGACTGTCCGTCTCGCCATGATTGCTTTGCAGCCACCTCTGGCGTGACTTCTGGACAGACTGTGTTGTGTGGAGGACATGGTGCCCTGTGTGTGTGTACGTTGTAAGACTGTCCGTCTCGCCATGATTGCTTTGCAGCTACCTCTGGCGTGACTTCTGGACAGACTGTGTTGTGTGGAGGACATGGTGTCCTGTGTGTGTACGTTGTAAGACTGTCCGTCTCGCCATGATTGCTTTGCAGCTACCTCTGGCGTGACTTCTGGACAGACTGTGTTGTGTGGAGGACATGATGTCCTGTGTGTGTGTACGTTGTAAGACTGTCCGTCTCGCCATGATTGCTTTGCAGCTACCTCTGGCGTGACTTCTGGACAGACTGTGTTGTGTGTTCGACAAGTGAAGTAGTAGTGATTATGGATATGTGTTATGACGGGAAAATCGTGCTTTCCATTACTCACAGTTTTTCCCCGGTCCACCTCTCCGTGGACGCCGCCTACCTCCAAGACTGGTTGGACGGCTGGACACTCCCGTTTTTTGACCCGCGACCTCCTTCTTTCGCATCTGGGCAATTCCTCCGGAAATGGTTCCTGCTGCCACATGACCAACACTCTGGTATCGAAATTGGAGGTGTATCAGTGTCTGCTCGATGACGTTGTGGAAGAGGATCATAAGCACGAGCCCACGCTGGTACGTGATTATACATGAAAGGATCCAGAGCTGCTACCCCGACTGACCAATAGTCGCCGCCTCTCACACTATCCTCAGCGTCCGGTCTAACAGCTTGCACCGCTGCTACAGCCTGTGTTGTTTCTTGTAGCTTGGCGCCGCCCTCTTTCCAGGCCAGTGAAGGTTCGATCGCGTAAGCCGCCGATGGTGGAGGACGATACATCCGATCTTGCAGAATACTTGCTTGTAGATCGGGACCCGCGTCCGCCAACTCCCTCAGAGTCGTGAAAACTCTTCCGTGTACTAGCCGCCTGAACTCAGGATGCATTTGGTCCTGCACTCTCTTCAACTTGGCATCCTCTTCGACTTCCTCCCCGATTTGATCGTAATAAGCGGAAATGACTTGTACAAACGTGGACAATGGCTCATTTGGATGTTGCGTTCTAGAGTCCAGTTCTCTTTTCAGCAACATTTTATAATTAGTCGGTCCGAACTGTCTTTGGAAGGCCGCACAAAATATTTCCCAATCGACAAATCCCCCACAAAAGTTTCACCACATTAACGCCTGACCGGTAAGCGCAACTGGCATACCTCTAGTGAGAAGTCTATCTTTACTAATGTTCTGACTAGCCGCAAACCTATCCAACTCTTTGATGAACTCTGTCGGCGTTCTTGAATCACAATGCCCCTGGAAGGTAGGCAAAGCCATGCGTAACGGCGCCCACGAGTCTTCTTGTTCGCGGTCTTCTCTACTGTTCGTGGTTTGTTGATGTCGCACTTCTACCCGAGCTCGTAACGCATCTTGCACGATATTTCCATCCAATGTCTCACTTGCTCCTAATCCCAACAACTCTCGCAAAAAATCAGCCGGTATTTCAATAGACATTTTATTACTTGATTTGGATGTTCTGTTACTATTGACCACACGCTCGCCTTTCACTCGCCCAAATCGCAACTGCATAAAAACAATCTCACTTCTGTCCATTCTTTTTCAATCAAAAAATCTAAACTAATCGCTCTTAATTCAAAGATTATAATGTTTGATCCTCGGCTCGAGCCCCCATAAATGCAGCGACAACGGATTATGATTATAGGCGAGATGAAGGGAATAGGCTATAAATGATCAAAAGACTGATAATATGTTCAACTATAGGAGTTTATTCAAGAGTAAATATGATCGTACAAACGAGACGGACAACAACTAGGTCACAGGGAACTCCATCCCTTCCTAGGTCCTAGCTCATCGAACATTTGGACATCAATCATCTCTCAATCCTTCACATCGTTATAAACAAGTGCACGCAAAACCACCCTTGCGCATGCGCGCCCTGCCCGAATGGTATTGGCCAGAACTCGAAGGCCAAGTCTCCACCCCTTGAGCGCCGGGGTTCGAGCCCAGAGCAACGCATGCCGTTGCAAGATGAGCGAGATATCTGAATAAGGTATAATAACAGTCCTACATTTGCTACTTTATCGGCTCTAATATTCTACACACTTTGTCCTTCATTTAATTGCTACTTTATCATCTCTGGTATTCTACACACCTTGACGAATATGAAGAATATTTAATGCTTGGGCAAATATCGAATCTAGGAAGCAGTGAATCTTGGCTCATTTCCATATATTTGATGTTTAAAAACAGTTATTTGAATTTTTTTCTTCGAAACGGCTGGTTCGAATTGCTTACAAAATGGTGGTTATGTGTATCATTTATGTTTGAACACTCAGAGAAAATTTTATTTTTTTTGGAGAGGTTTCATTTTTTCAAATTTTCTCACACAGCCTAATCTTATGAGGGTTTTAAAAATTTGACATGATATTTCTCAAAATCTAATGGACCGATTCATTCCAAAAACTATACAGTTCTAAGTTGTAAAAGTTGGCCCGTACAAAAAAAGTTCCATGTTGATCAGTCAAATGCGACCTGTGCAGTGCCCACAAACAAACAAAAAAACAAACAAAAAAAACAAAAAACACACAGACAAAGCTCCATAAGAGTGGGATGGAATCTTCGCTACGCTCATCTAATAAGTAATAACCAATCCAAAGTTAAGTTGATATGTTCCAGCTCATCCATCAACGCGGAAAGACATAACGCGTTTGCCTAGTATATATACACCTTGAGATCCAAACCATTACTTCACTGCCATCTTATAATTCATTATTGATTTCTATCATAATAAAAGAGGCTTTGTTCTAATCGTTTACAGTTAAGAGGTGACACCTGTGGCTTGGATTTAATTGGTATCTTAATAGCTTTGAGTGATTCACAAAAATTACATTATATATTTTTTTACATCGAAACGGCTGATCTGATTTTATTGAAAGTTTGGAATAATGTGTATCATTATTATGTTCAAATTCCCTGAGAATTTGAAATGTCTCGGATGGAAATTATTTTACGAATATTTTCCTTTGGGTTATTCTAATGGGATTTTTGAAAACTTTAAAATGAGTTTTCTCAGAAGTGATTTGACCGATTGCGCCTCAAAACTATACAGTATCGAATGAGATAATGACACTTGTGTATGCCAAGTTTCAACTGATTTTGAATTTTCGTTTGACCTGTGGAGCGCAAACAAAAAAAACAGTCACTTTTTTTGGGGTATGGCGAAATTGAGTCTTCGCTTCGCTCATCCAATAATATCATATATAATAATTTATGAATCATGTCTGTAAAATAACAGACTGGAAACTGATACACCGATAAATACATTTCCTTAACATTACCAGTCAGAAGTTCCGATTATTGTGATAAAGAGTTTTGACTCCACCCTTGTTAACTGACACATCTGGCTTATCTCAAAACCTCCAGGCCCAGATTTAGGAATCCAGCACCCCTAGGCTAAACATAATTTAGCGCCCCTATACGAAAATAAAAATGAATAAAAATTTTTAAAATGCGCGTAGGCCTAGGTCTAATGTCACAAACAGCTTTAAAGTATCTACTCGAAACAAAGTTTGCAGCTTAAACACGTGGCAATTCAACGTTGCTCAACTTGTTATTCAACAACCCTGGATGACGTAATAATTATGCAATATTTACACTACAGGGTATGGCTCACCAGGAGTGTACCCCTGAAAACAATTAGGCCTATCAGGGTGCTCAATATTGTGGTAAATCTAATATGGTGAGGGTCACATAGCCCCCAGGGAAATTTCAATAATTGCTAGCATGTTTTTAGATTATATTTTGTCTGTTGTACTTATGATTTTATAATTACCCTATGTTGTAGTGGTGCTACCCTACAAGCCAAAAGGTTACCAAATGAACATGCCCTAGGCATTGCCATAATTTGTGTCCTGACATGCCCCTGAAATGCCCTGTGGGACGATTCACAAAGCTGATGAAATGAGACCTCATGAATATGCCCAGGACCCGCCCTGGACATGCCCATTAGGAGGGACCGTATCTAGAGCGCGTGTGAACCATGTCCAGAATACACCCACAGGGCATGTGCAGGTCGTGTCCTGGGAGTCCTGCCCTATGTTAAATTAAAGGGTTGGGCATGCCCGGGCCGCCCCAATATTCCCTTTGGGCATGTCTAGGGCGTGTATAGGGAATGTTTTGTGTTTGTAGGGTACTTTGTAAATAGATACAGTAACCAACTATTGTCTGACCAGTTTGTTTTGATTTAAGAATGAATGGTATGTTTGTGATACCGGTACCTACTTTTGGTTATATTTTTATCTTTTACCCACAATGTAACTTCATGTTTCATTTTTACGAATCAAAAATTGAAAAACCTGAGTGGCGCAAGCGCCTAGGCTTCAGCCTTGCCAGCCTGTGACTACTAATCCGGCCCTGAAAACCTCAACACAATAACATCTTTCTTTGCAAGTGTTTATTGTGGAGGAAGTTTTAGGACTGGAAAGAGGACTGTGCTACTAATCAAGTGGAGCTGGTTCTGCTAAGTGCTACCATAACATAATCTTGACAAATTTTATAAACTTTACTTTATATTACTAATCACTCTGTCTGGACGATTAGATTAAGTGTTTGCCCTCTCCTCAACTCTGACGACCAAAAGTCTCGTTATTACGTCTCGTGCTCAATATTTTCCAAGCGTCCGCCCTTGCCATCACCTGACTAAACATCATAATCACCATTCGGTGTAGTTCTCGCCCGGGGCAGGTTGTCGGTCGTTTGTTGACGCTTGATATATATATATTGGGTTTTAACGACGCACTGTAATGATGACTGAGATCTATTGGCGTCGGATGAATGATTAATGAGATGATAGGATGATGAGATGAAGGTTTTATGGGTAATGGGAAGGATAGTGGGAAGGAAGCGGTTGTGGTCTATATTGTGGGAACCATCCCGGCATTAGCCTTTGACGCTTGAAGTGAGAGTGTCGAGAAAAACTAGGAAGATCCTCACTGCACGTCAGATTTTAATTACAAAAGACTGAAAAAAACAAGATTTGGACCCAAAATAAGGCTATAATTTTGATTGATGTTCGATATCATCATTTGGATTCGATATTGAATAAATTTCCCATTATATAAATATTTTTCATCGATTTTTGATATAGTATATTTCGGTATCGTTTACATTTTCCTGATACAATGGCAACCCTATGGATATCAGACACTCACCCCCAAATATTTATCACCTGGTTACTCGACTTTTGTTCAATTCAATTGTATCTGTTCTACATTTGCGGGGAGACTGTAAGTATGGCGAAAGTAGCAGCCATTATTTGCATTTTCAAATCATTGATTATATGACTGAAATGTGATTTAACTGCTCAATATTAGGCCTTACAATTATTACTGTAATTTTATAAATGTAAAATGGTTAAACCTTTAAATTATAATGCATTCGTGGAACCACGAGTGTACTGTACTCCTGGCAGGTTTTTACATTAAAATCTACTAGGACCTACATCCAAAAGCAATTATATTCATTACAGTCAGTTTTTGTCAAGGCTCATTGTATGCTACGGTTGTTTCGTTCTAAATTTGAAAATCTTCCATGTTGTTCCTAGACTTGTGAATGATGCTGACTGCTTGTACATGTGTGTTCCAGTTGTCAGACTTATGAAGGCGGTTTTTCTGGGAGTCCGGGCATGGAGGCGCACGGAGGCTATGCCTTCTGTGGCCTGGCAGCACTTACCCTGTTGGGAAAAGATCACTATTGTGATATAAAAGCATTATTGGTAAGCACAGTCTAATATTTTGTGACCTGGTATGTAGACATCTCCGACGGCCTTTGTTGCCTAGAGCCGTTGCGAGTCCTGCGGAATGTGGGCAGCCACGTTTCAGCTTGAGTTCTGTTAATATGCCAAATAAGTTTTATAGGCGTATATAATCTCGGGTAGACCTACTTGAAAATCACACATAATTACTTCCTGATGATTTAAATCTATTATTGTTTTTTCCTTTTTTTTTTTGTATCAATATCAAAAACTTGACACAAAGTTGTTTGGGGTCAAGGATTATTCTTGGGGCACCACCTCACCACAAGTGCAATCTCCCCCCCCCCCCCCCACGTATTATGTAACATTCAGTAGGCCTACCCAGTGAGTATTGTTGCAGTTACCTTGCCAACACACTATTGTTCTGTGTTCCACAATACTGCCAACTAAAACTTCAATTCTTTCTGTCTTCACTTGGTAATTTGAGTAATTTCACGATGACAAAAAAGCGTGAATGTCCAAAGCTGTCACCTTATAAAGAAATTGACAAGGCATATGGTACCTAAGCACCAACATTGGTAACTAACAACTGTAAGTGAACAGGTTTAGATAGATGTCAGTGTCATATTTGTGAAATTTATATTTCTGGTATACAACGTTGAGTTTTTACCATTCAAAGCAGGGTACGGTAGGGTAGTAGAATATACTTCATAGAAAATGGATCATCTACACATATATTCTACCGTATAGTATTGCACATGGAATATAATTTGTTACATACTCTACAAGTAAAATAATTCAATCTTGAGAGCCATTGCCTCAGGACAGTATCTAAGAACTAAGAAATACAACTTTTAGGAGTAATGAATTACCGATTCATAAAAACAAGCAGACAGGTGACCGGTGTCTTAATTCATCAGAATTGAAAATTGAGTGGCACATTTTATTATTTTTGATTATTAAAGTTTGAAATTAATAAATTGTTAAATGCCCCAACGTATAGGCCCAAGTATTTCGTGTATTTTCAATAAAATCATACGGTATATAGTAAATTATCCAAGTGAATATAGGCTTGTTAAATCCTACTGATTGGTATGGTATCTAAATTGGAATCCTTATTTGAACCTTGGAATTATCTTAGTATTGATGGTCAGGGAATGCTAGTAGACATAGTGATAATAGTTGGTATAATCACTCAAAAATCAAGCCTGATCTCTCTTTGGATATAAACCTCAAAATCATGAAATTGTTAGATTCAAAGTTCTCGTTCTGAGGTGACGATTTGAAGCTTGTACAACCTGAGGTGTCATATAATTTGCAACCGAAGCTATCTGCAGTTATTAAATGATTGTTATTTGTTGATTCGTTGTTTCATTGTAGAGATGGATGGTCAACCGACAAATGAGATTCGAAGGTGGATTTCAAGGTCGAACTAATAAGCTAGTTGATGGCTGTTACTCATTCTGGGTTGGAGGAGCATTTCCTATAGTTCAGAAAATTCTGAATAACCAAGGCGGTAAGTTTGAGCTCGAATTTGTTCAATTAAATTGACTCCAATTACCAGTACATATTCCAAAATAATTTTGTTGTTGCCTTGTTGGTTGAGCTCCAAATTTGTTCATTGCTCAAGTACAGTACAATAGGTGCTAATGTTATCACACAGTATTTCAATGCTGTAACATGTTTTATTTATAATTGTAATGTACGACATATGTACAATTTCACACTCCCTGTTCTACATTTTAATTTCATATGAATTGTGTTGTATTTATTAATTATTTTGC
Source organism: Brachyptera risi (assembly GCA_964007535.1). NCBI lineage: Eukaryota > Metazoa > Arthropoda > Insecta > Plecoptera > Taeniopterygidae > Brachyptera > Brachyptera risi. Next base: position 73,481,898 of record OZ023326.1, read on the forward strand.
ATCAATTGGTAACCATACTGCATATTGCATAGGCTTGACTTGAATAAGAACCAGGCTATATTACATGGTGATTATAATAATTATAAATTTATAAGATGAGTATGAATGAAGAGCTTACGTGTGGGAAGTACTTTCAATAAGAATACAGTAATAGCTAGCTCTGACTTTTTTTGATTAGATGATTATGATTTATTTGAATAGAATTTGTTCATTTTTCTGAATAGTTATTTGCGAGTAGGCCTATATGCCGAGTACATATATTATTTAATTCTCAGATTCCAAGTTGTTGAGCGTTGACAGTTGGTTATTCAATCAAGCAGCACTGCAAGAATATATTCTGATATGTTGTCAAAGTTCTACCGGCGGGCTCATCGATAAACCAACAAAGTAAGTATTTAGTAGTATTATTAATTCAATTTCAATAACAATTGTTACCAGGGACTGAGACCGTAACCATAACCGTAACCGCAACCGTTAAAGACCCGTGTTTTTTCAGCAACCGTAACCGTAACCACAACCTTTATAATTTGTATGGTACAACCATAACCATAACCACAACCGTTACTATTTTTCGGGCTCAACCGTAACCGCAACCGATAGCCTTTATGCTGAGGTGATGAGAGCCACAACCACAACCAGTAACCTTCATGATATCTGTTATTCGGGTCTCAAAAAGGTCCCAAAAAGGGCTTGAAACGGTTGTTTAAAGACAGACACTGAATCTGAAGGAAAGCAAATATAACCATTCAACTTCCAGCACTGCAGATATAAACTCTACTATGTCAAGGTTTGGTGGCCGAGCTTCATGAGAGGGAGGAGGGGTAGTTGAGTGACAGTGTAATAAAATCACTCTTCCAAGATCTGTGTCTAGTAAGTGGTTACAAAGATTAGTATTTGTGGAAATTCCAAAAGTTTGCTCGAAACAGCTCTAAAATATGTAATTGACACTAGAGAGGACGGCTTGAACCACCCGTGCGCTAGTGTTGTGGGATAGGGAAGACGGTCGTTCGGGACCTTCATCACTCGGATGCAAGTTTAACGGTAAAAAAAGTGTAAAACGAACTCTTACTCTACCGAGACTTCACTTATGAATGGGGTTAAAAATGTGTCCAAATAACATGTTTGGGTAGGCCTATAACAAGTTGAAAAACAGTCCGAATGATCAGTCAGTCTTTCAAAAGAGATTGAAAGAGATGGTTCAATGGTGTCTGGTGTGAATGGTGACAGTGAATATTTTCAAACCGCGTTGATGTGCGATATGTCATAATGTAATTTTATCAACTTCATAATCATCACCGAGTCGTGCCTAATTTATTCAAATCCCATGTAGTTATTGAAAATTATAACCAAGTTACAGCTTCAAAATGGGAAAGAAATCTAGTTCGATTTGTGAGTAGGCCTTACTTGCACAAAAGAATTACTGACTGGTAGTCTACTGACTATAGACTAGGAAAACGCGTTGTGTGGCCGTGTTGATGGATGAGCTAGAGCCTATCAACATATCTTTGGATTAGTTATTTATATCCACCTTGAGATCCAAACAATTACGTCACTGCCCCCGTATTTCCTGATTAATTTCTATAATAATTGAGAAGGCCTTGTTTTAATCTTTTCCAATCAATTGGTGACACCTGTTGCTTTAATTTAATTGATATCTTAATAGCTTTGAGTGATTAAAAAAATCACATATTTTTTTCATATCAAAACGACTGATCCGATTTGAGTGAAAGTTCGGAAAATGTGCATCATTATCATATTGAAATTCCTTGAGAATTTGGATTCTTTCGAAGAAAATATTTTCCACACATTTTTTCATCAAAGTTAATCTTATGGGATTTTTGAAAACATTGAAATGAGTTTTCTCAAAAGTGATCCAACCGATTGTGCCTCAAAACTATACAGTATCGAATTAAATGAGGACACTTGTGTATGTCAAGTTTCAACTGAATTATCATCTCCGTTCGACCTGTGGAGCGCGGAAAAAAACTCTTTTTCGAGTGTGGTGAAATTGAGTCTTCGTTTCACTCATCCAATAAGTCATCTTGCACGGTCGGAAAATGTGCCACCAAACGGTAAGCAGTGATTTAAAACAAATTTACTGAAATTATTATTGAAAATTATGAATTTCGAATCGGATCTCATACTTTGGTGATCACTAGGTAGTATAATTAGGCAAAATGTTGACAAAAATTGAATATGAGCTCAAACACCAGGCGCGCAACCGGGACCTTTATAAAATTTGCTTCACAACCGTAACCATAACCGGGACCTTTATCAAATTCAGTTCATAACCCTAACCGCAACCGGGACCATTATGAAATTTGCTTCACAACCGTAACCATAACCGGGACCTTTATCAAATTCAGTTCATAACCCTAACCGCAACCGGAACCTTTATAAAATTCAGTTCATAACCCTAACCATAACCGGGACCTTTATAAAATTCAGTTCATAACCGTAACCACAACCGGGACCTTTATACATAAAGGTCTCAGTCCCTGATTGTTACCTCCAAAGTTTATGCTTGTCAAATGAGATGAAATGTATTATACCTCATTATACTTGAACATTTCGAAAATAATTTCAACGCTTTTATTGTTGGCCTATGTGTAAAATATTTTGCATATTTTGTGTTTGTATTTTGTGTATATTGTGTACTATATTTTGTACAATAAAATTATTGTAAAAGGCCTAGCATGTTTTTTTTTAGAAATGAATTGAAAATTAGGCCCATAATTCCAACTTGGAAATTTAAATCATTTGCAATAGATATATTGTGATTTCTTAGTTGTTTTAGTGCTGTTTTATATTGATTACTGCCCTCCTTGGCTCATTCAGCCAAGGCAATGCTATAGAAACTGAAGTTAAGTAGAGTGTGGGCTCGAATCCAGCGTAAGGCATTGGTGAACATCATGCCTCTATCATTTGCTCTTTTAGTTTAGGTATTGATGTGGTCATTGAGGTAACAATAATCATCATAATATTGATTGTTTGGTTTCAGGCCAAGAGACATTTACCATACATGCTACACACTGAGCGGACTTTCAGTAGCACAGCATTCACAAGCTGGTCCCGCGCGTTTAATTGGCAATATTGGAAACGAGCTAGTAAGCATACTTCACTCTGTATTTCATAATTGATTGCCTAATGCCCATCTGTTTGACTCAGACAGTTGAGGCCCTTCCTTCACATCTGAAGCAGACGGGCGCTGGTTTCGCTGTGTAAATGGGTATTTGTAAATGTTCTTCAACGTATCATTACTTCATTGTTTCATTTATCACCCATTTGATCTCTTTGGTGGGATCATTGACCTATATTGAAAAAATATTGCATTACTGTAAATCCTTGATGGTGCGATGTTGAGGGAAGAGGCTAATCGTCGTTATATCACGATTGTCGTACAATCAAATTTCACCATAAAATACACAGTCAAACTTTGCCTGCTTGTTCATCAAATCAGGAAAAAATAGTTTGCTCGGGATTGAGGGCTGTCAGTTTTCTATCTTTACCCTAACAATAAGAATAATTTAAAATAATATATAGTAGGCTACAATCTACATTGATAGATATAGAAGTCTAAAAATTATCTTCTACCCGCTTACATTTCAAAAAATTGTCATTTGCTTTGCCACCCTCAGTGACTTAAAATTCAACCAAGGCACTGCTTTAAAAAGTGAAGGCAAGTCGGACGCGGGTTTGAGTCCTGCGTAAGGCCTAGGTTTGTGTACACATCATTTATCTACCATTCACTCATTTGTACACTCGAATAAACTAGGTAGCTGTTGATAGGCTCGAACAGTAAGCATTTATCAATAAAAATGTCATTTTTAAAATATGAAAGATAATAATAGTAGAGAAGCAGAAATGAGAAAGCCTTCTAGAACACAAACATCTCGCATTTTGGGTTACAAGCAGGACACATACCTCATTTTCTTCAGTGAAGTGCGCTGAAAACGAATATGCCGGTGTCCAAGCTGGCAGATGACCCAGGCTCTTTTGGTGGGAGGTCAAAGGTCAAGCGCGCAATTTTGCATTGAAACGTTAATAACTCGGTAGTGATTCGTCCTAATGCCTCACGGTTTTCTCTATTTTGTTGCTCATAATATTTTCTCATAGCGTGATCAAAAAGTTTCACCATATTAGTGACACAATAATTCTTGACGCCATCTTGAAAATGAAATACTGAATTTGATGTGTCGTTTGTCTCAGATATTCTGAAAAGTTCATCGATATCCTCAAAATAGTTCAAACAAATATTGTGCACAATCTAGTTGTTAATCGGTGACAGCTTATTTCATACGATTATCACAATATTCACGCATTTCAGAGCCGTAAACGTGAGCGCGAGTGCGGGAGTTTTATACACATTATAAGCCTGCTGAATGCATAATTGTAAGCCTGGCTACGATGCGCTTCGAGTTTTTGATTTCAATTGATATTAGGTTCACCAAAATTGATGGCATTATTGTATTAATACAATTTTAACGAATGCCAATATATATTTGTACTGTATTGGTTATCCATAACCGTCTGGTCGTATCGTCAAGGTATGCCTACATCAGATTGGTGTTTTATTAGTGTCAAAGTGCTGAATCCCATATTGATTGAGAATAATATGGACATGCCTGCAAAAAACCCAGTTTATTCATTTCACATAAATCATCTTCGTCATTCAATGAAATGCCTGGAAAATATCCAGAAGAAGATATATCATCACGATTTTTGACCAATTTGCATTGAAATTTGAAATTGATCGATGTAGACCCTACATGAGTGATTAAAATACAAGACTTCAAGTTGAATTTGAAGTTGGGAATTGTAACACGTTATCTATGTCATACTTTGATTACATACATTGATGTTGATTCGTGATCTAGTCGAGTGGTAGCTCTATGTGAGCCAAGTCCCGCGAGCATCCAGCTCACCCTGTTAAGCTCTTACCCTGACTGTGTGTTGCTATTGTGATACCAGTCCCCACAGTTCCCATCTGACATCTTGTGATGTATCATCATTTGTTGTATTATTTGTTTGATATACTATGATTACTAATTCGCTGACAAATCATAAATGATGGCTTACTGCCATACTCACTTGTGATGCTATTTAAGCTATAAGTTATATTGTTAAATATGTGGATTGTGTACCGATTTCTTCGAGAGAGGGTTAAAGAAATGAGCACCACTACTAATACCACTACTACATGTCATGGTGGGTTTGTTTTGAAGCATACGCACTGCCGAGTGCAATAATGGTTCTTCTTTTCTTTGCAGTCACATGATATCAGCTCCAACATTTTTCAGGATATGGGATCTTGAATCATGCGAACAGGTTCAAGATGTCCATCTTGCAGAAACCACCCACTGTCTGTATACAGTGGAATTGTAGGAAAGGCTTCCGTTGATTTCCATCAAACATACTATTGATATGTAGCTCGTCTGATGTGCTGGATCAGTGCAACTAGGAGGGACTTTCACAAAGTCTTTCTCTGAAATTCTGAAGAGAGAACACCTGACTTCTTCTATAGACTGGGAACTCGTTCGTGGATCGTAAAGTTTGCAGACGGTGGCTTTTGCACTCGCGATGCCCTCTTGACTCATGGAGTTGTCTTGGCAAAATTCGCGAAGGAGAGTTGCATTCTGCTGAAATACGTTTTATTTTTGCTGTGCCTGATCTCATTCAACATTATTGTGGCAAAGATTTCAGTAGTGATACTAGAAGCACTCAAACGTCAGTGTTCTGGCAGTGCACAATGAGCCTCTTGAACCCACAAGAAGTTGCGTCTTTTGCGCAGAGTATAAAACGAGTGTTGGCTTCTTCTACAGAGGAAAAGAGGATGTCGAGATCCTGGGGTGTGTTAACCTCCCTTTGGGCTTCGCTTCCGATAGCTCCTTAGCCACAAGGTCAGAAAGTATTCGTCTATCGTCAACAAGACCAACCCATCTTCTCCAGTTGTCTGGCAGTTTGTTAGTTCGATCAGATATATTTCTTTTCGATCCCTTTTTTGTCACGATTTCGATACCATCTCGTACCACTTTTCACAGAAAGATCGTCGTAAAGGTCAGAGATGCCATCACACGCGTGCAAGGTAGATTTAAGTTTTCGTATACGATGTTGATGAATGCATCCACGATGCAAAAGACGCAACTTCTTGTGGGTTCAAGAGGCTCATTGTGCACTGCCGGAACACTGACGTTTGAGTGCTTCTAGTAGCACTAGTGAAATCTTTGTCACAAGAATGTTGGATGAGATCAGGCACAGCAAAATAAAAACGTATTTCAGCAGAATGCAACTCTCCTTCGCAAATTTTGCCAAGACAACTCCATGAGTCAAGAGGGCTTCGCGAGTGCAGAAGCCTCCGTCTGCAAACTTTACGATCCACGAACGAGTTCTCAGTCTATAGAAGAAGTCAGGTGTTCTCTCTTCAGAATTTCAGAGAAAGACTTCGTGAAAGTCCCTCCTACAAGAGTTGCACTGATCCAGCACATCAGACGAGCTACATATCAATAGTATCTTTGGTGGAAATCAACGGAAGCCTTTCCTACAATTCCACTGTATACAGACAGTGGGTGGTTTCTGCGAGATGGACATCTTGAACCTGTTCTCATGATTCATGATCCCATATCCTGAAAAATGTTGGAGCTGATATCATGTGACTGCAAAGAAAAGAAGAACCATTATTGCACTCGGCAGTGCGTATGCTTCAAAACAAACCTACCATAACATGTAGTAGTGGTATTAGTAGTGGTGTTCATTTCTTTAACCCTCTCTCGAAGAAATCGGTACACAATTTACATATTTCACAATATAACTTATAGCTTAAATAGCATCACAAGTGAGTATGGCAGTAAGCCATCATTTATGATTTGTCAGCGGATTAGTAAGCCATCATTTATGATTTGTCAGCGAATTAGTAATCATAGTATATCAAACAAATAATACAACAAATGATGATACATCACAAGATGTCAGATGGGAACTGTGGGGACTGGTATCACAATAGCAACACACAGTCAGGGTAAGAGCTTAACAGGGTGAGCTGGATGCTCGCGGGACTTGGCTCGCATAGAGCTACCACTCGACTAGATCACGAATCAACATCAATGTATGTAATCAAAGTATGACATAGATAACGTGTTACAATTCCCAACTTCAAATTCAACTTGAAGTCTTGTATTTTAATCACTCATGTAGGGTCTACATCGATCAATTTCAAATTTCAATGCAAATTGGTCAAAAATCGTGATGATATATATCTTCTTCTGGATATTTTCCAGGCATTTCATTGAATGACAAAGATGATTTATGTGAAATGAATAAACTGGGTTTTTTGCAGGCATGTCCATATTATTCTCAATCAATATGGGATTCAGCACTTTGACACTAATAAAACACCAATCTGATGTAGGCATACCTTGACGATACGACCAGACGGATATGGATAACCATTACAGTACAAATATATATTGGCATTCGTTATAATTGTATTAATACAATAATGCCATCAATTTTGGTGAACCTAATATCAATTGAGATCAAAAACTCGAAGCGCATCGTAGCCAGGCTTACAATTATGCATTCAGCAGGCTTATAATGTGTATAAAACTCCCGCACTCGCGCTCACGTTTACGGCTCTGAAATGCGTGAATATTGTGATAATCGTATGAAATAAGCTGTCACCAATTAACAACTAAATTGTGCACAATATTTGTTTGAACTATTTTACGTATATCGTTGAACTATTCAGAATATCTGAGATAAACGACGCATCAAAATCAGTATTTCACTTTCAAGATGGCGTCAAGAATTATTGTGTCATAAATATGGTGAAACTTTTTGATCTTGCTATGAGAAAATATTATAAGCAACAAAGTAGAGAAAACCGTAAGGCATTAAGACGAATCACTACCGAGTTATTAACGTTTCAATGCAAAATTGCGCGCTTGACCTTTGACCTCCCACCAAAAGAGCCTGGGTCATTTTTCAGCTTGGACACCAGCATATTCGTTTTCAGCGCACTTTACTGAAGAAAATGAGGTATGTGTCCTGCTTGTAACCCAAAATGCGAGATGCAAGGAATATCAATTTTGTGCTTCTCTACTATAATGTAAGTGTCAATAAAAAAAGTGGTTCATTTAGAATTAGGTACCTACTCTATATTCATGTGTGTACTGGACAATGCGAGTACTGGGAGGTAGGTTTCACAAGAATCAACAAATTCAGGTTTCCCACTACCTTGTCCACGGACTCTGAAGTGAATAACCAACAGGTGAAAATCACAGAAACATAAATAATAAACTAAAATTCACGACATGTTTCGATCTTGTTAGATCTCATCAGGTGAGTATAGAAATATTCTTAATATTTCTTCCTTTCAAAGAAACACACCTCAAACTACTTCCTGTGCTGGCTTGCCCGGGTCTGCCACCAGAGTGCACTGTCTGCCCTTAGCACCCTCTGGACGTAGGCCTACGTGAACATGATTCTTGTGGAACCTACCTCCCAGTATTCGCACTGTCTAGTCCACACATGTGTGTGTGTTTCTTGTGCTGTACAAGTATTTCCTCCAACCTGTACCCACCTCATCATTCTCACATCACTAGTTTCTCTTACCCTGCTTCATCATCTATCATTCATCTCATATCGTCCATCACAAAATAATGTACTCTATATATTCAATCATTATGATAATGCAATTCATTTTTCATTGCCTAGGCGCCTGTACATCCTGTTTATAACCTGGGATACGACTCGGTGGTGAAAGCTTTCGTGCATTTCCAACAGCTACCTCTTCCACAAGGCAAATCTTCAAAAGAGGCAAGCTGAGATGTCTAGCTGCAACAACATCACGTCCTTTTCTTTCGCCGTGAAAAGCCATTTCAATTTTAATGTACAGATAACATGGTTCTCGTTTATATGAGCAGCAGCGTCAAAACCTTCGAACTGTTACTTAACAATCTTATTTGCGTTTTGAAAATACACAGTGAAAGTTACTACAAGAACGTTGATATAATATTCAACGTTTTTTAAATTCAAATAATTGATATAATTTATTTAATTTTAACAAACTAGGTATCTCTGAAATATAAAAACCTGCAATGTTTTGTAGATGTGCCATAAAGATGGGTGAGCTACACAAATATCAAAGATTACACAAACCGTTCATTTCCTTTTGCGTAATGGCCCTTATATGAGTACTCACTACAGCATGATAAAAAAGCAATCGTTAAGTACTGGTACAATCAAACAAACGTCAATAATACAAAAGAAATACGTATGCAACCTTATAAGCAGGGGCTAGAATCGCATTAGTTGATTTTGGAAATAGTATTGGGTACTTTAGTGAACATTTTCGAACGGATTCTGATGCTCCAGATTCACAGATCCGTCTTGAAAATGGTATGCATTGAAGATTGAAATGATGAATTCCAACAATTTCACAGAAACAGGCCTCCAGCTAGAATAATTATTTTTATTTATAATTAATAAAATTATATGATATAAATTGAAACTTATACCATGTAACCATTTATGTTTCTATGCTGTTGGAATATCAATATCCTTGTACCTTTTGAAAGTTATTTCCAAATATCTGATACTTCACTAATGAGCGTTCTTGCCGCGATGTGCCGGAGCCCGGAACAAACACTCTGGTATTATTCAAGTTACACATTAAAAAGTACAGTAAATATCCCAGGCTAAACAAGACAAATCTTGAAATGAATGATCCATTATTTGATGTCAGTTGTTTTGCACTGTGAGTCTACTGTTGGACTCTAATGTCTGATTGACTGATTCAACGTTAAAGTCTAACACCCGTTTGGTCAGCAGAGTCAAAAAGTAATTTTGAAATTAATTCTACATTGGGGAAATTTAAGTGAAGCTTTATTGAACATGTGTATTCTTGAATTAAAATCACATCAGAAACACTGTCATATTTTTTTGGCCGAAGTTACAGCGCTTTAATGAAATATTAAGTTGCTATTTTGACTTCATTTTAGTGAAAAATCAACTCTTAAATTTTCCTCTTAAAATGAGTGTGATTCATAAATGAGAACTATATTCATTTTTGCATAATTCTATTCGTAACATCTTCATCTACAATAAAACAAGTTTTTTGATTGAATGTCATTCCTTGTAGTATATTTTAATGATCTGTTGAATAATAAAAACGCATACAATTTGAAGGTTGTGTGTTAAATGATAGGGAAACATCCAGTATTTGAAGTGATATAACTCAAAATTTATCCCGGTTAGTCTATCATCTGTTTGGATATTATTATCGAGCACATCAAAACGAATCGACTGACAAAAAATCATATTTTTTTCATGACCTTGAGGTAATGGAGGTTAGACCTTAATTGCAGATGGAACTTTTTTTCAATGCTAAATGTTGGCACTCTGCATACCAGCACAAGCTTAATTTAAATAATTTTGTTTGATGACATCACTTTGACTTTTTCAGCACCTACTTCAGCCATATCATCTTCGTCTTCAATACAGTATGGTACCTTACTTTCAACATCTTACCTCATCCTTGATGATCAAACCTTGTGAATTTTGAAGAATGATATTTTTTGGTTCATGTCATTGAGGCACAGTAGGCATATAATGGTGGTATACATTTAGATATCATATATGAGTGGTGAAGGTGGTCTACCAAGGAATGCTTGAGAAAACTACGAACTCAGTGGAAAACACTCCTGTGGCTCGGATGGAATTCCAGGCTCCCTCCTGGCCAAATCCTCTCATCTCATTGCCTACCCTCTCACGATCATTATCAACAGCTCTCTAAATGCTGGTGTCTTCCCTCTAAAACTTAAAGAAGCTCTTGTAATTCCCATCCATAAAAAAGGAAAAACTACAGATATAAATAACTATAGACCCATATCGCTCTTATCCTCTTTTTCTAAAATCCTTGAAAAAATTATGCTGTCCAGACTACTTCCTTACCTAGAATCACATAACATCCTCGCTCATTGCCAACATGGATTCCAGAAAAACAAATCCACCATCACTGCCGTATTTAATTTTCTCACCACCCTCCACACTGCTCTTGATAGAGGTGACCACTCTGTTGGTCTCTTCTACGACCTCTCCAAAGCTTTTGACACTATCGACCACAACCATCTCCTCACCAAACTCAACTCACTTGGGATCCGGGGCATCGCCAACAAATGGATTGCCTCGTTCCTCTCAAATCAAACCCAAGTAGTCAGAATCCCATCATTGCCCACTCCCACAACTTCAAACCCACTGGATGTTCTTAGCGGCGTACCTCAAGGCTCAGTCCTTTCTCCTCTCCTATTTCTTCTCTATGTAAACGACCTTCCTCAGCTCCTTAACTCGGGACACCTCTTCCAATTTGCCGATGACACCAACCACCTCATCACAACCTCCAAATCGAACCCCTTTTTCTCCCTCACCGATACTGTGAACACCCAAACCTCTCTCATGTCCAGCTACTGCCTCAATAACAAACTTGCTCTCCAACCTACCAAAACAGTCTATATACACTTCCATACTAAATCAAACCCTCCCTCTTTCTCTCCCCTCATCAGAGTCGACAACAAAATCATTCCCAGCACCCATTCCACCAAGTTCCTAGGGATCCACATCACCCCTTCCTTAGACTGGTCCATCCACATACATCACACCCTCAATAAAATTAAAAGTGGTAACTTCCTCCTTCGTAGACTCAAGCCCATCGTCAGCCCCCACTCCCTGAAGCTTGTCTACCATGCCCATCTCCACTCCCACCTCTCTTACGGCCTTCTCTTCTGGGGAACTTCTCCACAAGCAAAACGAATATTTATCATTCAAAAACAGGCTATCCGCGTGATGGCCGGCATCTCCCGACAGAGAACCTGCAAACCTCACTTCACTAAACTCAAAATCCTAACACTCACCTGTACACTCATCCAAATCGCTAGCACATTTGCTCGAAACCACCCCAACCTCTTCCTCACAAATGCAACCATCCATAACCACTCAACCAGAAACAGCAGCGCCATCCGCACCTTAACCCATAATCGCACCCTTTTCACTCATAGCCCACTTCACCTTTGCACCACCATCTACAATAAACTACCCCTTCACATCACAAATTCAATCAAGCTTTCTACTTTCCTATCCAGTCTCAAAGCCTTTCTAATCCAAAATCCCTTCTACTCTCTTGAAGAGTTCTTTTCATTGTGAATTAGGCATATAGGCATACCGCTAATCACTTGTAATATAACTCCTGCCCTCTATTATTCAACTATTTAATTTAGTCACTAATCATAATTATACTTTGAAAATGACGATATCTATATGTATACCATGTATATGTCTAACGATTGAAATAAAATACAATACAATACAATACAATACAGTATTGTCTCGAATATAAGCCGTCCCCCCAAACTTTTAGATCAATAATTGAGGAAAGGATTTCTAGTTAAATAGAAGTTATAATTAATGTAAGTACACATTTGAATGAATAGAAAATAATGAGAATGAAATTCATGTAATATCAGTTAATCAAGAGGTAAGTTTGTCATTACTTGTCAAAAACATCCTCACCCATGTTTATTTTAGTCTTCTGTGATTATTTTGTGGCACAGTGAGACCTTTGATCCTTCAACTCATAAAACACTCCCACTTCAAGTGTCAACAAACGACTGGTTGTCAGTGTCAAAGCATGGGGCAAACAAGCAATCATCCAGAGCATTTTATGTTTATGTTACCAGAATCAGGTTCAACTTGATGAGTAAAACAGTCCCCCTCAGCCCTCAACCTTCCTCTTCACTGAAAACTTGCCAAGCAAGATGACATAAAACAGATGCCTGTCTCAACAAAAACTAAAAACCTCTGATCATCATGGAAATCCTACTGTTATATTGGGGGATTGTTAACTGATAGAAGAAATTATTGGTGTATTAGTTTCCAGTCAGTTATTTTCTTTTATATGTAATCTAGATGTTTTAAAACAAGAGATAATGAAATAAAGAACAATCTTCTGAATTGAATAAATTTACCATAATTTACTTTACAGTGTGTGCACATATAGGGTAGTAGGCCCAATTATAATTAGAAGAAATGTGTTTTTGACCAATTGTAAGCAGAGACTTGCATATAAGCTGATGGTGACTTTTGAACTTTAATTTACAGCAAAAACTCTTTGTTTATATTTGGGACAATACAGTATATAAGATGGGCAAGATTGTATATGAAATGTACTGGTAAAAATGTTGAAGGTTAAAACACCTTGATTTTGAATCTATCCTACAGTAATCTATGTACTGCCTACAGTGAGGCCTACCTGATTCATCTATTGATCATGTCAATTGTTTTACAATATGATTGATTCAACCTGTTGATCATCTTATAATGGATTTCTTGATGGCTTTATTTTTTGATGTCAAAAAATATTAAACATTAATTCTTTCCTTGAAAACGGTTCTGGGCTAACTCTGGAATAATGTGAATCATTCGTGTGTAAATTTGTTCGAAATATGAATTTATTCGTAGTAATTTTCCTCTCTATTTCCTCCTCTGGGTTATTTTAATGGCTGTTTACAAAATTTTCATCTTCTCAAAAGTGCTTTGACCGATTGCACCTAAAAACTATACAGTATTGAGTTGGACGATGACTATTCGCCTGTAAAAGTTGCAGTACGCCCCTAGCGGAGAATTTGAGAACCCGTGGAAAGTAGTAGCCAGTAAGCACGTGTATATGATATTACATTGAAATGACTACGTTTTGCCTCAAAAGTGTTGCGGTAAGAAGGGGTTTTGTTTGCTTGCCACAATGTTTTTAACTGTGGAAATGTGTGTAGGCCTCATGCTTGCATTTTGAGGATTCTCTCGATATGCAGGTTAACTTGAACTGTTATATGATCGTCACTTATGTTTCAAATATTCTGAGTGGAGTGCGGGTCTCTTAACATTACCGATATCATTGAATTTGTAACCTTACAAAATCAATGCCGATATATACGTATGTAAATACGGAACTAGGTTGCTCTCCAACAAGCAATGAATAATAATAAATTAATAATGCAATCAATGATAACTTTATTTCCTTTGTATACTAGTCGATAACCCTTTGATAATTTCAGTTCACCGAATGATAGGAATAAAAATGGAAAATAGAAAAAAAAATGATTAGAAATTGATACAATTTGATGAATGGTAATAAAATAATGATAGGCCTATCGAGATTTACTTGTACGTTATGTTATACGATTTTTTTTTTTTTTTAATTTTTATCTGATAAATGAACATTTTTACAACGCATGTTTCAGTCTTAGAGTGTCCACAAAACCCATTGAGGGTTTACCTGTGGAATGAGTAATAATAGCATATACTAGTATATATAGCATCTTCGATAATACTAGCAATTATCTACAAAAACACGTTCTACTCACATAAATTGGAAAAAATACAAGTGAACAAAATAAAATACAATAAAAATAAACACAATACAATACAATTCAAGTAAAGAAGCTACAATGAAAATTAATGATAAATACACCACAATAACAACAATGAATAATAACCTTTGAAACAAAATACACATAATACATCTTCAGCATAATAATTTAGGTCCTGATTTGATAATTTGTTTTATTTATTTATTAATTTTATAAATTTTATGTTCCGTCATTGAATTATTTTATGGTGCTTAGTAACCAGTTCTTCACCTCTCGTTTAATGTTAACATATTTCTCTATTTTTCTCAAACTTTCTGGCAGCAGATTGAAAGTAACTGGAATAACATATTCTAATCGCCTTTTGCCGAATTTATTTATCCATGACGGAACCTGATACGTTTCTCTGTTAGCTAATCTAGTGTGAATGGAATGTATGTTCAAGATTTTGTATTGTAGTTTGTAATATAGTGCAATAAAATTAATCGGTATTTATGTAAATATGTTAAGGGAAGTATATTGCAATGTTGATATAATTGATTGATATTAGAATTTAGTTCAAGTTTTATGTGGTGAGGTATCATTGATTTTACTATCCTATCTTGTAATTGCATAATCTTATCCAAGTGATATTGGGAAGCATTACCCCATGCCAGAAGCCCATACAACATCAAAGATGTTCCTAAGGCCTCGTAAACAGACTTCAGTAATTTGAAAGGCAAAATGAATTTTAGGTTATAAATGCAAAATGCACAAGATCGAAGTCTATTACAAATTGAATCTATATGAGGTCTCCAGCTGAATAAATTATCTATGGTTAAGCCTAAATATACATGTGTGTCAACAATATTAATATAAACTCTACAATCACAGTCAATATTGGGGGTTCCACATTTTAGTGTATGTAGACATTCACTTGAATGATAAATTAGGTTGAAATTATTATATCTAGCTTGGTTCAAGGGTGTACAAATGTGCATAACCTTTGTTTTGTCAGCGTTTATTATTGATGAGCGTAGCGAAGTCTCCATCCCACTCTTATAGGGCTTTGTCTGTGTGTTTTTTTTTTTTTTTTTTTTTTTTGTAAGCACTCCACAGGTCGCAAGGGTTGACTAATCAACATGAAACTTTTTTTGTACACGCAAACTCATCCAACTTAGAACTGTATAGTTTTTGGGATGAATCGGTCGGACCGATTTTGAGAATCATCATCTCAAAGTTTCTAAAAACCCCATAAGATTTGGCTGGGCAGAAAATGTTGAAAAATAAAATCTCTCCAAATGGAATGAAATTCTCTCTAAATGTGTATACATGGATTTTACACATTATTACGATTTTTTAAGCAATTCTGATCAGTCGTTTTGAAGAAAAAAAATAAAATGACTGATAATATTCATAAAATATATCATAAAAATTGTGGCAGAATTAAGTTGTCGAGATTCACTGCTTTCTAGATTCAAGAGTTGACCAACAATGAAGTATTTTTTATATGCGTCAAGGTGTGTAGAACACCAGAGTCAATGAAGTGGCAAGAGTAGAACTACTTTAACGACTTTAATAGCTTATTCAGATATCAAGGTGTGTAGAATACCAGAGTCGATAAAGTAGCAAGGGTAGAACTACTTTAAGGACTTTTATACCTTATTGAGATATCTCGCTCATCTTACAACGCATATTTCGCGTTTGACTAGTTAAGTTATGGTCATGAGTGAATTTTAATACATTAGTGAAATCATTTTGTAAATTAAAAACTGCAACATCCAATTGTTTGTGAACAGATATAATCAAGGTGTCATCTGCATACATAAATATTTTAGATTTCTTAATACATTCGAACATTTCGTTCACATAAATTAAATATAAAGTTGGTCCAAGAATTGACCCTTGCAGTACTCCAGACTTACATTCTTTAGTCACTAAACTTTTCGTTAACTTTCACTAAGATATTTCTTTCATTCAAATAGCTGGAAAACCAATTCAGCATAGGTCCCCTTATTCCAATTTTTTCCAATAGGTGAATCAATTTAGTGTGATTTATCGTATCGAAGGCTTTCGAGAAATCGATGAAAAGTGCTAGTACATGAAAATTATCATTCAATTTAGAATTTACAAAGTTAGAAAATAATGCAAGAAGATCATTTGTTCCTTTCCCTTTTTGAAAACCGAACTGCATTTTGTTTATTAGATCATGGTTATTTAGATATTCTGTTAAAACATTAGATACACAGCGTTCCATGATTTTATCAATGATAGGGAGCAAAGAAATAGGCCTATAATTTGAATATATCATGTGATCACTCTTTTTATAAATTGGTCGGACGACAGAGATCTTTAATTTCGATGGAACAACACCACTTTTGAAAGATAAATTAAATAACTTTGATAATAACGGGCTAATTACGTTTATCATTAAATATAGGTCCTTAGCCCTAATCTCGTCAATTCCAGAATGCTTATTCAAGTCAAGTTTATCAATAATATTTTTTATATGCGCCGTTGTTATATTAGGCATAAGCATAGATTGTAACTGCTCTCTCGGTGTGTATATATTATCACAAGTTATAAAATCACACGAATGTCGAATATTTATTACCTCGTCTATAAAACTTTTAGCAAAACAATTCGCAATAACTAAGCTCGAAAATTTCCGTCCTAAAAAATTATTAATTACGTCATCAACCGAATTCTGTTTTTTCTTTCCAATAAATGTGTTTATAGTTTGCCATGTAGTTTTAATGCAACCCTTTGAGCTCTCAATTGACTTTTTATAAAAAACTATTTTAGCTTTCTCTATTAGTTTTTTAACCTCATTCCTAATTTTGACATAGTCCTCCCTATACATCATTTTGATACATATATTTTTACATTGTTTCCATTTCTTAAATAATTTATCTCTACTTTTAACTCTTTGAACAATATCATAGGTTATCCAAGACTTGACGTTTTCTTTACGTTTATCCTTCAATTCATAATGTGAGGCATATTTATAACAATTGTTGAATTTGGTGACAATGGCATTATACAATTCCGTACAATTGTCGATTTTATTTAGAGTAATCCAGTCGCAATTCGTCAATTTAGTTCTAAGTAATGACTCATTAATTTTGAGTATATAACGACTAGACGATGATTCATCAATATTCTTGGTAATGTGTGTTCTTTCATCGAAAATAATTTCAGTCATAACCATATAATGATCAGACAGTTTCGTTTTAAAGATGGCAGAATTTACGTTTAACGACTCGGACCTCACAAAAACATGATCTATAAAAATATACATGAACTAGTTAGTTTATCTAAACGAATCTCTTCCCGCGTACTTCCATAAATACATTTATTAAAACCATTAGCAGCCAGAAAGTTCTCATAATTACATACATAATTATTATCAATATCAAGGAGATCTATATTAACATCACCAAAAAGCAATACATTACGATCATGTATATTTCTATCAATGTACTTCTCTAATTCTTCAATAAAACTATGTTTATTTAAGTTCGGTGGTCTATATATAGCAATGATATGTATAACTTTTGATCTGTTCAACCTTAACGACCCTGTAAGACCTTCAAAATGATCAAACGTATTAGCTGATGCCACAAAGTCATGTTTTTCTTTAACATATAGAACTAATCCCCCTCCCCTTCTACTACCCCTTAATTTTGTGTAGACATTATAACCATCAAAATGATAAATTATGTCGAGTTCGTTGACATTCACCTCTGTCAGTAATAATATATCAAATTTTCCCACATGATTGTGCAATATTACATTCAATTCATCCCAGTTGCATTTAATGGATCGTATATTTAAATGTAAGAAAGTGTATCCGTGTATAGTACTAAACCATGGATCTAGATCATCAATAATCATTTGTTCAACTGTATCAATCTCATTACCCAAGTCGTTAGGCCAAGTTATCATACAACAGAACAGACAGAATTACGTCAACCAATCAAACAATTTTACTTTCAATGTCAGAAGTGGAGGTGATGTTGATAAACTGACGGGCAGTTTCGTCTTTCCTGACTAGAATCCTACCGTCTTTCACCCAGACGAACTTGTATCCCTTTTCCCTTGCTTGTTGTTTGGCACGCCACAGCAACTCTCGATTGAGAACAGTCAAATTCTCGTTAATATAAACGCGGCTTCCGACGTTTGATCCGGTAATCTGGTCACTGGTAATGCGTACACGTTTCTTTTCTAGGAACCTGTTGCGTAGTTTCCTAGAGATAAGTTGCACAATAATCTTCGGGGGACGATTGGAAGTAGCTCGTGGTTTAATACGATGGGCGACGTCAATATCTTCAGGTTTAATGTCTATATTGAGAAGTTCACCAACCTGAACAACAATCTGTTCAATGTTTTCACCTTGAACAAAATCGATGTTATCGATCTCAAAGTTTCGATTCCTACCGTATTGTTCCAGTGTATTCAGTTGCACTGTGAGATTTTCAATGACAGCGTCTTTCTCCTCGATATTCTTCTTCAGGTTAATAACGGTGGATTTCAGCTCCTTCAATTCATTCAGAAATTCCTCTTTGATAGATTTCAATTCGCTTGAAATCGACTTATAGTTTGAACGAATTTCGTTTTGTAAATCTCGATTGTTAACTTCACCGGAATCTAAGCCTGTAGAATCGAAACTATTCTGCGTATTGTTGCCAGGTTTTTGCGCTTCACGACAATTAACGCATCTCCACTTACTTTTTCCTTCTCGAGGTTTTGCAGCCCAAGTAGCCTTAGATAACCCAGAACACTTATAGTGATAATCACTATTACAGCCCGCACATGTAGCGTAATCTCCATCCACAGGCAAATCACCGTTACATTTTCCGCACACCATAATACTGTAATGTATTCTTAGAATTTATTTGTATCGGAATATTTGTATCCGGAGCTCACATAAACACGACTGCTCTGAACGAAGACTGACTGAAGAAGATGAAAGTAATAATAGGAATAAGAAAAATTACAATAATAATATATATAATAATATTTATACATGTTGGATAAACAATTATTATTATACACATTATAAGACTGCATTTCAAAAATGATGAAAATGTATCAATTTAGCTCATTATCATTATTTTAAATTCAGTACACATTCATCTTTTGTAGGCCTATAGGCCCAAACGAGGTCAATCGGCTACTTCCATCTATAACAACAAATGTATTATTCGTAAAGCCAGGCCTATAGCTGACAATAAAACCAATGATAATAGTAATGACGATATCAAGTTGAAAATATTTTCAAGCTAATATGACCTTTTGCGTACGACTAATTTTTTAATATTCTTCTATATATTCTTCTAGAGGTGATTTTTTGTTTGTTTTTGGAGTGATTTTATAATTATTCTTTTCATTGTACTTTGGAATTTGATTGGATAATCTTATGGTTTTAATTTAGTTGACATAACTTGCTAGTATTGTTATTTGTGTGAAATTCTAAAGAGCTCTCCTTTCTTGCATGATATGCGTGATTGACAATCATGGTTTGCTATGACGGAGCCGTCTCCCGTTATTCATTTTGATGTGCAATACTGATTCTAAAAAGCCTGTTTGGGTTAAGATTCTACTTTTTTAGTTTAGTGGCCAACAATGTGTTTCGGATGTATGATTCTTATGAGCCTTTATTTCATTTCATATTCATTGTATAACAAAAACTTTGGTCCGGTTACGCCATTTAACACCGTACATACGGTTCATGTTACTACTTTACGCCAGCCATATTGAATTTCGGACGGTCGACACTAGCGCATTCTCTAGGTACTTCTACAGGCGGATGTATGCCGAGTTTCATCAAAAACATTTTCTCTCGTTTGACCTGGAGTGCGGAAAAAATCAATTTTTTCAAGTACAGTAATGTTGAGTCTTTACTTTGCTCATCTATCTATTAATTGTAGTTGAAAAGAATCAATCTTTTTTTGCTGCAGCTTTGAATATTTGACGCTTTTGGATTGCGTAGTCATATTGCGAATTATATAATTATCGAACAAATCAAGTCATCACATCCTCCAAATTAAATGGACCTCAATTCACCACAGATATACAAAATATATATATTATATCTATTTTTTTTTAATAACATCGAAATTGGTAACACATTTTTTATTTCAATACTCATTGATAAAGTGAACTCGAGTAGCTTCATTCTCAACTCAATTTTATTGTATTCGTTTGATATTGATATCATGATTTAAGATGCAACTAGGCATACAGTAAGTTGTAAGTTTAGGCTAGGAAAAATACAACTTCAAAATTTTTGTACTGTTTCTTTCATCACTGACTTTATTTTTTAAATAATCAATTTTTGGCATACAAATTAATTCCAACTATGTAGTAATAAATTATTCATGTAAGATAATATATTGAGATTTTCTTAATTGTCAGTTGGTTTTAATTTTCAATAGAACATTAAAGTAGGCAACATGCACAAATTCTAGATGTGTGCTTAAACAATAACATTACTTTAAAACAGATAACATTAGTACACACTACACAGTATATCAGGATTCAGTAGTAACAGAGTACAGTAGCACCCTATTGCCAACCTAGACCATAGATTATGTCATCTCTACTCAAGTTAGAACCGTGATCTATTTGACAAGAAAATCTAGAAATTCATACAAATTCTCAAATTAAATGCGTGCTGCCCATTTTAAAATAATACAAAATTGACATTTGATTGTGTTTAGAGAAAATGTTTTAATACACATTCGGTAACAGTGAATACAAAACATTTACTTTTTCGTTTTATTCCAAGAAATCGTCATGACACTGGGTCGGCCTATTCATCCATACTACTATCTAATTGCGCCTTCAATATTTGATAGCTTTATACTATTGTTCTTCCGAACATTGTTCCGTAGACATTCTAGCTGCTGGACATTGTTTTACTATCATGGCTAAAATGAATTTTCTTTGTACTGAGGATTAATTTATCAACAAGCACATTTTGAATCTTTCAGTACGAATATTGTACGATCGTATTAAAATTGATTAGGTAACTATCTAGTCAATCATTGTCATTCCTTTAATATGTTCATTTTATTACTTATATTTGATGAATTTGTTTGAACTGGTAGGTTATTTTACATGAGTCAACAAAATGTTCGAGCCAATTGATAGTACACATTACGGTTTCCATCGCAGTGTCATGACGACGCATTGCAAGGTTAAGCCTACTATTCTAGCATCGGGACAAATATAATGTCATGATTGAATGTTAATAATTAAAATGATGATTATGCTATGTGATACACACATATACTGAGGATTCAGGTACAGTTACATTAAAATGTTCAGCCTCCTAAATTGGGTTTCAACAGTTATGTACTGCACCAAATGTCGTTATGATGATTAAGAACGCCATCTTGATTAACCAATCAAATATCGATAAATATCGATTAATATTTACACTCCATTCACTTTGAGTTTCTTTGGTCGGCGAGTGGCTCTTGCTGTTTCACAATCGGATGTATCCGATTCAGATTCTTGCGGACAACTTGAAACGGAATCAGATTTTGAGCTCACTATGGATACTTCACTTGATTCGGCAGCAAAGTTGCCTGTAACTTTTGCCTTTTCTAACGTCCGTACTAGAAAGAAAACCAGTGAACATTTGAAACATTCGAAAGGATTAAATATAAGGCCAACCACAAATTGTTTAGTTTTCCAGGTCATTGGGATATGGCGCTTAGTTGTTATTTACAGTTTGGGTTTTCAAGTGGGTACAAATATTCTTCTATTTACCTAAAAGTAACTGTAAGTACCTGCAGTAACTGTAAAAATACCTGTAAGTAACTGCATCTAGATTACAATTTATACTTTTCCTGGTAAATTTCATGAGAGCAAATAAAATGCAAATGTTCTCTCTGGAAGTTACACAGGGTTACAGTGAACTCTCGTTATTTCAAACTAGGTTGATTCGAAGCAAACTCGGTTGAGTTGGTGTACAACCCCAGGTATAGGGAATACAATGTTAAAGTTCAAACTCTTTGTGTCCCCCAATTGCTAATTCATTACTGTGAAATAATTGGTTAATTTGAAGTGTTTCTTTCGTTACATACAAAATAACTAGTGTTTACTATTCGGTGTTTTCATATCTTCGTGATGACATTTCTATCTCGTCTGTTCCAAACAGAGAAGCATTGTAGTCGCTTGCATGTTGACAGAAGCAGGTGCACACCCCACCATTATAACATACAAAATAATAATTGAAAAGATAAAATGCTCTACTAAGAACATTTCCTACTCAAGATCACAAACTGACTTTGTTTTAAACTTCAACGTCAGTTTTGCCCTTGTCCACAAGGACACCATCTACAGTCTGTTCTATAGTCAATTTTCCAATGCCAAAAGCTCGTAATAAAATTGTTGGTACATGCCCGTATGATCTAGCACCCCACATGTTCGAGTCACTTCGATTGTGTAAGACGCTAGCGTATCAGCCGACTAGACCCAGGCAACACACAGGAAGCTACGAACAGTACTGTTTTGACAATTGAGCTTGTAGGCCTACTACCCATCGCAATAACGTCAATCGTATTTTTAAATTTCTTTTTGTTAATTCAAATTTTTCAATTTTGAAATGTCTTTTATATATTCCCGAGTTTCAAATCAATGAGGTATTATTAGGTGATCTCCAGCTAGACTACAGAAAACAGCAGGTAGCCGTCCCAAACCAAAGAAATGCAACACAACTGGAAAGTAGAATTTGATTTAAAGAATATTATTTTGTGATGGACGATTCCAACCTGTACCCACCTCATCATTCTCACACCACTAGTTTCTCTTAACCCGGTTCAGGTTTGTATTCATCACTTTTGTTTAAAACCTGTTATGCAAATATTTATAAAATAAAATGTAGGCCTAAAGTAAATTCAATGTATTCAAAAGCATTTAACATAAATGGCTCTAAATAAAGATAAATATACTTAAGACAGTCCAGACAGGTTCAATTCATGTTGACTACTATGGTAATTAGTATTTACAATTTACACATTGGGTTCAATGACACACTCTAATGTTAAGATTAATTGGCATTGGTGAATGATAAATGAAATGATTTTGAAGACAAGGTGAAGGGTAATTTCATCAAAGTTGTGGGGAATGGGCAGAAAAGTCATGGCCTGTTGTTAATCAACTACTCCAGTACTATAGTAGGTTCGTTAACAACAGAGGAAAACCACAAAAAAACTCCCATCAGACAGTTGACTACGGTGGAAGTTGAACCCCGGTCTTCTGAATGACGGTTCAGCATGCTGTTTAGTGTTTACCAGGTCTCTTACAGGATCAAACAGGGTTTGCTCCAAATCTTGACAAAATATCTGACCTGTGTAAATCAGGCATTAATATAATTCAATATTCTTCAACTAATTAATTAATAACCATTGATTAAAAACTAGGGTTGCCAATCGATCAAGAAAATGTAAACGTGACCGAGATGTGCCATATCGAAAACCGATCGGAAATATCATTAGGAATTCCATTCCCCCATATCGAATCGAAACAATGGTATCGAACATTGATCGAAATTCTTTTGTATCTACGAATTTTTTTTAGTCTGTAATCAATTTGAGACAATCATCTTGCCTTTGCCTCCACTTCAAGTGTAAACCTACCAACTGACAAAGGCAAGAGAGAACCATACAGAATGGTCACAATTATAGAGACTGCTGGTTGTCAGTGTTAAGCATAGGGAAACACACAATTGTCTAGACAAAGTAGTATTCATAATAGAAAGTGTTTATAATATTTGACAAGGACTGTTTATGTTAGCGTATCAGATTACTTTATGGGTATCACTTCCACTTGATTAGTCACACAGCCCCCCCCCCTCCCCCTTCCAAGTCTTCAACCTTCCTCAATCAACATACCAGCTGAGAAAGATGTTTGTGTTCTGTTGATATATACAAGATGTCTGAACTCGGGGGGGGGGGGGGGGGGGGGGGAGGGGGGGGGGGGATAGGGGTGGACTGACTGCCAATTTTGTGGAAATGTCTACCTACTGCTAATAAATTAATAAATCAGTGTACAGTGAAATGTTTATGCATCCTTCCCACATCCATCCTCTTCCTGCTTGTATCATTCATTTTTTCTCACCCCACTCCCATACAATCAATGTTGAATTTTCCTGGATGGATTGTTTTCCTGCATGTATGATTCTATTTAGGCCTACCTAGTCCCTTGAAAAACGATGGATAGAGGTCTCACTGTATTAGTACCTAGTCAGTTATTTTCTTTCATAATTTAGATGTTTCAAAAAGAGAGAAGATGAAATAAAGAATATTTGGTCTGTTCTATCTTCTGAATTTGGTTTACATAGTATTAAAAAACTCATTATTTGTAATAAATATTCATTGTTTCAATGAAAGAGATATAGCTCATCATTGACGAATATTTTTTCTTGTTTTTGTATTTGTATTTATATTGGATTCAAGGACACACTGTAGGCCTACTGATGACCAAGATCTATTGGCATTGGTGAATGATGAATGAGATGACAAGATGTGAGGTTATTTTATTAGGTGTTTTTGGATAGTGGGAAGGAGTTGGTTGTAGCCTGTTGTTGAGGAACCATAACAGTATTAACCTGAGCAACACAGGGAAACCAGGAAAAACTCCTGTCAGGATGATCGACCATGGCGGGAATCGAACCCCGGTCTCATGAATGACAGTTCAGTGTGCTAGCCACTTGGCCACTTGTCTCAGTAGTTTATATTTTTCCCTCATTGATTGTTCCTATTGCTGAAAGTGAAATTAACACGGCAGGCGTAAATACAGTAGAACGTCAGTTGTACGATTCTCATTTATACGATTTTTACATTTATACGACTTTTCCAGGTGGTCCCAACCATTCTCCATAAGACTACATGTTAAATTTCTTCCATTATACAACTCATTTATTCACGACTTTTCGTATATACAACTGAATTTCTTGTCTCCTTCCAACATTTTCAATAATTCTAGTCATGTGTTCATCATAAAGTCGTGAAAACCCAAAAACGTAAACAACACATGCGTAAGCACACCTGTTTATCCTAGTAAAAATACCACCTCATCATGACTTCTTCACTCCTACCCGGGTTTTTCCCACCCCAAAAAATATTTATAGATATTGTCTAGTCCTAAATCACTTAATATTCATGAAGAGATGTATCATTTTCTCAAACCAATCATCACTCTTTAGACCAACAGGACCTCCAACCTCAAGGTTTGGAAGCACACTGCCAAGAATGTTGCAATCACACTGGCACATTTGCCCAGCCAGTGACAGCTGATAATGTGTGGGAGGGGGTTAGGGGGGGGAGGGGGTATGTAAGGCGTGTGCAGGAGCACATTTCTTTCATGTCAACAAGAAGTGATTTCAAAATCGAAGTATTTTAAAAAGGCAATGATGATCGCTTTTCATTGTTTGAAGTCAAATGTCATTTCAATAATATTCCTTTTCTAACAGGGACAGAAAAACAAAAAAATGTAATTCTGTGAATGTCATCTCAAACATTTGAAGTAAATGCCACACTAGGAGTCGTCTGGACAGTGTTAATTGGTTGCTATGAGCATTGGTAAATGTCTGCGTCTGTCTCACAAAGCACATGTCATCTGAGAGCTGTCAAGGACATAATGGCATGCTGTAGTGGCTTGAGGGTTGGTGAGGGGGCGGAGGGGAGAGCTGTGACGCGTCATTACTTACAGACCAGACCAAAAACATCATACACAAGAAAATAAAGACAAAAAAAAACATTGATTATGCAGTGGGTAAATGTTTGAACCCAGATTCATTAATAAATCATTTATAGGTTTATCCATTTATACGATTTTTTTTCTCAGTCCCCTGAAAGTCGTATAAACGACATTCTACTGTAATGAGAAATGGGAGTCCAGTGAATGTGGGTGTCCTTGAAGGATTCTTGTCAAGTGAAATGATGACATATATGACATAAATGATGAACTCATATTGTTGTAATATGGGAGAGAGACAAACATATCATGGATAAAAATTCTTGACTGACTAGTTTGTTCTGCTTGCTGTTTGTACTTCGAAGTCAGCACGATATGGACAATCTGACACACAGCTGACAGCCCCCCATTTATTTATTCAATATGAAATTCATTTCCGATATCTAAATAATCGAATAAATTGATTCTGATATCAATCAAAAACTTGATATCAAAAATCGATTGAAATATTCAATATCGATTGGCAACCCTATTAAAAACCAACTTACTTTGGCCTTCCAGCAGAGTGTTTTGTCTTTTAAGATCATCTATGTCCTGTTGATGAGCAGAATTCTTCCTCCGCATAAATTGAATATAATCGGCAGCTTTCTTCAAGATTTGTGCTCTACTCGCCTGAAAGAGTTGAGATATTGTTAATTTTGCTATGCTTACAATAATTTAAAGATCGGTCAAGTGGCAACATGGCCCTAATAATATCAAGTATCAGGTAACAATAATTATGAACCCTTGTTGAATGCTCAATATAGCGTAAAATGGCGATTAAATTCAAGGAGCAATGAAGAGTAATTTGGATTACATTGTTATTTAAAACTACAGGCCCTAATAAACTATTTGTCACGTTTTGAGAACTGCAAACAGTTTAGGCTTGAGAAGAATGTCTCCTCTATAATGCCATATTTATCAACTTTTATTATGTATAGATTAGTTTCAAATAAGTAAATATATACGTAGGATATCCTAGAGCTTAAAGGATCGATCAAAATTGTGTAATGGCACGTATAATAGCTACTGTGGAGTAATCACAGCCTTCTTTATTCAGATCATTCTTCTCTGATACTGCTTTTTCACTCGGGGTATGCTTCCCATGTTAACCGATGTCCAATTATTTTAGTTCACAAAATCGCCGATGGTGCCGTTGTTTCCAGACCATGACGTCACTTTCCAAAAATGTTCAGTAAATCAGTTTGTTTGAAGTGTCATATCTGCGAAGCTATGAGCTACTTTGGGAATTTCCGTAAGATAATTTAAATTACGCACGCATTCTATTAGGCCGTGACTTCGTGAGTTCACTAACTTTGTTAATGATAATGAATAATATGAAAGATTTTATTCAATAATATAATGGATACGGAATATCACCGGGACAAGTTCTTCAATGATGTTCATTGCTTGGGTTAACATGAATATTGTTCACGTCTAAATCTGGGTAAGCCTATAGGCCCTAGCCAAAATGTAGATATGACATAACCTCAATAACGTCGCAAGAAATTGACAAATTGTGACAATTGAAAAGAATGACAATTGTTTGAAGTTGAAACTTTAGATACCAGGGTGCAGTACATACCAGACCATGACGTCATTTTTTTCTGCGCGAGAAAATATGCGCGAACCCGTCAAAATAGCCCGAGTGAAAGGGCAGTATAAGAAATGAATGATTTGAATAAAGAAGGCTGTGGGAGTAATAATTACATGAAAGTAATGAGGCTGTGAAAACCACAATTATGATACAGAAGCAAAAAACAGATAAGGACACAGGCGCTGAGGAAAGTTCCAAATAGATTTCAACAGAAGCCTAGTTTCCCACCACTCGGGTAGTCTAGGTGTTGACTGCTCATCGACACTTGCAAGTGCTATTTCTATTGTTCCCATTTTGTAATAAGTCCAAGCATATTATTCAATCAATATTTTGGAAAGTTGAAGCAAATTTCAATAGGACTTCAAGTCAACTGGCCTTTAAGGGGACCAGTACATGAAGATTTAACATGTGAATTTGAGAAACTTTAGGAACATTTTGTGGTGAATCCCGACGGTATTTTCAAATGAATTTTTTGTATGTTATGCCTCAAAGTGTTATTCATATGATATGCTAGGTTGATTTTGATTGTATTGATATACAGTGGGTAATGATTTTTTTACTGTAAGTGAATTTTGACGATTATTTTTATAGCATTATTTAGTATTGCCATGAACATAACATTCTTATTATTGGAGCCATATAAAAGATCCTAGAACACAATACAGATACAAGATCAATAAAGGTATGGTGAGAATTTCATAGAAATTGCTCCAATAGGTTCTGACATGTATGTAACTAGCAGCAAAAAAAATATTCATGAATAACGAGCTTTAAAGTTTGAGTTTGATTTACCGGTGATGTTTGAACTGGGCTATTCAAATTGATATTGAAGTAATCAATTGTGTGGAAAGTATCGAAATATTTTTTTTGAGACCCAAACAACGTCATGGTATTGGAAGTGTGAGTGTATTTATATTTTCAACATCTCACATGAAATGATTCCAAATTTTTTATTTTTGTACTCATTTTTTTTCTTGATGTACCTGTACCTTCCATAATGCAAATGTTAGCATTCTGCTTTAGGCCTTGGCTAAAAACAGAAAAGTTTCACAAAGTGCACTCGTCACTGATTGATCGTTTTGCAATCTGGCTACTAAAATATCCGCTAAGCCAATTCCGCATTTATGGAAATCCACCTCAAGACAAACAATGATATTCATGCCTTAAACTAAGAAAAAGTGAATACTAAATTGTTGATACTAACATTGATACTAACCACTTTCTCCCCCTGCAAAGCAGGGACAGATTCTCGCAAACTGCTAAAGCTGTCCTTTATGTGGTCACGACGTTTTCTCTCCAACGCATTGTGATGAGCTCGCTTTTCAGCCTATAGATAACATGTAAACAAATACTAGTTACGATATCAGGTCAGAGAAGTGACTAGTGATGTGTGCTCTTCAAAATATCTTGTTATCAAGCATTAGACCTACAATGTTATTACTTTTTTTTAAATAACATCGAAACTTGATACAAAATCTTTGTTCCCCAATTAAGGCTATGGATGAAAGATAGGATCGTTAGGACGGGGCACCACAAGGGCGATCGTACCACCCCATTTTGATTATTTAAAACTAATGAACTTCAACACCAGGACTGCGCTGTCTGTGACCATAATTTTTCGCCGTAGATAAAAGTCTTTCAGTATAAACACACGAATGTTGATATCTTCCACTTTGAACTAAGTCTCTTGGGCAATGATCACTTCTTTCCATTGATAGCAGATGTAAAGTTCATCATTATACAAAATGGACAAATTAAATTAGTGATAGGCCTATAATGTTATAATTAGGCCTGTCACTCTACTAATTAATAGTCGTGGTCAATTAGTAAGTCCAAGCATTTGCTTCGAGGACTATGAAAAACCACGAAAAACCAAGTCAGGATGGATAAAAAGGGTGTTTGTTGATCTTGAGCTTTTTCTTTCAACTTCTCTTCTTTTCTTGTAGTGTTTGATATTTTTTTCTTCTTTCTTTCTTATTCTCTCTTCTTTTTTTCTTTCTTTTCTTCTTTTTTCCTTTATTTATTCATTCATTTTTTTCCTCATTCTATTTCTTTTTTTTTTCTTCATCTTTTTTTTTGTCTTTCCTTTATTATTTTTTTTCATTCATTCATTATTTTTTTCACTTGATCATCTTTTTTTTTTCATTCATTCTTGGTATTGTATTTGATTATTATTATTTAAACTTTTCTTTCTCTTTTTTTCTCATTTCTTTTCTTTTTTCTATTCTTCTTTTTTTCCTTTCTTCCTCTTTTTTTCTTTTTCTCATTTCTTCAATATTATATGCTTGTGAGTTCTGGGACGTCCGAGGTGAACCATGAAAAACCATCAATCAGGCATCAATCAGGATGAAAAAATGTTTCAAGTTGTTGATGTAGAGATATTGACGACGTACACATTTTCCGGGTACAACTCTCCATGCAAGACTTCCTGGGGGGGAGTGAAAACTTGTCAAAGCTCTCCAAATTATGGGATAACTCGACAATACATGCCCCAAAGTGAGGGGCCAACAATCAACAAGCAGGCCTTGACTTGTTGGAATTTTCGTCCAACAAACTCGATGTGGCAGACAAGTGATCCACGTCATAGAGCAGTGGTGACCAACCCATGGCCCGCGGGCGTTATTTCAGTGGCCCGCTGAGGAATTGTATGAATTATATTACTATTTACCATGTCGAAATCAAATGGCCCGCAGGCCAATCAAGACGTGGGTGCATTCAGAGTGTCAAAGACGGGGTTGGGGTTATTCTCTAGCTAGCCACTACTAAATTATTAAAGATAATAATCAACATTATGTCGTGTAAATCAAAACAAAACAGTGTATCAAAAACAGTACCACATGCGGGACCGAACACGCGCAAAAGGCTAGCTCGCTACCACTATACGCTACCGGTGAGATTGGAAATCGAAGCACAAAATCACATTCACAGTGAGCGGAGTCATGTCACTTTTTTTTTTTTGGTTCTATTATAAGTGTTGTGACGGCAAGACGTGTTTAAGAGCAAAATTAACATTATGGCAAAGCGGAAAGCAACCAATAATGAATGTCGATTATTTCAGGGAAAGTGGACAAATATGTACTTTTTTACCAACTTCAAAGGCAAATCGGTGTGTTGTCGGTGATTTTGCATTTAAAAAAATTTAAATACTTCGAGCAAAGGCCTACCATCAGAAACGTAATGTTTTTCTTTTTGTCCTTTGTTTTCTCATCTGAATCCATTCATACGTTCCATCGAAAGTCGACAAAATGCACCTAAAATCATGGTTTGAAAAAAACTCCCTGCGGGGCTTAAAATGGGGGGCCTTGCCCCCCAAACCCCCCGCGGGTCACCGGCTTCGCACATACCACCCTGTATGTACTAATCGTTCTTATCAAGAGAACCATACCCAGCAAAATAATCACCGCACGCTGCTGATATATATAATACATACCAACTTTTTTAGTGAACTTGTGTGGCCCGCGGTGATATTTTGAAAATTTAAATGGCCCCAAGCTCAAAAAGGTTGGTTACCACTGTCATAGAGAGTTGTTTGGGACAACTAGGAAAACTCGGCAACTTGATGTAGTCAGAAGTGCTTCTCCGTAAAATTATAATTCGTCAAGATTGTTAGATGAGCATAGCGAAGATTCCATTTGACAAACCGAAAAATAATGGGCTTGGTTTCAATGCTTTTTTTTTTGTTCGTTTGCTTGTAATTTTGTGCGCGGTATAAAGGTCAGGAAAAAATACCAATCGAATTGAAACTTTTTCTACATATTTCTGTAATACCAGAATAGGCTGGGATTGTTATTCAGAGAAATTGTTCGGATGGTTTTTCCGGAAAAAAATCGTCAAGTTTGAAAAATCCCCATAAGAATAACCCGAAGGAAAAATACTTCAAAAACAAGAATTTTTTAGAAGCTCTCAAATTTTCACCGAATATAAAAAATACTATTATACACATTTTCAGAGATTTTTGCAACAATCGGATGAGAAATAACAAAGAAAACGCAATAAAAGTGTACATTTTATTGAATATTTGGATCAATTGGATTTGCTAAGTGTATATGCGACAGGTTGCAGCACTATAAATATCAACAAGTTGCAGGTAAGGTTTTTGAACGTTCAAGTAATCCAAGGTCCGTAGGTGTAAATTGAGCTGACAAGTTATTTTTCATTCTAAGCTCATCTCACAACGCAAATCCCGCATTTTTCTAGTTATAGGAACTCTACTTCTGATATGTCTCTTCTCGTCTGCCAGTAAAAAGCTGCCATTAGACAATCCCCGTACAATCCTTGATTTTTCAACAGAGCTCGGTGTTGATCAAGTGCTGGGCATACAAGTAGGTGTTCTGCATCTTGATCTCCCAGCTTGCACAGAGGACACATGGAACTTGCTTTAACTCCTATTCTCTTCAGATGTTTGTAAAGAAAATCATGGCCAGTTGTAATCCTGAAGATCGCGACTGCGGTAGAACGAGGCAGGGTATTGGAATATATTGGTTTTTCCAGCAAAGACTCCCATCTCTTTCCTCTAGCGACATCTTCTTGGGCCTGATTTTTGATAGTTTTGGATTTGATTTTGAGAATATTTTTATGGAAACAATGTTATGGAACAGATCTATGATTTATAATACAGCCAGAAAGTAATAGTGAGTATCATAATATTTCATCAACATCTGATCTAAATAGTACAGGATATACTAGTAATAGCTAATAAGTACAGGGATTTATAATTAATACGAAATAAGATTAAGAGCTATACGTATTATGCTAACTTAACAATCTCAAGAAAATGTGTTAATGAAACGCAATATTACGTGAAATCTTGATAGTAACAATCACAGTGACAACGTAAAGTCAGATGACTTGAGTAAAAGGACTATTTAATAAATAAAAGCCAAATAATATGTAATAATAAACAATTATACTGTATCTGCAATAAAGAACTTATTTATAGCTAGAACAAATGCAGCATATTATGCATTGTAAGACGAGCAGAGATATCTGTATGACATGTTCTCGAGAGTTGAACATGCCTTGATTTTGAACCTACCAAACCTTCCTTATAACACATAGGCTTTGCTATTCCATATAAGCTCTTGATTATTTATCTGTAACAAACTTTAGACTCAATATGATATTTTTCCATTATTTCAACATGGACATGGCTCAGTTTTGCTTAAATTTGCATACCTACTACATCCTCATGTCAACTCATAAAGCAAGAGTCTCCCTGCTTAATCTTATGGGTCATGACAGTTGTAATCAATACTGAGCCACTCAAAACAGTGTTTTGATATATAATTATACCGGTATTTTGAAATCAATATAGGGATTATTTAGGCCTACATACATAAGTTGGGTAGTCCAATATATCTAAGGTCAATACTAAACTTGAAAAAAATTACTTATTTCAGAACATGTTTCAAATTTTCCCGCATTATATACCGGTATTTGAAGAATTCCTACAAGTATGTAGGACTATCAAGTGATTGTCAGATATCCTACACTTAAAAAGAGGCACATTTATTTTCAGTAGGGCCTATATAGGTAGTATCAATTCACATTGAACAGCTCTGTAAGTTTATAATCCCAATAGGCCTATGACTATTTAACCTATACTATACTATTTATTTATTAGTTAGCACTTGGAAGTAATTGTTCTCATTTTTACACCACGCAAATAGCCGTACCCTGTACACTCGCATGCTACTAATAATGGAGTACCGGTACCGGAAGAAGTTGGTTTGAGGCAATCATTATACCGGTAGTAAATTTAAGGAATTATTAATGTTTACTCATTGTTTTTTTGTTTTTTTTTAAATGCTTTCAATTTAATTTCGAAGTGGCTATTCCCACTACCCACGACTGGGTAGTGACAATAGCAGTACCCGCGCTGTGCGGCTATTTCCACTACCCGGTCGTGGGTAGTGGGTAGTGGGAAAATTCCCACCGCACGACCCATTATATCCCTCGCCACGGCCAAAATTCCCTGACAAACTTGACAACACCGCGCTGATTTCATACACGGGAAAGCTCGACCCAGACGGCTTCAGGAGAGAGAGAGAGAGAGAGAGAGAGAGAGAGAGAGAGAGAGAGAGAGATGTGCTATGGCGATGCCAAAACTTTTGGACGGAGGGAATTCTGAGGGAAATGTACGTGTCAATAGCTGCACAGCGCGGATGCTGCTATTCCCACTACCCGGTAGTGGGTAGTGGCAATAGCAGTATCCACGCTGTGCGGCTATTCCCACTACCCGGTCGTGGGTAGTGGCACGACCGGGTAGTGGGAATAGCAGTATCCATTTAATTTTCTTTTCTTTGTTTGTGTTACTAATATTCAAATAAGTCAATGACCTGAAAGGCTGATAATCTAGGCCTACAAGTATCGCTAAATCAAACAAAACCTATCCTTGCCTGCACATCAAATCCGTGTCACTATGTTTTATTATAAATAAATTTGGTTATTATGTTAACTATCAGAATGAACAAAAAATCTATGCAGTTGCATGGCAGTGAAAAATGGAGAACAGTCTAGCTACATGGCAATAAGTTTATAAAGTTACAAACTCATTTGCTATGGGACTAATGCTAATTTATGCTTTGTTATTTGCCAAGTTCATAGAAAAGCAAATGTATGTTATATACATTCAGGTTTATGGTAAGTTTTAGCCAACTAACACCTAAGTATGTCACTCCTCCACATAATTAAATAAAAACAATGCTACATCCTAAAATGTAAACTAATATTGCACAGAACCAAAACTGATCACGCACAATTATAGCGCAATTTTATGTTGAAGAATATTTAAAAATAAACGCATGAAAAAAAGATGACCCATCTGTAAAATAGCTTGAGTGATCAATCTCATTCAAGGTAAGCTGGGCATATTGTTCAATTTGAATACCAGTCTACAGGCCTACACTGACAATACCTAGAGAACAATAACAAATCAAGAACAGGGCCATATTTAGGTAGCCAGCTGCCCTTGGTCACACAATTTATGCCCCCCCCCCCCCCTCTTCCCCCTTGAAAACACTGATGCCAAATGCAATAACTCAATCAAGCACCCCAAAGAATATGGAATATCAAAGAATAAGGGAGAGGGAGGCACAGGGGTAATTTCTTGAAAATTCACTCCAAGTACTTTTCTCAATATGATTTTAATTTATGAGTTTCAGAAACTAGAAAGTTCCATGTACCCGTAACGTTGTTGGATGAGCGATACAGGCATATTCATCTGACATGTAATGGAAAGCTATATGGTCATTCCATATCAAATCAACAAGATCATTTCCTTGACCATCTTCAATTTTGATGAAAATTGGTAGGCGTAAATCTATACTTGCATCTAGGACAATCATGGAGATGTGTTTCTAACGTTCTTAGTTTTCGAGTTACGGGCCGCGTAAAGTACGAATTTTGGCTACGCCCCCAGGGATACCAAATTTTTTCAACTTACGCACCGTGCGATGTAGGCGTGGAGGTCTGATTTTTTTTCTGAATGCAGAGATTTCTATAGGCATTTCAAAAATGTCGCTGTGAGTCCATTCCTACGAGTATCTCGTGCCAAAAAAACGAAAACAAAGTTTTAAGCCCATGCACCGCCCAAAAGGGTATTCATTTTTGAAAAAAAAAGAAAAAATATGTACACATGTATGTTGTTTCCACACACACAAACTTTCGTGATGGGATCGCAATGGGATAATGTGATATCACAGGGTCATTCATCGAATGCACGTTACATGGCTGATTTTTCACATATTTGAATATTTCCCTGCTCACCTTTCTGCACATTTGAGAGAGATATATTCAAATATGTGAAAGATAAGGCATATGGTATGAAAATAGGTGCATTTGGTGCATGACCCTGTGATATCTCATGATTCCATTGCGATCCCATTGTGAAAGTTTGTGTATGTGGAAACAACATGTGTTTGTGTATGTGGAAACAACATGTGTATAAAAATATGCTTTTTTTAAAATAAAATGCCTACCCTTTTGAATGGGTTTCAAATTTTGTTTTCATTTTTTTGGCATGGTAGGCTACTCTCGAAGTAGTGGACTCGAAGCAACATTGTTGAAATGCCTATTGAAATCTTTGCTTTTGAAAAAAAAATCTGATTTCCACCTTCCTCAGTGCAACAGTTAAAAAATTTAGTACCCCGCAGGGCGAAGTCAAACTTGCTATTTTGGGCAGGCTGTAGGCTCAAGCCTGGAACTCAAAAACTAAGCATGTTGGACACACAAAATTTTCCACAATTGTTTTAGATGCAAGTTTTACAAAATTTACTTTACAAAGTTTCATCAAAATCGGAGATGTAAATTTTGCTACTCGGTTGAGTTGATTTCGTACGGAATGACCATATAGGCCTAAGTAGGGACCTTGAGTTCCAAACAATTATGTCAGTGCCTTCCTAGTTTATTAATTACTCATTTTAATCATTTCAAATTAATTGGTGCCACTTGTTGCTCAGATTCCTAATAAATTTCATAATAGCTTAACTATGATTGATGTAAAAAAATTACATTATAATTTTATCATGTGTGAATTTGAAATACCTAGTGTGTAGGCCTATATTATTATCAAATTGAAATTCTGTGAAAATTTGAATTTATGCAAAGGAAATATTTTTTCCTAATTTTCTCCTCTGGGTTATTGTTAGTTTTTTTACAACTTTGAAATGGGTTTTCTCAGAAGTAGTCTAATCGATTGCACCTCAAAACTGTACCTACAGTATCATATTAGATGATACTTGTGTAGGCCTACCTATTCCATGTTTCAACTGGAATTGTACTTTAGTTTGACCTAAAGGGCGCGAAAAAAACATTTTTTTCTTCTCGAGTAGGCCTATGGTGAAATTGAGGTTTCACTTTGCTCGTCGAATCAAGATTCTCAAGTGACTGATCCAAATAAATAAAGATGTGATTTTTTTTAATGTTTTAAAATGATGAACTGTCAGTTGGCTTATCGGAGTGGCTATAGCCACGAATTTTCGTGTCACGAATTTCGTGATTCTAAGACATGAAAAAACTATGCTCACGAAATTCTTGGAATTTCGTGAATCTAAGACATGAAAAAACTATACACACGAATTTTCGTGAAGTTCAACTTTCGTGAATCCAAGACATCGAAAAACTATATCCACGAAAATTTATTTGGCAACGTCGCGAATTTCGTAACTACTTAAAATTATTTTCGTGTGGAATTTCGTGAATCTAAGACATGAAAAACTATACACACGAATTTTCGTGAGTTCAACTTTCGTGAATCCAAGACATCGAAAAACTATATCCACGAAATCCACGAAATTTCAGTTGTAAGGTCACTTCAGTACCGGTATCGTAATTTTCGTGTCACACGAAAATATCGTGTCACACGAAAATATCGTGTCACACGAAAATATCGTGTCACACGAAAATATCGTGTCACACGAAAATATCGTGTCAAACGAAAATTTCGTGAATCTAGTGTATGAAAAAACTATATCCACGAAATTTCAGTTGCAAGGTCACTTCACTATCGTAATTTTCGTGTCGAACGAAAATTTCGTGAATCTAGTGTATGAAAAAACTATATCCACGAAATTTCAGTTGCAAGGTCACTTCACTATCGTAATTTTCGTGTGACACGAAAATCGTGGATGCTCCACGAAAATATCGTGTCAAACGAAAATTTCGTGAATCTAGTGTATGAAAAAACTATATCCACGAAATTTCAGTTGCAAGGTCACTTCACTATCGTAATTTTCGTGTTACACGAAAATATCGTGTCAAACGAAAATTTCGTGAATCTAGTGTATGAAAAAACTATATCCACGAAATTTCAGTTGCAAGGTCACTTCACTGTCATAATTTTCGTGTCACACGAAATTGCGATGTTGCCAAGTCATAATTCAGTTGTGATTTTCGTGGATATAGTTTTACGCTGTCTTGGATTCACGAAAATACTTTCGTGGATATAGTTTTTCGCAGCCTTAGATTCACGAAATTTCGTGGATATAGTTTTTTCATATACTAGATTCACGAAATTCGTGGGTATAGCAGCTGCCTTGGCTTATTAATCCTCTGTAATCAATATTTTTATAATTTTTTCATAATTTCACTTCAATAAATTGGCGGTTCCATCTGTAAGAAATCGTGAATATATACTTATTACACCCATTGCCAAAATGCCGCCTGGGTAGCAACCTAGGACTAATTACGGTCCCGATAAAGAATGCTATTGTTGATTGAATATGAATGATCATGATTGAATATAATTATGAGTTGGGCCTAGCTCTTAAACATCAATTGAATGCATATGGTAGGGCCTAGAGTGATACAGGTTAAGCCTAGGCCTATTCACTCTTAAGCCTAGAACTATTCAGGCACTTGATTTTTTCGTTTTTGTTACTTAGGCCTAGGGCCAAGGCCTATTTATACAACGATCCAGCCCTTGATTCTGTTCATGTAATAAACTCCCTGCGGAGGCCTAGGAAGAAGCCTGAGCTAAATGTAGCTCTCTGATGAATTGTCATGCCTAGCCCCAAAGCCCAGGATAAGTTCTCCATTAGGCCTACTCGTAGGATCTTAGCCTAAGCCATTGACTAGGATAAGTGCCTAGGACTAGGCCATTAAATTGCCAGTAAGTGATAGATAATACAGAATGACCTCAATTGAAATCGTAACTATTTGAACGTCGCACAATTAGTCTGGAAGTACATACTATAGGAACATAATCCATTACCATTTACAATAGGAAACAAAACACCCAGATTTTCTCAGTCACGTCACACTGAACAAAACAATGGCACAATGTGTTGTTATGTAGTAGTAGTTCTCGATATAGATCGATATTTTGTAGAAAATGCTACCAACGCCAGCAGAGCCCACGCGACACGTGAGCAAACGCTTACGCATACACATGCGCAGGTCTGGTCGGTAAAACAGGTATCTGCTCCGCAGCAATGACAATAACAAAATACATAGTGAAGAATATTATTTTCGACCTACTTGAGAAAATCTGAAAATTAATTGAGTTCATTCATCTAGGCTCCTGCTTTTTCAAAATGAAAAATTCCACGATTTCTTTTTCAACGAGAAAAAAATAATAATATACCCGGTACCGTCCATACAGAGCCTAAAAA
Source organism: Brachyptera risi (assembly GCA_964007535.1). Taxonomy (NCBI): domain Eukaryota; kingdom Metazoa; phylum Arthropoda; class Insecta; order Plecoptera; family Taeniopterygidae; genus Brachyptera; species Brachyptera risi. The sequence goes on from OZ023326.1 coordinate 73,520,747, forward strand.
ATTATTACAAGTCACAGATGTCCTCTTTGAGAGAATATATCAAAGTTTTAACCATTGAGATTAAAACCACCTGTCTTTGATAAAATCAGTAGGCCTATATCATTGAATTTGTAAGTTTACAAAATGTAAGTCACAAATTCAATGCCTATAGCAACTAGGCCCTACAGTAGAAAATAGAAACAATTATTTTCTAGCTTCTATCTGACCACCTGTTGCTTATTGTACTTATTTTGTGAAGAATTTTAGTAGCTACCCTCGACCAAATTTTCCATCTAATTTCAAGCCCGATCCATGAAAAAAGGAGAAAGCACCAGCTGCCTCTCAAACAGCTTTCTTTTAAAATCACAAAAAAAAGAACATAGGCCTAGAAACCTTACAACTTTGATTTAGTTTCAGCATAGGCCTATACAAAAATGAAAACAAATCTGAAAAAATATTCAAATACAGCATTTAATTTAATATTTAATTATAATAATAATTAAAACAATTTTAAAATAATTTAACCACTGTTGGGTAATGAACTTTTAAAATGATTGCGTTCGTAGTTTCTGAACTTTTCAATAATCGCGTTACATTAGTCGACGATCTTGAACTTTCTTCACGTTCGATTTTTCAGTGATCTTCAACGGAATGAAACGTTCATTTAAAAGTCCATAATTTTAGATCACTCATAATCTTATTCGACACGATCGCCCTTCCCGTACTTCTCCGTCCAAATCCCGAATGAGATCTACTATTTTACGTTCTATCCCGAATGTATTCTATTCCCAAAATTCAAATTCAAAAAAGTTTTATTCCAAAAATACTTACAATAACATGGACAAAATTACAGATATAATTATAATATAGTATCAAGTTCCTAATTAAATTGTATAATGTAGGTAAACTTGTTTCAAAGTAAAGGAATTTAAATGTTCGGGATTTTATGATGTGATCACTTTTTGTCACCAGGCTAGCCACATATTACTTTTGAACCCTTTTTTCCATATTATTTTGAAGGTGAATTTTTGAACGAACTTATGTTCTTTTGAATTTGAACAAGAACTTCTACAGCAAAGCCACGAAAACAAACTTTGAACTTTTAAAAAGATCGATTTATAACATGAACTGAACTTTCTAAAAGTTCCTTTTATAAGTGAACTTCCCCAACACTGAATTTAACATTCCTGTGTTTTGTTCACTCATAATACCAATGCTGGTAATGTCCAGATATATATCACAGATACGGTTTTTACTTATGAACTTTCGGAAACTGAAAGACTTTTCAGCAGACTTTTCATATCTACGGTGGAATGTTATGGTCACAGACAGCGCAGTCCTGGTGTTAGAAGTACATTGGTTTTGAATAATTAAAATGGGGAGGTAAGATCGCTCTTGTGGTGCACCATCCAAACGATCCTATCTTTCATCCATACCTGGGGAACAATGATTTTCTATCAAGTTTCGATGTGAATAGAAAAAAAGTTGACAGATTAATAGGACCTACTTGTTCACAGCAGTGCACAAGTCAACAAATGTATGTAATTACGAGAAAATATGATTGAATATTGAGATTATCACCAACATCTATTATCTGGAATATGAATGAGAAAGCAATAGAGAATGATGTTGAGTAAAACATACACCCAACTAGGCAATGCCTTGTTCAACTGAAATTCAACGATATAGCAAGGAAATTAGGAGTGAGATACATGTTATTAATAACGTCTATCAATATTATACTTATTAATGTTTATTGCTGTTTATTGCCACGTCGTTCACAAATAATGAGCCTATTACATACATCAAAATAAAATACACCCTAGTAATAAGCTACTATTAAAATTATACATGTACCGTATATAGGCTTACTAGCTTACTAGCTTATTAGATTTGTAAGAAATGTAGATATTATACTTTTTAGCAAGAAGGTCCATTTACTTAAATTTTTCACATATAGTAATCGTATATCAAGAATGACATCAGACAACCGGTTTTCCGGCACCCGCTTTTTCAATAATGTAAGCGGATCAAATGATCAAAAATGTGGACTTTACCCGCTTTTTATCATAACTAAATCACCACTTTCCCCAATTAAAATTCAGTGAATATTGTATCCTGCACAACGGAAAGCCACACCACAGGTCGATACCACATGGGAGAAATTTTCGATTTGGCATCAACGATCGTACATAATCAAGTGTTCTCAGCTCACTGTAGACGTATGATCACTGTGTGGCCCTCTCGTTGTTATTAACGCTCGGCCGTTCCGAGATCGTCGAATAACTGTTTATATAGTTCAACAGCTTGTTTGCTCGCTCCGTCAAGGTCAAGCCATTCAAGCAGAAGACACGAAGCTGTACAGAACTCAACATACTTATAAACCTCATCAGCTGGCTATTTTCATTTGCTTTCACAATTCTTTTTTTTTTCGATGAATAACCCGGTTTTGAACCGATTTGTATAATCGGGTGCCTGGTTGCCAAATTTACTATCCGATGTCATCCTTAATATATAGGCCTATATATATATATATATATATATATATATATATATATATATATATATATATATATATATATATATATATATATATATATATATATATATATATATATATATATATATATATATATATATATATATATATATATATATATATATATATATATATATATATATATATATATATATATATATATATATATATATATATATATATATATATATATATATATATATATATATATATATATATATATATATATATATATATATATATATATATATATATATATATATATATATATATATATATTATATATATATATATATATATATATATATATATATATATATATATATATATATATATATATATATATATATATATATATATATATATATATATATATATATATATATATATATATATATATATATATATATATATATATATATATATATATATATATATATATATATATATATATATATATATATATATATATATATATATATATATATATATATATATATATATATATATATATATATATATATATATATATATATATATATATATATATATATATATATATATATATATATATATATATATATATATATATATATATATATATATATATATATATATATATATATATATATATATATATATATATATATATATATATATATATATATATATATATATATATATATATATATATAATTAGTAATCAAATCTTTATGGATAATTAAAAGTCGCGTTGAGGAATAAATATTTATTTAATTGCCCGACGTTTCGACTACAATATAGTGGTCATTTTCGAGGGCTAAAAATGAAAATAATTATATAAATGATAAATAATAGGAACCAAAAAACAGATTCTTATGCAGAAAAACACATCTTCAATGAATGTCTTGAAAGGTGTAGTAAAAATAACAATAAAAATTAAAATAAGCTTGATGCACATCTATGAATCTAGATGACTATATCACAGTGTCCTGGATCACACATGCTGGATTAGGTTATCAGATTGATCCTACTCCTCAAATAGTATGGTCCCCTTCCTTCATTCATGGTTCCATCTGCTTCGAGAACAATCCTGTCTGTTAGTCTGGGCTGATATCGCAATTCACCACGTGCAGTGGTCCAGCTGGGCGATAGGGTATATCCACAATCTTCGCCATTGAAATTATGTGGATGTTTTATAATTTCAATGGCTTCGCTTATCGCCCTAAACACAATATTCTATACGAAGAATCTGTAGTATTGGATCACCAAAAAAAAAAAAAAAAAAAAAAAGCGGTGGCCGAGGGCGAAGCCATTGAAATTATAAAACATCCACATAATTTCAATGGCGAAGATTGTGGATATACCCTATCGCCCAGCTGGACCACTGCACTTGGTGAATTGCGATATCAGCCCAGACTAACAGACAGGATTGTTCTCGAAGCAGATGGAACCATGAATGAAGGAAGGGGACCATACTATTTGAGGAGTAGGATCAATCTGATAACCTAGCCCAGCATGTGTGATCCAGGACACTGTGATATAGTCATCTAGATTCATAGATGTGCATCAAGCTTATTTTTATTTTTATTGTTATTTTTATTACACCTTTCAAGACATTCATTGAAGATGTGTTTTTCTGCATAAGAATCTGTTTTTTGGTTCCTATTATTTATCATTTATACAATTATTTTCATTTTTAGCCCTCGAAAATGACCACTATATTGTAGTCGAAACGTCGGGCAATTGAATAAATATTTATTCGTCAACGCGACTTTTAATTATCCACAAAGATTTGATGACTAATTACATAATGAGTCGTGAAAGCTTTCAACAAAACATATATATATATATATATATATTGTCACAGCCATGCCTAACCCAGCTGTCACCTCACATGTTAGGACAACAACCACGACCTTGAGTGATAGCCGTGAGTCACTTAGCATAGCAAGACTATGCGACACGTTACCAGAGTGGCCAGAGAGAGAACTAGAGTAATCACACCTCAGAGAGAGTGTACCTACACTCGAGGTCACTTCCGTAAAGAGTATTGGGCGATCTACATCTAATTGTGATAAGTGTGCGACGTGTGTGTGTGTGGAGATGAGAACCGCCTTCGAGATCATCAATCAATAACTCGGGCGCATGGCTTGCGTGCATAGATCCAATGGGTGATGAGTATTACAAATCAATAACTCTATTATCTATCATTTTGGAAGGGTTGATTGGTTAGACAGAGTTAGGACAGTTGAATAACCAAAGTGAAGCGTGTGTTAGCATCTATAACCTTTCGTGGTTCGAATGCCTGTTTGGCATTCTCCTCCCATCTAATCAATCAATAAATCTATGTTCGTTACCTAACATGCCAGTGTCTGATTAGTTAGAAAGTGTTACCCGTCAATAACCA
>OZ023326.1:73535653-73595653 GCA_964007535.1 Brachyptera risi
AGATGAATACTAGCCTTCGGATTTCGCAGCATACTATCGATTTTACAATTAGTTTTAAATTCTGTTTTGATGTTAGACTTCATCAATAGTTTGCTAATTCTATCCGTTGTGACTTTGACATAAGGCAGAAAAGCTATTGATCTAGATTTCTCATTCTCGTCTGACACCTGTATGACGTTATGCGTTTCATCCACCGTTTGAACTGCTTCTTTAACAATTTCACATTTATTAAAAGATCTATTTATCATTCTGTTCGAAAAGCCGTTCATAACCAATGCTTTTCTCAACTTTATAAATTCTTCATCATAACTTTCCTTGTCTGAAAGCCTGTGTGATCTTATTGCTAAAGTATTGGCAACCGAATTGATCTGTGCCGGAAAATGGTGTGACGTAGCTTGAAGGTAGCGGTCCGTGTGCGTCTTTTTCCTGTATACAGAATATCCCAGATGACCATCATCTATTCTTCTCACCATCACGTCTAAAAATGGGAGCCGTCTATCCTCTTCTATTTCCATTGTGAACTGGATGTTTTTATGCTGTTCATTCATGTGGTGCAAGAAATGGTCAAGCTGTTCTCTTCCATACTGCCACACGATTATAGAATCTACATATATATATATAAATATACATAATAATTTGTATTATATGCCACACTGGATTAATGATCCAGTTCACAATGGAAATAGAAGAGGATAGACGGCTCCCATTTTTAGACGTGATGGTGAGAAGAAAAGATGATGGTCATCTGGGATATTCTGTATACAGGAAAAAGACGCACACGGACCGCTACCTTCAAGCTACGTCACACCATTTTCCGGCACAGATCAATTCGGTTGCCAATACTTTAGCAATAAGATCACACAGGCTTTCAGACAAGGAAAGTTATAATGAAGAATTTATAAAGTTGAGAAAAGCATTGGTTATGAACGGCTTTTCGAACAGAATGATAAATAGATCTTTTAATAAATATGAAATTGTTAAAGAAGCAGTTCAAACGGTGGATGAAACGCATAACGTCATACAGGTGTCAGATGAGAATGAGAAATCTAGATCAATAGCTTTTCTGCCTTATGTCAAAGGCATAACGGATAGAATTAGCAAACTATTGATGAAGTCTAACATCAAAACAGTTTTTAAAACCAATTGTAAAATCGATAGTATGCTGCGAAATCCGAAGGCTAGTATTCATCTGGAACAGCATGGGATATATGAAATCCCGTGCGGTGAATGTAAGAAAAGTTATGTTGGCCAAATGGGTAAACAGATATCAGCCAGGAAGTATGAACATGAGACAAATGTCAGGTGGGGTATAAAGACTTCGGCACTGTCCCAACATAACATGGAGACTGGACACATCATTGACTTTGCCAGCACGAAACTTCTAGCAATAGAAGAAAAGATTATTCCTCGTTCAGTACGTGAATCTATCGAGATTGAAAAGCGAATGGATAACCTTAATAAAAGAGATGACAGCAGATGTCTTCCTACTGCCGGAAACCTGTTCTTCAGGAGACACGTATAACAGCTATAGAACCTACAGAAGACTCAATCCAAAGGGTGAAATTACAACCTGAATGGAGGGATAGTAGGAGAAAGAAAGACGTGGAAAGAAATGTGTCAATATCGGACAGGAAGAAGACCCTTTGAAGTCAAAAATGAATTATCGTTGTTTTTTATTTATATACTATCAACTTTCTCAACACTTTTTTGTAATATTTTCTTTCTGTTTTTCACTTTGACTTTGATTTTAGAATTAGTTTTATAATAGCTTTGATTTTCTATATAATATTTTGATATAGATGGCCGTAGCAAGTTAATTTTATAGAAGGCCAAGACAGAATGTGTGCGAGAAGGCAGTGAATTTATCTTGTCTTTTCAATATTATTAGATTTATATATTTTCGTTGAAAATAGTAATCAAGTTTTACTTTTTCTCTTGAATATTGTAATTTGACCCTGATGATGCCCAGACAAATCTGGGCGAAACGTTGGTCACTTATTAAAGAAGATATCCATGAATTTACCCAAAATGTGTCATTATTCAAATATATATATATATATATATATATATACATACATACATACATACATACATACATATATATATATATATATATATATATATATATATACATATATATATATATATATATATATATATATATATATATATATATATATATATATATATATATACATATATATATATATATATATATATATATATATATATATATATATATATATATATATATATATATATATATATACATATATATATATATATATATATATATATATATATATATATATATATATATATATATATATAAATATATATTTATATATATATATATATATATATTCATATATATATATATATATATATATATATATATATATATATATATATATATATATATATATATATATATATATCACAGTAGGCCTATACTGTAGTGAAGACTAATGCAGACATTTACATCAGAATGAAGGAGATCTAGTACGTCTAGAACCTACTTACAAAATAGGCATACTGACAAAGTACTCATGAAATATAATTAGTTCAAATATAAAAATTACACCAGTGTGGAAGAGATTGGAAAATGGAAATTAAATTAGAATAACGCTATATACACGTTGTTAGACGAGCGGAAAGTAATAGTATGTCGACTTCATTGTCAAACTTTTGGCTAAATTCGCCAATTGGGTAACATTTTTGTTATAAATGGGTAAAAACGGCATCCAGTGGTACCAATTTAGCACATTTCATGTTTTTTCTTCAAAATGGCTGACCCAATCAAGCTGAGACTTTCCAGAAATGTGTATCAAGATGTTATTCAACTTCACACAAAATTTCAATTTTTTCGAAAATGAAAAATTTTCTGCTGTGTTATTTTAATGGGTATTTTTGAAATTTCTAAAATTCATAAAAAAAAAGTTGATATCCAATAATGCCACAAAACTATACAGATCTAAGTTAGATAAGTAACCATGATGAAAAGAAGTTCGAAATTGATAGCTGTAGCCATTTGACCTGTGGAGAACCGACAAAAAAACAAAAAACAAACACCAATTTTTTTCAGTATGTCAAATTGAATCCTCGCTAAAACTCGTCTTATTAGAACAGTAACCTAGGGTGGGTGAGTCAAAATACATAGGCCTACTGAAGCAGAATAATATATTATGAAAAAAATGATATTACCAAACTGCAAAAAAAATTACATAAAATCATAAAAGCATTGATAAAATCAATGCGTTGTTGATATTTTCCCATACGGTCTATACCCATTGTAGAAGAGATTTCATATAACATATATGTAAATCAATTCTAGCCTACTTGGCCTAAAATATATACATGTGGGTTATTTCAATGATGGTCAAAATCTTTTGTGCGAGTTACTGCCAAATCCGTCAACACATATTTTATAATACAGTCGAGCCCACACATAACGAACTCGGTTTTAATGAAATTTCGGTTTTTACAAATTAATTACCATTCCCCTTCAAATCTCCTATCCTTACAATGTTAAATAAAGACCTATAACGAAGTGATTTATATTTCAAAATTCGGTTATTACGAATTTTTTGTCACTTTAGAGCATATTTTGCTCATTATTTTCAGCTATTTCCAACAAAATATTCGAAAATCGGAGCATTTTGCGTGAATTTATTTTCAGGTTACATTTATTTTGAACGGAATGTAGGCTACATCGTAGCAGCTGGTGACGCGTACAGCACGTGGTCATAACTCTTGCTGCACCCCCCTCCCTCCAAGGCCAACGAAAAGTGGAACGGACAAACCCAAACATTCGCTCAACGCGCGCTACATAATAACGTGATGGTGACATCTTCAATGACTTTGTTTATCTATTTTTTGTTTACATTCCTTAATTTCCATTCGTGATAGTGTCCTGTAACCTAGGAAATAAAACACGAGAACTGGGGAGTGGTGTGGTGTCTTGTGATGGTAGATGAGTTCTTTATGAAAGGACATTTTTGTTTTCTATTACTTTCTACAAACATACTAAGTGATGATACGATGCGATGATAATATGTCACCTAATACAGTACTATACTAGGGCCTAAGTCGTAAATGTAGGCCTATCTTTATAAATCTCTAAAATTCAAGTGCTGTTATGAAAATGAGCAATAAATCTCTATAACGAAATTCTGTTTTTACGAACAGATTTTTATTTCCCTTGAAATTCGTTATATGCGGGCTCGACTGTAATAAATAAAGATTGACGTTTGTATAATTGAAATTGCTACACTTTGAGAAGTTGAAACTATTTTGACTATCAAGTACAATTAGACTACAATACACCACAACAAATGTAAAATGACATCTACCACTTTGGTACATTTTTCAGGGCACCAGCCTGAACAAGTGATCTATTAAAGTAGAAAGCTTACATAAGAAACTAGGCCCTATACAGTGAAACCTCTATGCATTGTTCCTAGATCCACCGTTTTCCTGCTTGTATCATTAATTTTTTCTCACCCCACTCCCATTTAATCAATGTTGAATTTTCCTTGATGGATCATTTTCCTGCATGGATGGTTTTATTTTCCTGGTCCCTTGAAAAACGATGGATAGAGGTTTCACTGTATACAACACGAAGGAAAAAATGGATGGGGTGATGAAATGAAACTTACGAAGGTAAGAAATTTACTAAAATATAAGAAGAGAAACTTTCTGGCGAGGTTTCTGCCTCTCTAGAACCAACGTTCTGACCATCTTGAAAGAACCTTTTCCACAAGCATTCATTTTACTGAAGGACATCACAACACTGAAACTAAAACTAGATTGTATTGAATGATAGGCCTAACAATATTCATTTCCCCAATTCTAGAGAAAACTAGAAAACATCATCTCAATTTCAAAAAGTATAGTACATTTTTTGGTCCTCCAGAGACCACGTGTCATGAGACATGATGTACGCTCACCGATTCTGTATAGAAACATAAACAGCATTGAGTAATGTCTATGTCACTATTCAGAAAACGGTTCTGAATTGCAAATAATTAATAAATTGATTTTAATTTCTGAAATTGATTATAATTTCTGAAATTGAGATAATGATTTCCAGTTTTCTCTAAAATCAGGAAAATAAACATTGCCATTCTTTTTTTAAAATCTAGTTTCAGGGTTGTGATGTCCTTTAATTACATTTTTTCACCATATATTTAATCTGGATAAATTATTCCTTATCTAAGAGTTTTACTGCAGAAAACTTCTTTCCTAATAGTTTCATAACATCTCCATGCTTTAGTTCTGGCTTTTTAACAGAACTGTAATTTTCTTTAACAAAAAGGGCAAAACCATTGACATTTTTAGGTGTTTGGGGTTCTGCACTTGAACTAGCAGTATGTTTCTTACCCTTAAAGTTTATAATTAGCTTGAATATACCGTAACAGTACCCACAACGCTTCTTAACAATGTCGAGCGACTTTGAATGGCGTTTGATAGTGTACCCGCAAAGTGTACACTCGTAACTATACTTTGTTTCAATGGTGTAGGCGTGGCATCGGTTAATGGGTGGGAGTTCTGGAAAACACTTTCTCGATCGTGCAGCCCTGCAACAAGTGTTTCAAATGTAATAACAAGTGATTGATGAATCCACATATATATGCAACTTCTTGTTAAACAACAATTCATGGTGTGGTTCAAAATAGTTTCAGAAGTAATCAAATTGAAGAGGAAAGGACCAAATATTGGCAAAAAAATTGTGTAAAATAGTAGCAATCACGCAGTACAGGAAGTGGCTGTGCAGCGCTTTTCAGCAGGCAATTTTTACAAATTATTTTCAGGCAGCTGAAATTATATTTTTAGCTAATTTTAAATATTAAATAATGATTAGTAAAGATATCAATGTTTTTGAAGTTGTATGAAAAATACAGCGGAAGAGTAATGGAATAATGTTCAATTTACACAAATAAAATATAATGACCCACCAGTATCTATTAGGTGTAATGGTAATACCCTAATATATATTTTTGATTGTTTGAATATTTTGTTTATATAAAACAAAGTATAGTATGAGGTGTAATAGTTGTAGGCCTACTTTTGATTTGAAAAATATATGATGGATTATTCCTTTTTTGAATACCGGTATCTTGAATATTGAAATAAATGTGCAGGAAAAAATTATGAACGTTTGGAATAATTAGATGAGCGTAGCGAAGTCTCCATCCCACTCTTATAGGGCTTTGTCTGTGTGTTTTTTTTTGTTTGTTTGTGGGCACTGCACAAGTCGCAAACTTTTTTTGTACGGGCTAACTTTTACAACTTAGAACTGTATAGTTTTTGGAATGAATCGGTCCATTAGATTTTGAGAAATATCATGTCAAAGTTTTCAAAAACCCCATAAGATTAGGCTGGGTGAGAAATTTTGAAAAATGAAACCTCTCCGAAAAAAATAAAATTTTCTCTGAGTGTTTAAACATGAATGATACGCATAACCACCATTTTGTGAGCAATTCGAACCAGCCATTTTGAAGAAAAAAATTCAAATAACTGTTTTTATACATCAAATATATGGAAATGAGCCAAGATTCACTGCTTCCTAGATTCGATATTTGCCCAAGCATTAAATATTCTTCATATTCGTCAAGGTGTGTAGAATACCAGAGAAGATAAAGTAGCAATTAAATGAAGGACAGAGTGTGTAGAATACCAGAGTCGATTAAGTAGCAAATGTAGGACTGTTATTATACCGTATTCAGATATCTCGCTCATCTTACAACGCATATTTCGCGTTTGCCTAGTTATAAGTGGATCAAGTAAAATGCAAGTAAATTATGATGGTATTTCAAAACAAAACTGAATAAAACTCGAAATAGGGCCCTACATATCACCGAAAATGTTATTTTACAGGGTGACTGTACTAGCAGGCACGTTCCGAGTAGAAGGACGATTCAGGGTGGAGCTACTGTATTGTTTTGAAATAGTGGGGGACTATTCCCCTTCCGCCAGAATAATATACAGTCGAGCCCGCATATAACGAATTTCAAGGGGAATGAAAATCTGTTCGTAAAAACAGAATTTCGTTATAGAGATTTATTGCTTTTTTTCATAACAGCACTTGAATTTTAGAGATTTATAAAGATGGGCCTACATTTACGACTTAGGCCCTAGTATAAATACTGTATTAGGTGACATATTATCATCGCATCGTATCATCACTTAGTATGTTTGTAGAAAGTAATAGAAAACAACAATGTCCTTTCATAAAGAACTCATCTACCATCACAAGACACCACACCACTCCCCAGTTCTCGTGCTTTATTTCCTAGGTTACAGGACACTATCACGAATGGAAATTAAGGAATGTAAACAAAAAATAGATAAACAAAGTCATTGAAGATGTCACCATCACGTTATTATTTAGTGCGCGTTGAGCGAGTGTTTGGGTATGGGCCGTTCCACTGTGCGTGGGACGGGGAGGGGGGTGCAGCAAGAGTTATGACCACGTGCTGTACGCGTCACCAGCTGCTACGATGTACAGTCCGTTCAAAATAAATGTAACCTGAAAATAAATTCACGCAAAATGCTCCGATTTTCGAATATTTTGTTGGAAATAGCTGAAAATAATGAGCAAAATATGCTGTGAAGTGACAAAAAATTCGTAATAACCGAATTTTGAAATATAAATCACTTCGTTATAGGTCTTTATTTAACATTGTAAGGATAGGAGATTTGAAGGGGAATGGTAATTAATTCGTAAAAACCGAAATTTCGTTAAAACCGAGTTCGTTATATGTGGGCTTGACTGTACTATCAAGTATGAAAAGATCGTTCTTTTCGGTGAACGCGATTTTCGGTGCAGGATATTTTCGGTGTAACATTTTTTCGATGTATCGGAGCAATCCCGCTGCAGTAATGTAAAAAAAAGTTGTTATGTTGCTATGTTGATTGCCTTTTGGCCATGGCCAAGTCCTGTTTTTCAGACGGCATTGGATTTGATATCAAAAGCACTGCAATTACGTTTGCATTTCATTTGGTTTAATACAGTACGTATATGTTTATTCATTGTGGTATAAATTCATACATGATATATTCCATGAATAAACACTATTCTTGAATCTTGAATATTTTATTTTGTCATACCTTCGAGTACTGGTACAGTACTTTCAAAGATAATTGTGAACCATGTACAATGTACATTATTACCGGTATATGAACCTTGGGATCTGAACAAATGTTTACAACCAAGTTCTAGATTTGAAAGACATTTGGATTCAAAGAATCTGAAAATGTGCTGTCAAAAAATCGGAGTGGTAGCCGGTGACAGAATTTCGGCTGACCAGATGAATATCTGGAGTGAGAAGCAGGCTTTACTAAGAAAGTTAACTTTAAAAAATCTAAAATGGTACTTTTGTACGGTTTAAAGAGTGACTTTAATTAAAATAGTGACCAGCTAGTTGTGAGGTCTGCAACTGACTAAAACAAGAGTTGTTCAATGATATGTTTTGTACATAGTCGTATTTGAATATTCAAGGTCATTGGGAAGTATGTGATCCAATATTTATTTTGTTGTGCTGGACACAAACAAGTGAGGCAAACAGATGAGTCTCTCATAATTATATTTTACCCACCATGCTTTCCACCATTTTCCGTGCCCATCCCTTATGCCATTTACTATCCAAGTTGCAGCGTGACAAAGTTCATGGATCAACGTGTCACGCAAACGTTCAGGTGTGTCGCACACCTTCGACGATAATTCGATGCGAGCTGAACGGATCTGTTCACCAGAAGATGAACCGCCAAACGATCGGTAATAACAGTAACCTGCAGTCTTATTTAGGCGAATATTCCACTCCAATTTCATGTCTTTTGGCAGTTTGTTTTCAAAAACTGCACTATTGAAGATTTCAAATAGCTTTGAAAACAGCGCATCTTTCTTTTTCTGAAAGTGTGATTTGAATTCTTGAGCCTCTGGATCACAATACACTGCAGGGGTGAGAGCTGAAATAGGTTCAAACTTGGTTAGTAAAAACTATAGTAATAATACTAATTATGTAGTAGGGTATTCCACAACAAACCAACCAATGCATTTTTGGTGACCATCTTTGAATTTGGTGAAATTGGACACACTTACTGACATTTGAAAGGAACAATCACAATCTTTTCAGATTTTCACATTCATTATTTTTCAAAAAATAGGGTAATTCAAATTTCCCCTCTCGGTGCCCCAATCACGCACTACCGCTGGTTTACTGGGCTCCAACTACTCTCCTGACCAAGATACAGAGTTGGGAGAGATGTCGTATGAAAGGTAGGCTTGATGAAAATTTACACATGCATGATTGTATCCACTAAAGAAGATAGTTAGATGAGCGTAGCGAAGCTTTCTATTTCACACCCTGAAAAAAAATGGGCTTGGTTTTTGTGTTTTTTTTGTAATTATGTACGCGGCATACAGGTCAGAGAAATGAATCTTATCAACTTGAAACTTTTTCTGAACGTTGGTGTCATACCAGAATAGGTTGGGATTGTTATTCAGAGGAATCGGTCGGAAGGTTTTTCCGGAAAATGATCGGAAAGTTTGGAAAATCCTCATAAGAATAACCCGGAGGAAAAATACTTGAAAAACAAGAATTTTTCAAAAGTTCTCAAATTCTCACAGAATATGAAAAATACTATTATAGGCCTACACCTTTTCAGAGATTATTACAACAATCTAATGAGAAATAATGAAGAAAACGCAATAAACGTGTACATTTTATTGAATATTTGGATCAATTGGTTTTGCAAAGTGTTTATGCGACAGGTTGCAGGTTACTATAAATATCAACAAGTTGCAGGTGAGGTTTTTGAACATTTGAAGTAAGTCAAGGTTTGTAGATGTAAATTGAGCTGACAAGTTATTTTTCATTCTAGATTGCCATACTTCTAAGCTCATCTCACAACGCGCATCCCGCGTTTTCCTAGTATTCTACCAACTTGACAAACTGAAATATCATCGTTATATTTGTATAGTTGTGGTACGATTAGGGTAGGCCTACCTATTGGGGTTTTTAAGGACGATACAACTGCATCCTTCAGAAGTATTGAATCCTTATACAGTAGTTGCATCAAAATTATGTAATTACCTCAGATATTATATTCAGTTGGTAGACGACCTTCTTTTGTGGATACAAGTATAACAAGTTACATTTGAAACACGTAACATGTTTCACAACCCCATAGGTAGATAGTACATTCTAATTAGGTCAAAGGCCAATCACTCAAATATTTTTTTAAATTTAGTGTAATTGGATGAGCAAAGCAGACTCAATTTTAACATAGGTCTACTCGATTTTTGTATTTCGTTTTTTTTTAATGCTGCCTAACAACCCTCCACCAACAGCTAAATTATACAGTGAATGATTGAGTAGGTGAGGGTGAAAAGATGAAATAATCGTAGGTGAAAAAACGTTTACAAAAACCCATTCCTTATACGGGACTTGAACCCACGCCCGACTTGACTTCAGTTCCTATTACAGTGCAATAGTTGACTAAGCAACGGGGGCAGCTAATTTTTTTTCCGCGCTCCAAGGTCAAACAGAAGCAAACATTTTGATGAAACTTGGAAGTTGGAATACGCACGTGTCATCATTCATCTTGATACTGCATAGTATTGAAGCACAGTCAGTTGCACCACTTTTGAGACAAAACCATCTCGACATATTGAAAAAAAAAAATAGCCCAGCTAGGTGAAAACATGTTTAAAAAAATCTTAGAATAAATTCATTTTTTCACACAATTCAAACATAAGAATGGTACACATTTATTCCAAAGTTATACATAAATACATCAGCAATTTTGTAGAAAATGATTTTAATTTTTTCAGGATCAATTAAAATTTAAAAAGCTATCAAGATCACAGCTGAAACCAATTCAATCGTTTAATGATTTACAAAAAAAAAAAATCAACAAGTAGGATGGGAAGCCCATGCATTAAGGATTTTAAAATCAAGATGTGTAGAGCTTTCCATGACATTTCACATAAATAGGCCTATAGCGCTCATCCTAAACACGTACGCTGAGGATTCCTAGTTTATCTAAACTGATGTAAATAAATGTTCACACTACACAATGTTTGGTGTTGGCATGAAAAGGAGTTCACACCTACGATTTCAAGATGGTAGGGTCATTCTCATTAGTAAGTAGCAGTAATTGCCATTTCTTCGAAACTATTCAAGATACTATCAGAATATAGGCCTACTATTGCAAAATAATTTAGTAAGGCTACTTTTTAATATATATAGGCCTACTATACAATATTTACATTTCAATAAAATTAGGTAAGTTCCTTTAAGAAGCGTTATGAAAAGTCAACCGTTTTTGTTTGAACATTCATCAGATAGGAGCTGAAAATAGGTAGATTGATATTTTATTTAGTAACATGAGGACAGTGTGAAGTCTTATTAGATGAGAGGATAAAAAACCATCTTCCTGACTCCCTTCTACTAAAAAACAAACAAAAAACAATTACGTGGAAAATTAAATCAAAAGCCAGAGCGTAGTTTAGAGGGTGGTTTTTCATATAGAGGGGTATAATAATAATACTTCGGTTCTGCTGAAAACAAGCTCTTCAATGTAGTTGCATCACAGAAAAATTTGGCTTGATTCATATTTTGTGTAAAAGATGGAGATTTAAAAAAACGCAAAATAAACTGACTTTAGCACTTTTATTTATATGCGCATTACTTGGTAGTACTATTCTTACAATCAATACTTTAGTGTGAATGTGTACCCATGACCAACACGAATATCTCTTTGAATATCTAAATACTAATATACGTACATATTATAATATTAATAATGAAGATGGGTCATTCCATTTGAAATGACCAAATTTTAAATAAATCTGCGCTCGAACATTTTTTTTTTTTTTAAATCATATGTATTGCAATTTTCATGCTGAGTTCAAAAATGCACCCAAAAAAATTTGGGACCAACTGTTTTCAAGCTAGAGCTCTCCAAAGTTTGGCAAAAAGACCAATTTTGACTTTTGCTTCACATATTTAAAGTTTTTGTTAAGTCTTAACCGTTCAAGATATCAAAAAAATCCAAAGAGATAAAATGATCTGCATGTTCAAATCTTTAAGACAAAACACATACATAGATAATAAGTCTAAGTTTATTGTGGTCAACAAGGTTTGGTACTTCAGGCACATAACAACTTTTATTGTCAACTTGAACTAAATTTTTTACCAAGAAGGGTAAAAAAAATACAACTTCAAACTTTTTGTGTGGATACTACCTAATTATACCTGTTACAGGGGTATTATAAATTGTATTATAAATTACAAACTTCAAGTATTTTCACTAAAAAATACAACTTCAAACTTTTTGTGTGAATAACTACCTACTTATAGCTGTTATTATAAATTACAAACTTCAAGTATTTTCACCCCCTTCTAATAGAAAAAAAACTTGAAACCATGAAAAACTCAAAATGGCCCACTTGGGGGTAGATTTTCACCAAAAGGGGGGTGCAGTAAAAATAAGTGCATTAGTGATTTAAGAGCTCCATTACATGAACTTCAATTCCTGAAAGTTTCATCAAGTATTTTGAACTGGTTTAGAAGTTTATCATAAGAATAATAAGTACCGTATCATAGATTCAGAGAGTAAAATTACAAAGTATACTGTAGATATAGAAGAATATGTTATATTCTAATGCAAAATGTAGGGACCTACTTCTTTTACTCACTGAATTGAGTTTGTTGGTTATGCATCAACATTTCTGTTATTTCGATGCTTAGATTATTGCTTTTATTATGTGATCTACCCGTCGCTGTCGTTAGCTCAAGCGGGGATATCACTCGTAGAATGTTCGAGTTTGGAACCCATGTAGAATCGTCTGTCATTTTAGAGTTAGTTCCTGGTCCACACGGATGAAAGAACTTGACATTGTAATCTCGATTCTGAACCGATATATCGATCACTTTTCGAAGCCACCACCGCTTGTCATATATTAATTTATATTTTTAATTTATATATATATATAATTTATATACGGTACCGTATATTTATATATAATTTATATTTAAATATATTAATTTTAGCAGCCTTTGTCACCATAAGGTAGACTTTGACATAGATGCCGAATGGCATTTCTTTGCCACCTCCCACGGGAAAGGACCATGCAACGGCATTGGAGGCACCACAAAACGGCTTGTCACGAAAGCTAGTCTTCAATGAACAGAAGAAAGCCACATCATGACACCATTGGATATGTTTAATTTTTGTAAGTCTGAAATCCATGGAGTAACTTTTTATTTTGTATCCTCAGAAGAGATTAAAAAAGAATAAAATGCACTAACGTCTCGTTTTGAAAATGCATCAGCAGTTCCCAACACCGGAACATGGCACGGTTTCAGAAAAATTCCGATTGATGTAAATTCCGTAAAAACGTATCGCACATCGTGCTTGGATGTGTTCGAGAAGGTACTAATCACTGAAGCAAAATCAAACCTTGGTCAGGTCATTGATATACGCTACATGGACTACATTGCGTGCATATACCGGTATGACAAGCGGTGGTGGCTTCGAAAAGTGATTGATATATCGGTTCAGAATCGAGATTACAATGTCAAGTTCTTTCATCCGTGTGGACCAGGAACTAACTCTAAAATGACAGACGATTCTACATGGGTTCCAAACTCGAACATTCTACGAGTGATATCCCCGCTTGAGCTAACGACAGCGACGGGTAGATCACATAATAAAAGCAATAATCTAAGCATCGAAATAACAGAAATGTTGATGCATAACCAACAAACTCAATTCAGTGAGTAAAAGAAGTAGGCCCCTACATTTTGCATTAGAATATAACATATTCTTCTATATCTACAGTATACTTTGTAATTTTACTCTCTGAATATATGATTCGGTACTTATTATTCTTATGATAAACTTCTAAACTAGTTCAAAATACTTGATGAAACTTTCAGGAATTGAAGTTCATGTAATGGAGCTCTTAAATCACTATTGCACTTATTTTTACTGCACCCCCCTTTTGGTGAAAATCTACCCCGAAGTGGGCCATTTTGAGTTTTTTCATGATTTCAAGGGTTTTTTCTACTAGAAGGGGGTAAAAATACTTCATGTTTGTAATTTATAATAACAGCTATAAGTAGGTAGTATTCACACAAAAAGTTTGAAGTTGTATTTTTTTAACCCTTATTGGTAAAAAATTCAGTTCAAGTTGACAATAAAAGTTGTTATGTGCCTGAAGTACCAAACCTTGTTGACCACAATAAACTTGGACTTATTAACTATGTATGTGTTTTGTCTTAAAGATTTGAACATGCAGATCATTTAACTCTTTGGATTTATTTGATATCTTGCACGGTTAAGACTTTACAGAAACTTTAAACACGTGCCGCAATAGTCAAAATTGGTCTTTTTGCCAAACTTTGGAGAGCCCTAGCTTGAAAACGGTTACTCTCAAATTATTTTGGTTTGCAATTTTGAACTCAGCATAAAAATTGCAATACACATGATTTTTTAGAAAAATATTAAAAATGGTCGAGCACAGCCATTTGTCGTTTGAAATGGAATGACCCAGATGGTACCTGTCAATGGTATTGTCCAGCCCTACTGCTGTCTTGTTTTAGATACTAAAGTTACTGTTGGACGTGAGTTTAATTCCATCATTAGTTTTTGTACGCATACTCTCACTTGTCATCACTCCACTGTTTCATTATCACCTGCTCATTCATAGCCCCAAATAGCCTAGCTGTTGGTGGGGTAGCTATATAAGCAAACAACAATCTATTCACCATGCATTCCATCCATTTGTCCATGTATTTTAAAAACATCAGGGTATAATCATTATCTTACAGTACCTGACAGAGATTCCATAAAGCTGCGTGCTGGTCTATAAAGCTCACTCTCTTTAGTCCTATTCGCTCCACAAGTCCCGGCCAACGGTTTAGGCTTGACCGCAATTTTGGTAGACAGTTCTTTCCTCTTGCTATCCAACGTTGTTTTCTTTGGTGTAATAGAAACAATTGCTTTACGTTGAGCAGGCTTCTTGGTTTTTAATATTTTTGCATTTTCCTGTGTTTCGTCATTTTCTTTGTTATTTGATTCATTTGAATCGAACAGCTTTTTGTTTGCTGGCACATTTGAAGGTGTTCTGTTAGCCTGCATATCAGCTGTTGTGGTTTTATTACGTAAAGCTTGGTAAAATCCAAAACTATTTTCAGTCACATCTTTGTCATTAATAAAATCAAGACTCGGACTATGAGTACTAGATTCATCATCTCTGTACTTGGGCACGTACTTCTGCAATACTAATAGAAATAAAAACTCAATCACAACACACATTAAAATACAATTTTACATTACAATACTTTACAATTTTATAATACAACAGAAACGTCTTTGGTGCAAGTGTTTGCAAATGCTAACCGTTACCTGCTGAAAGAAGGTCAACTTTAGGGTTGGCAAAAACCAATTTTTTTCAAAACCCTGGATTATTGACTTGAAATTCTTTTAGAAGGCAGACTCAAGGACGAAATGCAGAGGGCGTAATATGAACACAAATGATTCATATCTTGATTTGGCATACAAAAAATTATAGGCCTAAAAGTATAAACAATCATTCCAAATGAAAGAATCTAAAATTATACCTTACCTAGTAGAGAATGAAAAATAGAATCTAAAAGTTTTATGAGGTCAGTAAATTATAAGATGAAGCTTCATTCATAGCAACGTGATGAATCTGCTGTCTTACCGCTGCGGCAAGAGTTGAAGATTGTTCGAGGCTCAAGGTCTTGCCGCGCGGTAAGAACAGCAGCATCTGATTGGCCAGCATGACTAACCGCGGTGGCAAGAATCGCGTTGCTGCTTCAAGTTATGAAACCAGCTTCAGGTGGCATTGTATGAAAATAGCATTTTGTAGATGGAAATTAGCGTCCAACTGTTAGCGAGAGAACAAATTGTTATAAATTGTGCAACAAATTAAATAACCCATTAGTGGGTAGCAGAGGTGAGTTTTTCAAAGTGAATAATGCCCAATAAAGCCCACCAGGTTTTATTAAAGCCCACCAGGTTTTATTGGGCTGCTGGATAGTTATTTGCTAACCCTACAGTCAACAAGGTATACCGGTACCAACATTTTGAACAGAGGTGAACAGAGGTACATTAATGTATCCACCGGTATTCTTTTCTAAAAATAATAATTTTAAAAAATAAATGAAAATATCTACTAAGGATGTCGGCGGGTAGCAATTTTTGGAGTCGTGTACCCGTCATCATTACCCGAGCATTACCCGGGTAATCAATTTTTTTTAAACTTGACTATGCTTATCTATTTTTTATTTAAATGTATTTTATCGTCTTATTTACCACCTTTAGGTTACCATTATTAATGTTGCAACTATAAAAAGTCTGCTCATAGCATATCACTGACCCCCTCAGCACAACATAATCTACCCAAACACATTGGTTGAGTCAACTTGAGTGAACGTGGCATGTCCCTCTTTTTTGTAAACAAAGGGCCATGTGTTTAAGCGGTATACAGAAGTGCTAGAACTGTGGTCGCTACGAGTGCCAGAGTGTTGGAGGGGGGGGGGGGGAAGCACGTGCGAGCCAGATGTGACTGGTGATATCTACGGTCTAGAGAGCAGAGCAGAGCAGGCCTAAATTCTTTCGTTTTTCCCGCCACACAAGAGCGCTTTGTTTAAAAGTTATCTCTGTCAGTGAAAATGAAGAACAAAAGCTCGCATTGTAAAAAGTGGCGGGTACCCGGGTAAGGAATATTGGAGTTGGGTAGTGGTGTACCCGTACCGACCCGGGTACCCGCCGACACCCCTAATATCTACTGAATTTCAATTTTAATCAAACCATTGCTAATGATTTTGAAAAGTCCTACTTGAATCACTTTCAACCAATTGCAAGATGGAAAATTATTTGTGTCCTTTCCACACATAGGCCTACTTTCCCTCATCTTATGACGGTATTTATGATGTGTTTCTAGACTACTTGAAAGTGGACTTTCATGAATGCAGAATTAATTGCTTAGCTATTTTTCAAAGTGGGTATTTCAGCTGCTGTGATGCAAAAATGACTAGTCACTAATAAGCACACCTCGACCCAATATCTCAGTGTTCTGCTACGCGTAACTGCCGGATGTGGTTTATTTACAAGATGTAGAAATCTAGGTTCATGTATTGTATCTGACGAGCACCTGCCACCGTGTTTGAACGTACGTTCACGATCGTTGGACAGGTACACTCCCGGTGGAGTGTGAAAGCCCTGGTTATTAATGGGTACTACGATTTTCTGTCGCTAGATAGCTAAGAGGCTAAAAGCTAAGAGTCGCTGAGAGCAGGGCCGGCCCGTGAGCTGGGCGACCTGGGAGGCTGCCCAGGGCGCAACATTTCCAGGGGCGCAAAAATGAGTAGTTTTTCGTAGTTTTTTCTCATTTCAGTGCAAGAGGCGTTTGACAAATGGTGAGAGTTACCATCGCCGTTGGTTAATCTAATCAGAAAAATCTGACAGGGTTTTTTGCCTTTGCTGCAAGATTTTTGACAAAAGTACGCATTGCAAGAGTAGTTTCTCTAGAGGTCAGAACGGTATCGATGATTGGATACATATTTCAACTGCACTGAAGCAGGGACGTCGTTAGGGGATCTAGGGAGAAGTGGGGCGCCTCGTCAATTGACATTTACGCCCCCCCCCCCCCCCCTTCAATAATTTATCCTCCTTTAAAAATATATAATGTTGACCTACGAATAAACACATACGGTAATAAAATATGATTACTTATTATTATGAATTGTATCAGTACACTACTACTTTACACTTCCTTTTTGTCGATAATGATTCAATTATTAGATTCCAAAAGTGCTCGTGAATCGCTAAAATCACTTGAAAAATGATCGTATTTCAAAAAAATCACTGCTGGGAATTTTGCTGGGAGAAAACACGAAAATAATCTCGAAAATATCCATTAATTATACTATTGAAAATAAATTTAGTAATGTCCATAGTGATTCAATCATTGGACTTCAAAACTGCTTGTAAATATCAAAAATCACTTGAAAAATGACATGAGCCTATTTGAAAAAATTCCCTGCGGAGCTTTGCTAAGAGAAATCACAAAAGTATAACTTCAAAATGTCCATGATGATTCAATTATAAGACTCCAAATCCACATGTGAATCGTGAAATTCACTTGAAAAAATTTCCATATATTCAAAAATATTCTCATATATTCAAAAATTCCCTGCGGGGCTCTGCTGGGGGGTTTATGCCCCCCAGACCCCCTTTTCGCGCGTGGCAGGTGGTCATTTTACTTATGTAACATGTGCGCCCCCAATACACAAATCCTAACAACGTCCCTGAGGCATGAAGTTGACTAAACCCGCATAAAAACTCCCCAAAACATTACAAATCATATCTCAAGTGGAATTTGAGTTAAGTGAGTGGAAAACTAGGATCGCGTATTATCTCAAGCTTTGCCCTCGAATTTATAAAATCCACTCATATGTCGCCCATGGCGCAAAATATCACGAGTCGGCCCTGGCTGAGAGGCCTTTAAATTTAAGTTTGCTAGGTGGTATTGCTTGTGATTTTCCTAGCGTAAGCTGAATGCTAGCATTTGTGTTCATGGATTGACAGTCCAAGTACCAATTCATTGATACATAGGGCCCTACAAGTAAAAGCTACCAATTTTAATAATTAACTTACAGTCATCAAAACCATCATCACTTTCAGTTTCACTTTCACTGGAATGGTGTTTCAGTACATTTGGTATTCTTCGCCATTCTTGCCCGTAAAGTTCATCAAGCACTTTTTTAGCTGATTGAACATCGTTTCGCCTTGATTCTTTATCTTTGCAGTTTGCTGTAATCTGAGGTGTGGTCATAGTCTTTTGATAACTCAAATTACAGTCAGAGTGGACATTTCCTTCCAACCACTTCTCAATGTCTATTTGTTTGGATTTTCTTAACCGAGGTGTACAATTTGTAGCAGTTGGTTCATCAATATCATTTACCAATATTTTTTTGATTTGATATTCCTTGGGATAATTTGATGCTCCACTTTCGTCACCATCATCTGAAGATTCCAGTATTATTGTACACATTTGATCCATTTTTGGTATTACATTCTTTTTGGAGCTACTGCAACTACTACTACTACTATCGACAACAGATGGTACATTCACTCTTCTTCTAGCAGCAATATTTCTCTTGAATTTGGTTCTTCGATAAGTTTCAACTCTATTGCAGGAAGGCGACACATCTACGAGAGCGCTTTCATCATCAGAAATGACAATAATACTGTTGTAAGACATGTTATTTGTTTCTTTAAACAAGCTAGAAACACAGTTTGGATTTGCTTCTGGCAGCACATTACTTGAAACATATTTAGAGGAAATCTTCGGGCTAAGACGTTTGTTTTCAGAGTGACACTGTGAAGATTTTGTCAAAACTTCGGAGTGTAGCTTGGTTGAATATCTAGAATGCAAACCCACTTCCATGGTACTGTGAGCAGAATGAGGCAGCATTGAATCTGTTGCCGCACATTTCTTTGTTGTCTTCAATTTTGAAGTTTTATAATTGGTAGGTCTACCGGTACCTGAAAAAAATACCAGTTGGTAATTTATATCTTAATTACTAGATCATGTTAAATATAGGTTAATGTATTAGATTATTAGATAAATGTAAGAAAATCACGTGTTATACGCCTTTGTCAACATTTCAACATCAATCTTGCTAGATCCAATTTTATGTGCAAAATCTTTTTCTGAATCTACCGGTATTTCCTCCATTTTGGCACCAAGAGTTTAGTATGTATTAGGCCAAGGCCTATATGACGAAATAAAATTTCAAATTGATAAAACAATGTTAGAACTGAGTGTAAAGTATTCTTCTACAAATTCAATGCAATACTAGGCAATCATTTTTTGTAACAAGGGACTATAGGCTACAGCCATATCAAAATTATTTATTCCCACACTACGAAAACGCAGCACATGCGTTGTAAGACGAGCAAGATATTTGTACAAAATGTACTCGAATGCTACATATAGGAATATCTTGTTATTGAACTATCAAGCATACCTTATAGCTTACAGCCATCTTCATTCAAACCAACATGTTGATTAATCTAGGTTGTAAAAAATTTTAAGTAAATATTTGACATTTTCTGATGTAATTAATGATTAATTTTCTCAAAAATATCCAATCCAAATTTCTTCAAATGGGCATAACAATACTGCAATTTGCAAAGCAAATTTAGAAAGATCCAATTTTTCAACATTTTTTGGTGAAGTGAAAAAGGCATATATTTTAAATATATTTTCCATATTCATTATGAGTTTTTAAAGATTATAAATTCCTCAGGAGAGTCAATTTCTATATTACGATTTTTGTTAGATGAGCGTAGCGAAGATTTCCATTTCACACACCGAAAAAAAGTGGGCTTCGTTTTTATGTTGTTTTTTTTCTTTTCTTTTTGTAATTTTGTGCGCGGCAATGGCGACATACAGGTCAGGAAAAAATACCCATCGACTTGAAATTTTTTCCACATATTTATGTCATACCAGAATAGGTTCCGATTGTTTTTCAGAAAAATCGGTCGAAATGGTTTTCTGGAAAAAAATCGGAAAGTTGAGAAATCCTCTTAAGAATAACACAGATGGAAAATACTTGAAATGTGGAAAATTTTCAAAAATTTCCACTGAATATGGAAAACATAATTACGAATATTTTCAGTGACTTTCACAACATTCGGATGGGAAATAACAAAGAAAATGCATTAAAAGTATCCATTTTCTTGAAGGTTGGGATCAATTCACCATTGTAGATCGTTCGCCCTCGTGATGTCACAAAATATAAAAACCAATCAAGTGGACAGTGGAGCAGGGGAAATAGGGAAATAACCGATCAAGGTATCTAAAATGTCCCCTGCTTCGTATAAGGCACGCCCATCCACAATGGTCAATTGGTTTTGCAAAGTGTAGGCCTATGCAACAGGTTGCAACACTAAAAATATCAACAAGTTGCAGGTAAGGTTTTTGAACGTTTGAAGTAATCCAAGGTCCGCAGATGTGGATTGATCTGACGAAATATTTTTCATTCTAGATTTCCATAATAATAATAATCTCGTTCATTTTGTCATTTGATCCATCTTACAGAATATTATAATATTATGTTTGGATGTGCAGACATTTTGTCTTTTGTTCGTTGATATTGAAATGGAGAAATGGTTAACGCTCAACAGGATGAAGGACATTTTGAAGTTTAAAGGGTGTTATAGTGTATAGAAGGGTTGTTTATTTTTGTGAAGGGTGTTTTTACAGTTTGAAAATTTATTTTTAAAAATTTTCACGGAAGCCTATTTTATTTTCAAGTTTATTTATTATTAACTTTGGATTATAGTTCTCTATATTATCTTGAAAGTAGTTGTTGATGGAGTAACAACATTTGATAGTCAAAAATGTTTTTAGAAAGTGTCTGAAAATGAGTAGGGTAGGGCCTATTGATGATGTTTTTTATTGACGATGGTAATTTGTTATGAAGTTTAATGTTGAAACTTGAGTTTTTTTGAGCAAATTTTGTTCTAAAGTGATTATTATGGATATCTGTTTTCGTCCTTGTATTGTGAGTGTGTACATAGATGCGTTTGAATTCAAAGTTTTAATATTTTTTTTCACACATAAAGTAAGATGTACACACATGTACACTTACACACTTGTAAGATATAAATGCAGTGGAAGGTCAAAATTTCTAATCTTTGGATTGCGGGCGCTGATAACCACGCCGTTGAGCGCCCTTAAACACCACCAATCAATCAATCAATCTAATCTTTGGAATAGTGGTTTGCAGTGCTGAGCCCCCTCCTATTCACATTCATAATTATTTGAATAGCACGTTTCTGGACGATAATTATTTTATTGGCATGTGCTGAACACCCCCAGAATTCAATTGATGCCATAGCAAAGGTGTGACTCAAACTTTGAGAAATATACCAGTCTTGTAGTACGTGTATCTGTAATTGATCGTATTGATCTAATTGCAAATATACCAGAGGTAAGTTTTTTTGTTATATGATTTATGTGTATTTTCCCGTTTAAGTTTTCATCTATTATTATTCCTAGAAATTCTGTTGCATCTACTTTCGATATAATTTAATTATTTGTGTTATTTATTAATGAGGGTACAGCGTCAATGTAATTCGATTTTTTAGAATCGAAAGTGAAATTTCGATGAAAGTGAAAGTGGAAAAGAATGAAAGTGAATAAAATTTGTTTTCACATCATTAAGTATTAGTTTGTTGTTATTAAACAACGTGGTTGATAACAGCAAGTTTTAATTCTGCAGCCCTGATTATCGTATTTCCATGCGAACTATTTGCTATAATATTTGTGTCATCAGCAAATAGTTCAGAATTTGATATGTTGAATGGAAGGTCATTGATGGAAATTATAAAAAGAAGGGGACCTAAAATTGAACCTTGTGGTACACCAATTTTAATTTTTTTGGTATCAGATAATTATTTTTGTTCTGTCCTATTTTCTTCTATATAAGTTATTAGTACGTAGTTGTTG
This sequence comes from Brachyptera risi, assembly GCA_964007535.1. Taxonomy (NCBI): domain Eukaryota; kingdom Metazoa; phylum Arthropoda; class Insecta; order Plecoptera; family Taeniopterygidae; genus Brachyptera; species Brachyptera risi. The sequence continues at coordinate 73,558,218 of OZ023326.1, forward strand.
CGTTCTGTTTTTTAAATACTAGGAAAACGCTACATACGCGTTGTTAGACGAGCGGAAAGTAATAGTATGTCGACTTCATTGCCAAACTTTTGCCTAAAGTTGCCAATTGGGTGACATTTAAGTTAGAAATGGGTAAAAACTGCCTCGAGTGGTACCAATTTGGCACATTTTATGGTTCATCTTCGAAATGGCTCACCCGATCAAGCTGAAAAATTTCAGAAATGTATATCAAAATGTAAATCAACTTCACGCGGAATAACATCTTTTTTGAAAATAAAAATATTTTCTTTTTTTCCGCCGTTTTATTTTAATGGGCATTTTTAAAATTTCTTAAATTCATAAAACAAAAAGTTACCATCCGATAATGCCACAAAACTACTATAGGCCTACAGATCTAAGTTAGATGAGGAACTATTATGAAAAAAAGTTTGAAGTTGATAACTGTAGCCGTTTAACCTGTGGAGAACCGACAAAAAAACATAAAAAAAAAAAAACAACAACATAAAAACGAACACCAATTTTTTTCAGTATGTCAAATTGAATCCTCGCTAAAGCTCGTCTAATGACTCCAGCAAGTCTTGTGTGGTTCCTCTTAATAGTAGGCCCAACATTTATTCTTCGGTAATAGTAACATTTATTTAATAGAATATTGTGATCGATGCAATCGAAAGCTTTTGATAGGTCACAAAAAAATACCAACAACTTGTTCTTCATTCTGTAAGTGACACACAATTTTCTTTAAAAAATTTCTGATTGCATCTCATGTTGATCTATTTTTTCGAAAACCATTTTGAGTATCAGATAATATGCTGTTTTTGTCTAAAAATTTCACTATTCTTATATTTATTATTGTTTCTGAAATTCTGGAGAAAGATGGTACTTCTAAGCTCATCTCATAACGCAAATCCCATGTTTTCCTAGTAAATAACAATGACAATAACGACGAGGGTCATTTCTAGGGGTGGGCGAAGTGGGCGGCTCCCGATGGCAAAATTCATGGGGCGATATCGGCGTCCATTCGTGACTTTCTACTAGTAATTGTATTCTATAAATTACATTTCATGATTCCATTCTATTTACATCACTGAACGGAGTAAATGTTCTTACTGAAATATCTTGGTTATTAAATGATAGATTAATTCAGCGTTTTATTTGCTTGGAACAGCCACTTGGCAAAATTAGACTTCTCATCACACTTGAAGAATCTATGTAGGCCTACTGGTATTACAGAAATTTCGTGTAGTTCCTAAAACCCATAGAATCATATTAAAAAAGAACAAATTCAAAAATTTCAATGCTATAGGCATGACTCCCCCCTGCATTCACTTTCAATATGCACAGTCAGTTTTGAGGGGGCACAATTGAGTGCTTGCCAAGGGCACTAAAATGACACGAAACGACCCTGCAGCTAGGCCTACAAATATTTGTTTTGATGCCATTTTTTATTCTAAAAGTGAAATGATTTTGGCATCTGAACCTTAAGCACGTTAACACATATTAAAAATGGGTTTAATTTTTTTCAAATCCTTGCAGGGCCAGAAGGAGCCTCCCCCCTCGCCTTCACGATAATGAGCCATTGCACAACAGGACCCCTATTCCTGAGATAAATGAGATGTGAGAGAAATAATAATGAGTGAGAAAACTACCGGTATTACGGTATCTCACTCATTTTTATTTTTCACACATCTCATTCTTCTCAGGAATAGGGGTCCTGTTCACATATGGCATTTTTTTCAAACTAAAATCGCCCCCCCCCCCCCCCCCGCCCCCACCCATGAATATAACCTGGATCCACCACTGCACGTAGTACATACACATTCCTTAATTCCTTACAACATCTATGATAGACTTTTCTGCTGACAAAACCTACAAAACCTATACCGTAGGCGTAGCCTACTTTTAGAATCAGGGAATCTCAGAAGGGATTTAAAACCGTATTTGCATGCCCTCTAATGCTCTGGATATTATACAATTGCATAAAAATCCTAGCTATAATTATAAATAGGATCAATATGGGTAATATTCTTCATTGATTGATTATTGATTGCTTAAAATGACCCCACTAACAGCTAGATGATATGAGGGTATAAATGAGCAGATGATAATGAAATTATGGAGTGATTATAAATAAAAGGACTTTGACAAAAACCCATGCCATACAAAGGACATTGATTCTGCCCTGGACTTGCTAGGATATATTATCCTGTAGGGCCTAGTAACGGCAAATTCAATGGTAATGGTGACTTCAGTCATTATTATTATTACCGTATTGCTTCAGTCTATATAATGCGTTGCAATGGCGTTGCCTAAGCTGGCTGAGCAATGCCGAGGGTCAATAGTGCGGTCATTGTTACATGGTCAGTGTAGGCCTAGACCCCATTTATTTCTCACTAGCTTTCAAAATATATAAATTTACATTCAACATCAAGTAGGTAGCCCTATTGAAAGGCCCATGTAAACGTAAAACCTATCCCAGGCCTAGGCTCTCAAATAGGCCTAGCCTATCCATTGATTCTATACCAGGCTAAGAGAAGGTAACCCACAAGCCGGCCTACGCCTAGGCCAGTTCAAGAGTTAGAAAAAATCAATGCCTATAGGTATCTGATTTTCCTAGGCCATGGGTCTGCATGCCTGCAAAGCCGAGACACAACTAGGGCCTAGGCCTACAATGGATTCAGAAAATATTCTAGGGCCTATAAAGTATAAGCCTAGGGCAGGGCCATTGAGTAGGCCTATATAGGCCTAGTGTCGTTTATAAACTCAATGCTAGGGCCTTCACTAGGCCTATAAGTTATTTAATCATGTCACTCATTATTACTTGTCAGTGTTTAGATTCTATAGCCATTAAGCATAGAGGTTTAAACCTCTATACTTAATGCTATAGCTTCACTTTCTTAGTTTTAAAAATGAATGATCTCTATATTTTCTTATTTCAAGATATTCTTAGTGTTTTCTTATTACAACTATTCTATTATTATATATCTTATTATCTCTATTAAAAATCATGGTTAGTTGGAAGAGCGGCATCCCACCGAACTTCGCCATTATCTTTTAAATGCCAACTAGGCCTATGTAAGTAACTATTATGTATACCCAACTGTGTTGTTTTGAATTTTTATAATTATTATTATTACTTAGGGCCTACCTTTGATATCCACGGAACAGGGCCTAGGCCTATTCATTTTCCTAGGGTTGGGGCTGAACCCAAAAAAGGAAAAATCTAGATCCATTTTAGCAACGTAGCCAAGATCTTATAACATTCGACTTGAAACAAAGGACTTTTAAGTTGCAACTCCACAGTCCACAAAAAAACAAGACCGTCTTGGTTTTTGGCTCGAAGACATAAGGCCCACAAATCAAAAGTCAAAACATTGACAACCAAAAAAATTTAAAAACCCCGAAAACCGTTGAAAAGTGTTGAACAAAGTGTCCGCCAGGAGGCAGCATCTGAATTCTGAGTGGCGCTTTCATTTAAAAGTTGATTGTGATCGACTTTTTTTATAAATTCCCACATGAAGTAATAGTTAGGCACGGTATTACCATAGTATAAAGGGAACTAGTACCGTCACTCCTATACTTACTCAATGGGACGACTTGCTGCAAAAGCGAAATGAATTTCGACCATCTAACGACTTTGTACGTACTTTGACAACAATAACGTGAGCCAATATGATCACGCAGTCGACAGTAGCGCTATTGCCGCTGCGGCGTCGAATACCTCTACTAACACTTTTGCCATACTCCCGTGTGTTTAAATGCAATATTTAATCTACTTTTACTCATGCAAAATGTATGTTCACTCAAATAATAAAGTTGTCACACGAAATATCATTCTTCTACCTTCGTACAATTGCTATATCTCATGATAATTGATTCGGATTATCATTATATTTCAGTACTTTTTGTGAACGCTTATTGTACTCGAAACATCCAACCGTCATAGATTCTGTATAGGGGGGCGAAGTGGCTATTCACCGAACCGGAATATATCTGTGTATATATGGCAACGTCGCGCAACTCACGTCTGCGCGTCTGCATGTACGAGTACCGCGAAAAGTTTCAAAAGATTTAAATTGCTCTGCCCAACAGCAATAACCTAATTTTCATTTCACCACACCTTTTGAACCTTTTTGAATGATTACGTTGGATTTGAGAATCGACATTTCACTAATAATTTGAAAAAAAATAATGAGTGAAAAATCAACATTTTACTCATAATTTGAAAAAAAATTATTCAAGATAGTTTCAAGTAGCCTACCATTATTTCAGAAATAATAAGTGAAATGACCGTATATTTGAGAATCATTATTTTTACCCTTAATTTAAAAAACATTCTTCAACATAGTTTTGAGTAGCCTAACATTATATCAGAAATAATAAGTGAAATGATTACGTTATATTTGAGAATTAACATTTTACTCGATTTGAAAAAAATTATTCAACATAGTTTTGAGTAATCTACCATTATTTCAGAAATAATAAGTAGAGTTAGAATATCCATTTGTTTCGTTTCTCCTGGGACAGTCCCGTTTTTGGACATCTTACCTCGGTGTCTATAACTTTCGCGCAGGATTAATTTTGTCACATTTTTAGCAAAAAGTGTTTTTAAATTATATATACAGTTGAGAAGTACATATAAAATATATTTGTATAGAGAAATGAGAATGCATGAATTGATGAAAAATGTATTTATATAAAATATATATTCCATCAACAAGTGGGCTCTAGCAATTTTGATGTGGCAAGTGAGGAAAGCTGATTTCAAAATTCTTGATTTGAAGCTTGCCAAACTAGATTTTAGCTGTGATTACTGATTAGTTGGATGAGCGAAGCGAAGACTCAATTACACTATACCGAAAAAAAAATGCCTGTTTTTTTTTTTTTTTTTTTTTTTTTTTTTTGTTCGCGCTCCACAGGTCAGACAAAAATTCAAAATCAGTTGAAACTTGGCACACACATGAACCCCTATCTGACTTGATGCTGTATAGTTTTGAGGCACGATCGGTTGAACAACTTATGAGAAAACTCATTCCAAAGTTTTCAAAAATCCCATCAGAATAACCCAGAGGAAAACATTCGTGAAAAATATTTCATCTGAGAGGATTCAAATTTTCAGAGAACTTCAATCTAATAATGATACACATTATTCCGAACTTTTACTCAAATCGGATCAGCCGTTTCGATGTAAAAAAATATATAATGTTATTTGTGTCAATTATTCAAAGCTATTAAGATACCTATTAAATCAAAGCAACAAGTGTCACCACTTGACTGTAAACGATTAAAACAAAGCCTTCTTTATTATCATATAAATTATTATTGGAAAATAAGATGGCAGTGATGTAATGGTTTGGATCTCAAGGTGTATATATATATATAAATGTTCCAGCTCATCCATCAACGCGGAAACACATAACGCGTTTGCCTAGTTAATAATAATAATAAATCTTCTTCACTTGCATACAAGTGTAAATATACAAAAAGGCGATGTTCAGTGTATGACATCAGCTTTCATTCTGGTGTCACATTGACTGGTCTATCACAAAACCCTATATTCTATTTTATATCTAAGATGAACAAAACATTTTCTAAATTCTCTTTTGCTCTTCCAGTAAGTCTGATTTTATTCTTGATTTAAATGCATGATGTTTCAATTTCTTGTAAGTTGGCGGAACCTTGTTATATAGTTTTGGTGCAGTGTATGAAAACGAAGATTGAAATTTAGCTGTGCGGTGAAATGTGGTACGTTGAGTGTTTCCTTATGTCTGATGTTCGCTGAGTGCATGGTTCCCCTGTTATGAATTTTTTTGAAAAGATTCTGGAGTTTTGTAATTGATAACTCTATGGATATTGTTGATGCAATGTGATTTTAGTCTATTTTCCATTTTAAGCCATCCAATTCTGTTGATCGTTGGTATGATATGATCCCGATCATAATCGAACGCGAATCGTACACATGAATTTTGGATTCTTTATATTACCTTTAATGAGCTGGCTGAGAGGTTTGGACCGTACACAATGTCACAGTACGATGGTTTTGAAAGTATTAGCGCATCCATTAGTTTGAGTCTAATAGTTGAGGGCAGGAAGTTCTTGACACTGTATAGTACACGGAGTTTTGCATATGCACTTCTGCAGATTTTAGTGACATGTTGTTTGAATTTCAATTCATTATCAAACCATAAACCTAAATTCTTAAAGGTATATAGGTATGGGGCCTAAAAACTCAGTGGCTATAGGCACCTACGTTATTTTACTATGGAAAGTGACCTGGATTAGCCCCTCATTAAATATAGGCTTGGGCCTAACTTATCATAAAACATATGCAGTATATATTAGCCTACAAACGCAATGGTCTACAAATTCAATGGCCTAGCCTATAGGCCCAGTTCATTTTTTTACGTTCAAATTCAAAGCGTAAAACATATCTACTAACAGAATGAATGTGAGTTCAGCATGTAGTTTTATTATGTATTATTAACATTATTTTAACCTCGAACTATGTTCCCGTTTTCCACATTAAGCTAGACCAAATTCAATGGCTAGACATGTAAATCCCACCATTCGCATAGGCAAACCAAATTCACCGGTTCGGTAGCTACACGATGTAGTGACACCAACTTATTTTATCATAATTATGATAAAATAAGTTGGTATCACTACATCGTGGTAGCTACAAACCAAAGATGTTCCTAACGAATACATCTTTGACTCTTGGCTGCAGACAGTATGATGCCACATGTAAGCAGTTCGTTTGGTTCATTATCTGCTTACATAACTGCTTACATGTGGCATCACTGTCTGCAGCCAAGAGTCAAAGATGTATTCGTTAGGAACATCTTTGGTTTGTAGCTACCACGATGTAGTGATACCAACTTATTTTATCATAATTATGATGAAATAAGTTGGTGTCACTACATCGTGTAGCTACCGAACCGGTGGATTTGGTTTGCCTTTGCGAATGGTGGGATTTACATGTCTAGCCATTGAATTTGGTCCAGCTTAATGTGGAAAACGGGAACATAGTTCGAGGTTAAAATAATGTTAATAATACATAATAAAACTACATGCTGAACTCACATTCATTCTGTTAGTAGATATGTTTTACGCTTTGAATTTGAACGTAAAAAAATGAACTGGGCCTATAGGCTAGGCCATTGAATTTGTAGACCATTGCGTTTGTAGGCTAATATATACTGCATATGTTTTATGATAAGTTAGGCCCAAGCCTATATTTAATGAGGGGCTAATCCAGGTCACTTTCCATAGTAAAATAACGTAGGCGCCTATAGCCACTGAGTTTTTAGGCCCCATACCTATATACCTTTAAGAATTTAGGTTTATGGTTTGATGATGAATTGAAATTCAAACAACATGTCACTAAAATCTGCAGAAGTGCATATGCAAAACTCCGTGTACTATACAGTGTCAAGAACTTCCTGCCCTCAACTATTAGACTCAAACTAATGGATGCGCTAATACTTTCAAAACCATCGTACTGTGACATTGTGTACGGTCCAAACCTCTCAGCCAGCTCATTAAAGGTAATATAAAGAATCCAAAATTCATGTGTACGATTCGCGTTCGATTATGATCGGGATCATATCACACCAACGATCAACAGAATTGGATGGCTTAAAATGGAAAATAGACTAAAATCACATTGCATCAACAATATTCATAGAGTTATCAATTACAAAACTCCAGAATCTTTTCAAAAAAATTCATAACAGGGCCCTAGTGCAAATTACTATTGAAACCTATAAGACCACTTTAATAGGTTTCTACAAGATATATCCGTTTCCAATATGCATCAACAGGAGACCAACAGGTGAAACAGAGCAACTGTAGAAACCTATACACCACAGGATTCTACAGTAAGAGTTATCAATAAGTTTGAGCAGGATTGAACCGTACAAGTTACCCTCAGATAAGGGATTTGTATAGTTTTAACTAGTTTTGTACTGTAATTTGAAGGGTTTAAACATTTCACAAGTCTAAGCAATTTTCTATAATTACAGGTCCAAACAGGTTCGAACAAAAACCAACATGTTTTTTCACCCTATATGTTTGAACAGTTGAAATAATGATCACGATCCTTTAGGTTCTTACAATTATTTATAGATTAATTTTTCTTACATGTTTAAACATGTTGCTAAACTTTTTTGTTCTTATAGGTATTAACACAAATATACAGGTTTTTCAATCTTATATATTTAAACAGGTTAAAATAATTCAGGATCCTAAAGTGTTTTACACTACTGTATAGATTTATTGATGCTATATGTTTGAACATGTTGCTTAGGTTCTATATTCTTATAGGTATTAACAGAAATCTATAGGTTCCTCATATTATATGTTTTGACAGGTTGCAATAGGATCACGATCCTACAGGGTTTTACGATTATTTATAGATTTATGAGGCATAAATGTTTGATCAGGTTGCTATACTTATATATTCTTACACGATTTAACAAAAATCTATAGGTTTTTCGTATTATATGTTTCGACAGGTTGCAATAGGATCACGATCCTACAAGGTTTTACGATTATTTATGGATTTATAAAGCATACATGTTTGATCAGGTTTCTATACTTACACATTCTTAAACGATTTAACAAGAATCTACAGGTTTATCGTATTATATGTTTTGACAGGTTGCAATATGGTCACGATCCTACAGGGTCTTACAATTATTTATAGATTAATTTATCTTACATTTTTAAACATGTTGCTAAACTTTTTTATTCTTATAGGTATTAACACAAATATACAGGTTTTTCAATCTCATATATATTTAAACAGGTTAAAATAATTCACGATCCTAAAGTGTTTTACACTACTGTATAGATTTATTGATGCTATATGTTTGAACATGTTGCTTAAGTTCTATATTCTTATAGGTATTCACAGAAATCTATAGGTTCCTCATATTATATGTTTTGACAGGTTGCAATAGGATCACGATCTTACAGGGTTTTACGATCATTTATAGATTCATGAGGCATACATGTTTGATCAGGTTGCTATACTTATATATTCTTACACGATTGAACAAAAATCTATAGGTTTTTCATATTATATATTTCGACAGGTTGCAATATGGTCACGGTCTTACAGGGTCTTACGATTATTTATGGATTCATAAAGCATAAATGTCTGATGAGGTTTCTATAGTTACATATTCTTACACGATTTAACCAACATCTACAGATTTATTGTATTATATGTTTTGACAGGTTGCAATAGGATCACGATCCTACAGGGTCTTACGATTATTTATAGATTTATGAGGCATAAATGTTTGATCAGGTTGCTATAGTAAAATATTCTTACACATTCTAACCAAAATCTACAGGTTTCGTCCTATTATATGTTTTGACAGGTTGCAATATGGTCACGGTCCTACAGGGTTTTATGATTATTCATAGATTTATAAAGCATACATGTTTGATTAGGTTTCTATACTTACATATTCTTAAACGATTTAACAAGAATCTACAGGTTTATCGTATTATATGTTTTGACAGGTTGCAATATGGTCACGATCCTACAGGGTCTTATGATTATTTATAGATTTATAAGGCATACATGTTTGATCTGGTTTCTATACTTACATATTCTTAAACGATTTAACAAGAATCTACAGGTTTATCATATTATATGTTTTGACAGGTTGCAATATAGTCACGATCCTACAGGGTTTTATGATTATTTATAGATTTATAAGGCATACATGTTTGATCAGGTTTCTATACTTGTATATTCTTAAACGATTTAACAAGAATCTACAGGTTTATTGTATTATATGTTTTGACAGGTTGCAATAGGATCACGATCCTACAGGGTTTTATGATTATTTATAGATTTATAAGGCATACATGTTTGATCAGGTTTCTATACTTACATATTCTTAAACGATTTAACAAAAATCTGTAGGTTTATCGTATTATATGTTTTGTCAATGGTCACGGTCCATTTGAATTTTTGGATTTGGAATTTGGATTTGAATTTTTGACGGCAATTTTTTTTCGTGTCTGATGAACGAAATTTCTACCTAATATGGATACACATTGAAAAAGAACAAATCTGAAGTTAAATCCAGATCGGATGGATGGTTGTTCAAATATTTTTTTTATGTTTGATAAACAGGCGCCAAAATACGCAAAAAAAAATCTTCAGCGGGTATAAGAAAACGAGCCAAAGAAAGTGGAAGTAGGCATATGCACATTTATAATCTCTTTCTGAATTAAATAAATCCCAGTTAATTCAATGTAAAACTCATCCACATTTTTTTTTTATCAATAATTGCAAAAACTCCAATTATTCTTCAGGAAATAAGTTGTAATTGATTGTTTGCTTCCACTATTGCAGTCAATATCTTCCTCTCTGACAGAAAAAGAACATAGATATCTTCCTCTCTGACAGCAAAAGAACATGGATGAAAACACAAAACAAAAACTTGAATTTTGTTCATGCTAGTTTCTCATATTTTCATATTTTGTTGTTTCTCAGTTTCAAATTCAAATATCATCCACTCACTACTAGCGCGCCCGTCGTTAAACACTCGAACGAACGCTCTTCAAAACATTCAAGTCTTAAATTGTCAGTTAATTGACGCTTCGTAAATTGGTGATGTTGAAGTGTTAAAAGTGGCAGGCAGGCTTACTTGTGGGTTGTATACCAAAATTGGGTTCCACAGTAATACTTTCGTTTGGTTTCATAGTTGTTATATGTAGATGCTCAGTTGCGTCAGAATGAACGAAGCAATATTGATACGCATGACTGCGCCAATTCGTTTTGAGGTTATATTGTTAACTGAACTGTCTGTGGGAGTTATAGGCCTGCCTAGGCCTAGTCCTGGGATAAGGTTTGAACCTTAAAATCACAGTGTTGATATCCATACCCTTTTTAACCCAAACCGTCATGTAAAACCCATAAAATACAAAAAAGGTTGACCTAGACCCTACACAATCATAACCCTAAACAGATCGACGCGGCTTATCTCTGCATGGGTATAGGCCTAGCCTAGGCCTAGGCCCAGGCCTATTCACCTTTTTTCAGTGGTGTAAGGCTCGGGCCTTTTGCTGCTGTGTGTTAGGGCCTATGAACAAACTGAAGTGACGGGCTCTATTATTCGTCATGTTGTCGTCGCACTCAACCGTATGTAGGCCTATACGCTAACATGGCTAGAAGTTCAACATTCATATCGGCATTGAGTATACTCATTATGATGTCGGCTCCATTGATGCAAAATGAATTCTATGAAGTGAAGTGAGTCTATTACCGGTATAGAGGTCATCGCAACGTAGATCAACAAGGTGTACCGGTAACTGAAAATTGGTTTATAACCGTTGAAAAACTAATAGAAACAGTTCGTGAACTGCCGCTAGAGATCACCGGAGTTCCATGGCAGTTTCATCAGCATTGGATACAAACTTCCCAACATACCGATGGCTGCACAAGGTAATTATAAGATATATGTTCTAGGGCTAGTCAAGCTACAAATTCAATGCCTAGGGTTAAATATAGTTAGGCCTATTAGGCTCTACTTCTTACAAGACAAGTACCGGTAGATCTATAGGCCTACCGTACAGTATCCGAAGCCGATTGTTTTTAGTGTTATGTTTTGTAGATTTCTAGTGGTGGTTAGGTTAGTTAGGAAATTGAGTTTAAACCCAATGGTTAAGGAGAGGTTTGTGTTGGTCAACGATACAGTATGCGCACTTTAATTTTTCGATGCAAACTTTACCCGACGGTCCATTGATTTTGTGACTGTTGATTTTGTGAAAACACTTGGTTAACACACCTACAGCATAATCACCTGTCATAGATATAGGCCTAAGCTTAACTTGTACAAAGTTGTGAGTTCATCACAAGATTTTGTGTCTATTAAATCTTACATTGAAAAATTAAATACCAGTAGGGCCTACTGGTATTACAAACTCATAAGTTGAATAAGCCCCCTAATGTGCCAATTACCAGTAATTGAATCTGAAAGTAATACTGAGGTACCAATTTTATGTTTTCCAGTTACCGGTATCAAAGACAACATTCAATCATTAGCAATTATTGTCGCTCAGGAGGAACATCAAGTAAGAATCCAACTGTTCAGCCCATGGCTCCTAGGTCTACACCCCAGCTCTGAAGATCAAATTAGATCAAGGTAAGATTAATTTTGCCAATTATTGTCTGTACCCACAAACAAAGTTTCGGACAAAGACCGTGGGAGGGCAGTGCTGGCACTGTCATTTCCACGGCCTTCATGTCGGTTCGTTTGACTAGGCCTTGTGAATTTGGTGTATTCTAGTCTTATTGGCACAAACGGGTTGTAGGTGTTGCACATGTGAACGTACATTTACAGTTCAGCGTTAAACAACTTCTAACAGCAACATGCAACTTACAATATGCATTGGCCAATTCTCAAGCGAGTTGCATGATGGCATCTCAGCATTGTGTCGTGACATTGAAAAATAAATTTGGTCCATCTATTCTAGTTGCAAGGACTTGAGCGTTAAAAGCGCCAGCTAGAAGTTTGTTTTTCAAGTAAACAGACACATCTTATTACAGTTAGAACATGTAATTGTATGTCTCAGGCCTATCGTAACGATAGCAAAATTTAACTCACCTAAAGACAATCATCCATTAGAACTCTCATTTTTCGTTAAATATTCTATAAAGGTTATGTTTGATGATGATAAAAGAAATAACATCAATGTCTGCATAGCTCTGTATAGCTACGGTGCCTGAATCATATCCAGGAAGTCGATGGTACGAATCACAGCGAGAGTAGGCCTACCTCTTTTTTATTTCTTCAATAATTCTTCATTTTTCAGGACCCAGAGTAGGCCTACGTTCGTCGAGACCCAGCAATTCTTCCGAGTCCAACACGAGGCCCGTACGACAAATGTTGGAAGATTCATCTTATACAAAGTACCACAGCAACCGGCCGATATTCACTTATGATGGGTAAGTGCCGGCACAACATAGCAGTATCTCTCTTGCTCTCTTTCTATTTCCCTCTTCCCCCCCCCCCCCCTTCTCTTACTCTTTCACTCTGTCTTTCTCACTCTCTTACTCTGTCTCACTCTCACTCTACATTTCTCTGTCTCTCTCTCTCTCTCTCTCCCCCTTCCTCTCTCTTACTCTTTTACTCTTTCTCACTCTCCTACTCTGTCTCACTCTATATTTTTTTCTCTCTGATCTCTCACCCCCCCCCCCCTCTCTCTCTTACCCCCCTCCTCAATCTTACTCTTTTACTCTTTCTCTCTCTCTTACTCTGTCTCTCTCTGTCTCACTATCTATATTTTTCTCTCTCACTCTACATTTCTCTCTCTCTATCCATCTCTGACCGGCACATGTAGCTGAGTGGTAAACGCACGAGTTCGCTCCATGTGATCTGGGAGGTGAAGGGGAATATTGGACCCGGTTCGATCCCCACCACCGCCCATCTTTACAGGGTTTTTCGTGGTTTCCCTCTGTAGTCTAGGCTAATGCCAGGATGGTTTCCACGATATAGGCCACGACCGCTTCCTTCCTACTATCCTTCCCGATACCTAAGAAACCTTCATCTCATCATCCCATCATCTCATCAATCATTCATTCGACGCCAATAGATCTTAGTTTAACATTATAGTGCGTCGTTGAAACCCAATCTATCCATCTCTGTCGATCTCTCTGTGTCTCTGTCTCTCTCCCTCTCTCTCACTCTCACTCTATATTTTTCTCTCTCACTCTCTATATTTCTCTCTCTCTTTCTCGCTCTCTTAAAGCCACTTTATACGATCGATTAAGTTCAGAAAAGAAGAATACCTACGTTCCCATATTGCAACTACACGAGAACGGAAATATTGCAATTTCATGCACTAATTTCACAAAGTTGAAATACGCTCACCTTTTCTGCAATCTTTCACCTAGCCAACCAATGAGTAAAGAGCCTACTGTCACGTGCTTTTCCGTTGACTCCGTATGGGTCTACAAACCGTGGGCTACGTCGTTATCCAACATTGAACGAAAAAAAAAGATAAATCGCCAATTTGACATTGGCTTTTTAATTTTCATGTCATGTTATATCGATTCTGTATGAGCAAGCACTTATCTGGGTGCAACAAAACTGGAAAACGGCACATCACAATTGTTGTGGTTGAGTTTGGTCAAGTGGTAAAGTTCAACGCGTTGGTAAAGTTAGGTTACATGTATATTCCTAGTTGCGGTACCTTGACACTGGAAGCGCGCAGGAAAGTAGAAACTCCAAAAGTCGATCGATCTGAATTCTAAAATCTAAAAAAGTTCTCAAATGTTGCCCACAAATGTTGCTACTGAAATTGAAATTTCGCAACAGAAATTTTGAGCGCCATTACACCATTAAAAATGATTATTCTTTGCAATTATTGAAATTTTATGTACAACGAAAATTGATCGTTTGAAGAGTGTTTTACTCAGGTCTGTTTCGCTGGCACCCCCAAATCGAAAAAGTCGAATTATTTTTTCGCCAGTCATTTGTGCTTCGTTTGTGCTTGAAACCGCATCGTTTGTGCTCAACTTGCTCGCCTACTAATTAGAATTTAATTTGGGGGTGCCAACAAAACGACAGCACCCCCAAATAAAAAGATCTGTTTTTTGCGCCAATCGTTTGTGCTCGTTTGTGCTCGAAACCGCATCGTTTGTGCTCAACTCGTACGCCCGCTAATTAGAATTTAATTCGGGGGTGCCAGCAAAACGCCAGCACCCACAATCAAAAAGTCGACTTTTTTCTCGCCAATCGTTCGTGCACGTTTGTGCTTAAAACCGCATCGTTTATGCTCAATTTGTTCGCTCGCTAATTGAGGATCAATTTGGGGGTGCCAGTAAAACGACAGCACCCCCAAATCAAAAACGGCCAAATTGCACCTCCCGAAAGACAGAATGGATTTTTTTGTCAATCGTTTCATGCTTCGTTTGTGCTTGTTTGTGCTCGAAACCGTATCATTTGTGCTCAACTCGTTCGCCCGCTAATTGGAATTCAATTTGGGGTGCCAGCAAAACGACAGCACCCCCAAATCGAAAAATCCATATTTTTTACCCCGACAATCGTTTGTGCTTCGTTTGTACTCTAAACCGCATCGTTTGTGCTCAACTCGTTCGCCCGCTAATTAGGGATTAATTTGGGGTGCCAGTGAAACGACAGCACCACCAAAACGAATTGCACCCCCAAAATGGAAGGAACAAAATTATTTTTTGTCAATCGTTTATGCTTCGTTCGTGCTTGTTTGTGCTTGAAATTTCATTGTTTGTGCTCAACTCGTTCGCCCGCTATTCAGAATTTGATTTGGGTGCTAATTCTAATTAATTCTGATTAGCGGGCGAACGAGTTGAGCACAAACGATGCGGTTTCGAGCACAAACGAAACAAACGATTGGCGAGAAAAAAAGTCAACTTTTTGATTTGGGGGTGCTGTCGTTTCGCTGGCACCCCCAAATTAAATTCTAATTAGCGAGCGTACGAGTTGAGCACAAATGATGCGGTTTCGAGCACAAATTAGGCACAAACAACTGGTGAAAAAATAAACGACTTTTTCGATTTGGGGATGCCAGCAAAATGGACCTGTTTTACTCTGTCTCTCTCTGTCTCACTCTCACTCTATATTTCTCTCTCTCTCTCTTCCTTCCATTCTATTTATCTCTATACTCTCTTTCTATTTCTCTCTCTCTTTCCCCCCTCTCTTTTACTCGGTCTCTCTCTGTCACTGTCTCTCTGAATCTCTCTCTCTGTCTCTCTACCACTCTGTCTTTCTCTTTCTTCAACTCTCCCCCTCGTTATTTATCTCTCTCTGTCTTTCTTTCTCTTTCTCTCTCACTCTCTCTCTTTTTATTTATGTATGATTTTTACAACTAACTGTACTGATTACTAAGATCTATTGGCATCGGTGGATGTTGAATTAGATGATTCAAAAGGTTATTAAATTGGATGATTCTGGGTTGTGAGAAGGAGTATGCCAGGACTTGTTTAGAAACCATCCCAGTATCAACCTGAATGACAGTGGGAAACCACGATGCATCTGTCCGGAGGGTCGACTGCGGAGGGAATTGAACCCCGGTCCTATGAATGACGGTTCAGTGTGCTAGCCATTCTTATTTCTCCATCTCTCTCTTGTACCCTTTTGCCCTCTCCATCTCTCAGTTGCTCATCCACCAGTACAATGAGTTTAATTAGTGGTTTTAAGCTGGCCTTCCATGAATGCGATTTGCTTAACAATCGGAAATCGCATCGCTCTCGTCACTGATTGGTTGTTTCATCATCATGGTGGCTTAAAAAACTGCTCAGCGAATAGCTCGTTCATGATGGGCCAGCTTCACAGCATATGTCAGTAATATTGTTTTTCACGCTTTTCATTCTTATCCGTGAGAAGCAAGCTCAAATTCTGTTTTTAAACTATTCACAAAAAATACACTTATGGTCACATGATTTTGAAAATATATTCTAACCTTCACTTATTGTACCGTAACTGCTCATTTATTTATGTATTTATATATTGTCCAACTTGCAAATGCAGCTATGTGCAGTGGCAAGACTATAAATTACTTATGCTACAAAACAATTCAAATATGGTACACAACACAAAATCAACACTCAAATTGAATCCAATATAAAACAAATCAATAACTCCACACTCAATTACAAATCAAATTATTAATTAAACATTCTCTTAAATTCTATCAACTTCTCAACACATCTTCTATTTTCCCCAAATTGTTCAAATCCCTTGTAGACCTCTGTATGAATGCATTTTTTCCCACTTCTCTAAACACTCGCCACTTCCAATTTACCTCCACCTCTAGTACCTCTTTGCAGCAGCCTCTTTCCTACTCTATTGTCAAGTTCTTCCCATCCGATACAGTTATTTTTTGCTTTAAAGAAATTACATAGTCTATCCTTTTTCATTCGTTCCGCTAGAGTTTCCCATGTCAGTTATTTAACCATTTTGCTTGGCCTTTCTAGTTCTTTCTTCACCACTCCATTGCAATTTAAAAGGTCCTCCATTTCTTGACTCTCCCCAGTACCCTTCCCCTTCTTGCAGCAACCCTCTGGATGCTCCCTATGGCCTTGACTTGTCCAATGTTGCAAGGGTCCCAGACTGAACAAGCATATTCCAGTGTAGGCCTAATGAGGGATTTGTATGCCTTTTCTTTGATTTTACTCATAATAATCATAATGAAATTTAGTGATCTAATCCCCTTTTTGTCAAGTTTCTCACATGATCCCCCCACCCTAAATTTCCATGTATGTATAATCCTAATTATTTGTACCCATCCACCTCCTCCAGTATAATTTCTCCTTTTTTCCCCTTTTTTTGTATCCTTTTTTTTCCTTGCCCCGTTTCATCTGTCCTTCATCAACCCTGTTACTAGCGAGTCTCTCTTTCGTATACAGTCACCTCTTGTCTCCAATCATCATTCTTTCTGCCACTCTTTCCAACAGTTCCCCTATCTTTTTAGTCCCCCAATGATTTAGATGAACACCGTCCTCTTTCAGGACACTGTCCTTGATCCAACAGTTTGTTTCTACGTACAACACTTTCTCTTCTTCACACATTCTTTCTGTTATTCTGTTTACTTCGTCTACTGTTTCTTTCTTTTCACTCTTTCTATGTACAATTCCACTAACAGCGACTCTTCCTTCCCCAATTTTTTTCTTTGGAGCAACTATCAATTCTTTCATTCCTTTCTTCATAATATTCTGACGATCTTATCCCCTTCCCATCTCTTCTAGGTCGTTTCCTCAAACATGCAAGATTACTTCCTTTCCTTCTACTTCCCTTTCCTGCATCGCATCCACTACTCTCTTCATCATAAATATTCCAATACCCGGTATCACGTCAACGACTGTGTTTTCTCCCGAAGTTATGCTTTCTTCCCGCACCAACGAGCTCCATATTATCACTACTTTTTTAAATTTGCTTCCCATTTGCAATTTGTCTATTCTTTTCCTCTCTTCTCTCTTCTTCATAGCTAAAGCTTCTCTCTTCTTTAAAACCTCATCTTCTCTCTTCTTTGTAGCTTCATCCTCTCTCTTCTTTGTAGCTGCATCCTCTCTCTTCTTTGCAGCTTCAGCATCCCTCATCTTATACCCTTCCTCCCTGTACCCTTCACAACTCCTTTTTAGGCCTGTCACCTCCCTAACTACTTTGTACTGTGCTACAGTAATATTTTCACAGGCCAAATGCCACTTTTGTGTACAATTGGCTTCGCAGCATTCAACAACCTTGTCGTCCTTACAATTACCAAGCTGACACTTTGCACCACAGTTAATAGAGTTGGGCCTAGCCTATTCCACTGTGCTTTTCTTCACTCTTCTTCCACTCTCCTTCTTGTCCTTGACAAGAAGAAGTTCAGTGGTAACCTTGTCTTCGTCCGCCCTACCCTCACTTTTGCACCACACTCCACTCTTAACTCCACTCGTACATACTATACACACCCATTTCCTTTTTCCCTCTTCTGTTTTTCTACTACATCTGTACTGGACGCCATCTTCACCGACCTAACTGATTGGCTATGTTCCTCCGACCATACTAATAAAGATTCCATAGTAGTTTTTAATTCTTCTATATACACACGCATCTTCTTCTCTGCATTAAACCTCTCCATCTGCGACTCCACTTTGTCTTGCTCCAATTCATTTACCTTCTTTACCAAAGTAATTACTTTTATTTCAATGTCCATCTTCCACATAAATCTATCCGCTAATGCATCATATAAATCTTTTTTATTTTTCTTGTCCTTCACCTTCATTTCTTTGACCTCTTCCATAAGTTCCATCACTAATTTCACCATTCTTACCGCACAGTTGACTTCATTCTCTTTCTGTTCTTCTTTCCACATCTACACACATAAGACATTTATCACAATCCCATTTTCTATTCTTCAACTTCTTAAATTCTTTCAGTACCATCCCAGCACATTTATAATGTCTCCAGCTTCCACACTTATCACACTCCAATCCCGACATTGTTCTTTTCTCACAAACTACACATGGATGACTCATTAGTATTTAATTGTAGTCACTTTCTTTCAGATGGTTTTGAAGGGATAATTATTTCCCACATTTTTGCTTCATCGGTAATGTCTTCTCTTAGACTGTACTTGGAGTGTTTTTGTACGTACTATTGTCTTCAAGTTTTAGTGAAATTTTTCTCAGTACCGCCAATTATTTTTCAGGATACATTTTAATGGTACTTGATCTACCACTTCACTTGACAGCAAGTGCAAGCCTCGTTCTTTCATAATATTCATTGAAAAATTGTACTTCTATTTCAGAACTGACGCAACCGAAGCAATTGATATGAGGATTGGCCACGCCGTACGCGTCGTAAATAGTGTAATTTTTTGCTGACTCCTTTTTGTACATAGTAGGCCTACTTGTAATAAAGTGTTAAATATTATCGCATTGAAATCTACTGCCTCATTATATTCAGTAGCAGAATCTAGATAGCTTGATTGGCAACTGCTGTGCTAATCAGTTCATCAAAGTACAACATTTCATCTTAGCCCGAGAGTTGCTACTGATGAGTTCTGTAGTTAATAAAATACAAGAACAACATTATATCAGTACTTTGAAAGACTGGTAAACTTGGAGCTAGTGTCGTGGCGCGATGACCATATAAATATAAATGTTATTAAATAATTCAATTATCAAATGATAAACCTGTACAATTTTTTCCATTTGAATGTTTTATCTAAGACCTAGTATAAGGCCTACAACATGTAAATATGTAGAAAAAATTATTGATTCTCTTGCCAAATCAAGCTGTAAACTTCTATTCATAGATGACAACAAAATAATTCCCTCATAACCTCTATGTAACCTAAGAAACAAAACACCTTTATCTTCCTTCTCTCTCTAACTGACAAACACATCATTTCTCCTAGCCCTTACTACCTTATAATTGCTTTCACTTCTTCTTCTCCTCCACTCAGTTGACTATAAAAGAACAGAAAAAGCCCTTCGATAGCAAGTTGGCAACTCATTAATCTCTATCTCTCTTTCTCTCTCTCTGTTGATCTCTGTCTCTTCTTGTCTCTATGGAAGCCTTATGGTTCTAGAGTTAGCTTCTTTTCGATCTCTATTGAAAGCCTTATGGTTCTAGAGATCTTTAGATCTATAATTTTTTTGCTCTCTTTGTTTTTTCTCTCTTTCTTTCTCTATTGAGCCTTATGTGTTCTAGAGAAATTGTTTCTTGTACTAAATATCTGTCCATCTGTGACGCTTGAACTAAAGTAAAAAACCAACTTCAATCTTCTATCAATTCGTCTCCCAAAGAAAACCTACCAAAAAAATCCCCTGTCAAGTGAAAACTTAAAACTTGTGTATTTTCTCTTATATTCAGGTCTACTTGATGTATCTATAGGCTCTAGAGAAAACTTCCTCGTTCTTTTATAATTTGTGTTAATTGTATTATCTAAGTGTGATTCTTATCTTGATAAAACCAACTATATCTGCTAACTGGGTAGGCCTAAGTCAAACTTTTGGAAACTTTACTTAGGCTAAATAATTCTATCTTGTACTCCTTCCTGAATCTAATAGCGACCAGCTGACGTTAGTGTCAGGCCCACCAACCTATCCCGAAAAAGCCTATCAAACTAAACTTTTTTTTATCTCACGTGAACATTAGTCTTTCTCAACTTCTTTTTAATGTTCTAATTGTCAAAATAGCTCGCGCCCCGTGACACTAGTTACTAATCAATCACAATAGTACCACCTGCTAAAATCGATTTACAAATTGACCTCTTACAGTCGAATTATGGAACATTCTGCACCTTTCCTTGGCCCCTTTCCCTGTGGCCATAATATTGTAACCATATTGAATGCACTTTGGCTTTTATTTGGTCACAAGTGCATGTATTGCGGTCACCAATTGCACACCACCAAATAATATGTGGTCACCTAGTGGTCACTGCTAAATAATCTATTTATTCTTGTTTAAATACATGCATATTGATACCTGTTGAATCATACAGAAACCTAATGAAAACGTCCTGTAGAATTAGGAAGAGACCTATTCAAAACGGTTGATAAAAGATTATTGCAACCTGTTCTTTCTTTTATAAACCTATTCAAATAAGACTATAAAAACGTGTACAGATCTGTTAAATCCTATTAAATACATACATGTTAATACCTATTGGACCATGCAGAGACCTAGTGAAAATGTCATGTATAATACTTAAGAGACCTAATAAAAATTGCTTGAAAACTGTTATTGAAACCTGTTATTTCTATTACAAACCTATTCAAATAAGACTGTTAAATCCTGTAGAAATCTGTTCAATCCAAGTTAATGTATGCATATTAATACCTATTGAAACATACAGAAACCTAATGAAAACGTCGTGTAGAATCCTTAAGAGACCTATTGAGAACGGTTGAAAAAATGCTAATGAAACCTGTTATTCCTTTTACAAACCTATTCAAATAAGATGATTAGAACCTGTGGAAATCTATTTATTCTTGTTAAATACATGCATATTAATACCTATTGAAACATACAGAAACCTAACAAAAATATCGTGTAGAATTCGTAAGAGACCTATTCGAAACGGTTGAAGAAAGGTTATTGCAACCTGTTCTTTCTTTTATCAACCTATTCAAATAAGACTATAAAAACGTGTACAGATCTGTTGAATCTTATCAAATACGTACATGTTCATACCTATTGGATCATGCAGAGACCTAGTAAAAATGTCATGTGCAATACTTAAGAGACCTATTAATAATTGCTTGAAAACTGATATTGAAATCTGTTATTTCTATCACAAACCTATTCAAATAAAAGTTTAAAAACCTATAGAAATCTGTTTAATCTTATTAAATACGTATATGCTTTAAACTGTTGGAACATGAAGAAACCTAATAAAAACGTAATGTAGAATCCTTAAGAGGCCTATTGAAAATGGTGGAAAAACTGTTATTGAAACTTGTTATTCCTATTACGAAAACTATTAAAAAAGGTTGAAAATGGGTATTGAAACCTGTACAAACCTGTAAGTGAAGTCTGTTCATAAGTGAAGATTCCTATTCGTACCTATTCAATCTGTGGAAAACTGTTATGTAGAGACTTTTTGATTCCTATTAATAATATTTTGGCTGATATTACTCACCTGTTGATTCCTGAATTCGTGTGTCAAAAATCGTGTTAAATCCTATAGCTTTAACCTGCTCAAACCTTTAGAAAACTATTCATTCCTATCCTATAGAAGCCCTACAGGTTTCAATAATAATTTGTACCAGGGGGGAACCATGCACTCAGCGAACATCAGACATAAGGAAACACTCAACGTACCACATTTCACCGCACAGCTAAATTTCAATCTTCGTTTTCATACACTGCACCAAAACTATATAACAAGGTTCCACCAACTTACAAGAAATTGAAACATCATGCATTTGAATCAAGAATAAAATCAGACTTACTGGAAGAGCAAGAGAGAATTTAGAAAATGTTTTGTTCATCTTAGATATAAAATAGAATATAGGGTTTTGTGATAGACCAGTCAATGTGACACCAGAATGAAAGCTGATGTCATACACTGAACATCGCCTTTTTGTATATTTATACTTGTATGCAAATGAAGAAGATTTATTATTATTATTAACTAATCAGTAATCTCAGCTAAAATCTAGTTTGGCAAGCTTCAAATCAAGAATTTTGAAATCAGCTTTCCTCACTTGCCACATCAAAATTGCTAGAGCCCACTTGTTGATGGAATATGTATTTTATATAAATACATTTTTCATCAATTCATGCATTCTCATTTCTCTATACAAATATATTTTATATGTACTTCTCAACTGTATATATATAATTTAAAAACACTTCTTGCTAAAAATGTGACAAAATTAATCCTGCGCGAAAGTTATAGACACCGAGGTAAGATGTCCAAAAACGGGACTGTCCCAGGAGAAACGAAACAAATGGATATTCTAACTCTACTTATTATTTCTGAAATAATGGTAGACTATTACTCAAAACTATGCTGAATAATTTTTTTCCCAAATCGAGTAAAATGTCAATTCTCAAATATAAAGTATTCATTTCACTTATTATTTCTGATATAATGTTAGGCTACTCAAAACTATGTTGAAGAATGTTTTTTTAAATTAAGGGTAAAAATGTTGACTCTCAAATATACGGTCATTTTTCATTATTTCACTTATTTTATTATTTGCACTCATTATTTCTGAAATAATGGTAGGCTACTTAAAACTAACTTGAATAATTTTTTTTTAAATTATGAGTAAAATGTTGATTTTTCACTCATTTTTTTTCAAATTATTAGTGAAATGTTGATTCTCAAATCCAACATAATCATTTAAAAAGGCTCAAAAGGTGTGGCGAAATGGAAATTAGGTTATTGCTGTTGAACGGCATGGCAATTTAAATCTTTTGAAACTTTTCGCGGTACTCGTACATGCAGACGCGCAGGCGCTCAGACGTGAGTTGCGCGACGTTGCCATATATACACAGACAGCAAAAGTACTTCCGGTTCTGTGAATAGCCACTTCGCAACAAGGCTCGGTGCGGTTCTAGGAAAGTTGGGTTAGTGGCCCACTCACAGCCTTCTTTATTCAAATCATTCATTTCTTATACTGCCCTTTCACTCGGGCTATTTGGACGGGTTCGCGCATATTTGCTCGCGCAGGCAAAAATGACGTCATTGTCTGGTATGTACTGCACCCTGGTATCTAAAGTTCCAACTTCGAACAATTGTCATTTTTTTCAACTGTCATTCTTGTCACAATATTCTGTCAATCTCTTGCGACGTTATTGAGGTTATGTCATATCTACATTTTGGCGAGGGCCTATAGGCTTACCCAGATTTAGACGTGAACGATATTTATGTTGACCCAAGCAATGAACATCATTCAAGAACTTGTCCCGGTGATATTCCGGATTCATTATATTATTGAATAAAATCTTTCATATCATTTATTATCATAAACAAAGTTACTAGTTGGTGAACTCGCGAAGTCACGGCCTAATAGAATGCGTGCGTAATTTAAATTATCCTACGGAAATTCCCAAAGTTATTGGTATCTTCGCAGTTATGACACTTCAAACAAACCGATTTACTTGAACATCTTTGGAAAGTGACGTCATGGTCTGGAAACAACGGCACCATCGGCGATTTTGTGAACTAAAATAATTGGACATCGGTTAACATGGGAAGCATACCCCGAGTGAAAGGGCAGTATCAGAGAAGAATGATCTGAATAAAGAAGGCTGTGGGCCCACTACTAGTGATCAGTCAAGATGATGTAAAGTCTAAACAGATCAATCAAGTGTGTTTATTCCCACTCAAAACTAGTATTGAAGAAGTTCAGTATCTTGAAGCTATATATTGAACCCGTTTTCAAATCATTAAATTGTGTATTTCTCCAATTACTCTATATTAGTCATCAGTAGGCCCATTAAGTATAGAGGTTAAGTATTGACCTCCATACTTGATGGTAGGCCCACAGTGCGTTGTTGAACCAATGTAAACGTAATCTTCGAATTACAAGCTGTAGGCCTGTGCTGTGCCTGATGCTGTTTCTACGCTAGGCCCAGATAAGATTGACTGATCGTAGGCCCAGTTTGATTGAAATGGCTGGGTAAATAGCTTGTCATACCATAAACCTTCCAAAATCAATGGCTTAGGTGGGCTGGCCTATGCCATTGAATTTGTAGTGGTACGTGTACAACGTGTAACGTGGTACCTTACAAAATCAATGCCTATGCCTAGCCTACTGAATGTAGGAAAGTTTCATACCCTAGGCCTATACATTCGTGGGTTTGGAACTTGGAAAATGTATTAAATTCAACTAATCATATTATTGCCTGAGCTCTGAACATAAGCTTCAGTGTTTGTAACCAGCCGGACTTTAGGCTATTGGTACTAATAAACTTTATCAAGATGAGTTGTTTCGCAATTAATTGCAGAAATCTACTAAGGGGTAGTCCCAATTTCCTTTGGATACAAAAAAAATGAGGTGGAATCTGTAAAATATATAAAAATAAATAGGACCTGGGCTTATAGACCTGATGTAAAATATTCATTCGCCTGAAGGCGATGTAGCCTACAACAGTTACTCATGTTGAAGGTCAACAGATATTGAATCGAAAACCGCTGTTGTTTGATTTCGTATTTCATGATTATGGAAGACGGTACTAAGAGATTGATTTTTTTCCATTTGAACAGCAACCAACGTTCCAATGTAGGCCTACAATCAACCCACATGCAGTGTGAATTATTGAAGTTAATTGAAAATCTGAAATCTCATACATAAAAACCAGAGTCGATAAAGCAGTTCTACCTCCTGTAGAGGTCGTCCGACTTCCTATGCTGGCAATGCTAATAGTTGTGCTAAAATTAAATTGCCACCGGGAGCGCTGACTATACTTATTGCGGGAGATCTCAAGTAAGCATCATTCTTCGTAAACTTCTGGTTGTATTTGCATTTTTGTATTTGATCAATGAAGCCTCATTCATGATACAGCTGATCTGTCATGAAAATTCAATTTACTTCTTAATGATCAATAAAATAAGGCTTGAAGGTGAATTTCGCTGCTGGTTTCAAAGTTGTATCCAACACGTTTAGATACCGGTAATGTTAACATGATAGAAAGACTTTTAATTTCAATATACAAGTCTAAGCAGCTATTAAAACATGTCTAGTCAGAAAACAATAACCTGAGAAACTGAAAATGATCAAACAACTAAACTTGTCAACTGTCACTTCCAGCAAAAAATAAAACTCGAATATTATGTAAACAGTAGGGCCTATACCACCAGCAGATATTTGCATTGACAATCTAGAGACTACTTTCTCTATGGTACCAGCCATAGGCTTCAGTGAAAAATTAGATATATTTTAGAAATATTCTCCAACATTTGTAGCTCACTATCCAGTACATCAATACCAGTAGGCTTACCCGTAGCTAATTCAGGCCTAGCGCCCTAGCCCAGATGATTTCCTACAGTTCGGCAATAAAATGCACATGATAGTGTCAAAACAAAAGTATTATGTATCCTAATGTCCTCAATCCATCTAGTTTTGACTGGAATTGATATGAGTTTGGGCAATAGATGTATTCACTTATCAATGTTTACAAACACACAAATGACCTGACTACAAACATTCGAATGGAATAAAATAGATAGTCTTGGTCTGAACATGTGAACAAAAAAAGCAGGATTGGGCTAGGAGTAGGCCCAGACCAAAAAGAGGAATTTATGTATAGAATCGAGCCTAAATAATGTAGAATGTCAATCTTGAACTAACCCAACGAGGGACCAAAATTATTTGAATTCCTGAAATTACAATAGATTGTCATCTCTTGGCACCTGTGATTGAATTGACAGGGAGTAGGACATGATGCGAGTAAGAGGAGGCTATAAACAACATATTCACACTAATTTCATAATGGATGATGCACTCAATTTATTACATCGTCATAAAAAATAGTATACACCGAAGAAACACAGTGAACTGACAGAATATTATGCGATCTTGAATTACTATTGCGAGGAGTGAGAGCAATGAACATCTACGAAGAGTGTAGCTGTGATGTGATCTTTCAATAATTCCAACAATTGAATATATTTTCGGCACTGAGCAAAGGTTCGCCGTTCGCTTCCTATATTCTTGGTTTGCTGCTGTAGTAGAAAGAGTATGGTGTGGAAGCCAAGTTCCAATTGTTGTCCTAGAACGAATAAATACAGATTGATTCACTAGATGTGAAATACTCCTTTCATTTCAATATTTGAAAATATCACATAACAATAGGCGGAGTCAACCTGATCCAAGGATCAACTTTGTATAATCAGAACTACATTCACATTGGATTTGGAGAAATATCACACAAGAATATTCTATTGTAGGCGATAGCATTGCAAGTCAAGTAAGATCGAGCTCTAAGATCTAAGAATGAGTAGGTAAGGGATTTATAATGTTTACAAAAATCTGTCTTGTGGCGAACTCAAACGTTCACTCGACTTGACTTCAAAGCAAACCTGAACTTATGTTGAGACTGCCCACTGATTTGCTAGTTCCAAACAAGACGTAGGCCTAGGTCATTGAGTTTTTCATAGGCCTACCAGGCCTACTACTAATCCCATGCCTTATAGTTCGTTCAAGTTATGTCATGTAGGCCTAGAAATTGCTCTAACAATGCCACTCCATACTACTAGCCCGGGCCTGGTAAAGTGAGCCTAGGCTATACTATCTAGTCCAGCCTCTCTAGCTAGTGTCACGGGGCGCGAGCGTTTTTGAGAATTAAAGCCTTTTAAAAAAACTTATATTTCTCACTTGACATAAAAAAAGGATTATTTATGATAGGCTTTTTCGGGATAGGTCTGTGGGCCTGTAAGGCATCGCCTATGTTCTGTGGTGATTGAAGAATGATTTGAGAACGACCATTTTCCTCTCGTAAACCATCTAGGAAAATTGATAGTATGGCATTTTCTATGAAAGTCCGATTTACGGCTTGGGCTTCTGTATATGGATTGAGGGGGTCATCTACTCTAGGTCGTGGTGGTGCCAAAATCATCCCGGCTTTTCTTATTCGATTAAGAAAATTTTTTGCCATTTCACCAGGTAACTGGACGCACTGGAAGAAAGCTGTGTATGGAGTTTTCCGACTTGGTACTTCTGTCATGGTGTGATTACAGTAGTACTATCAACAATACTAATGATAGCATATTCCTAGCATAATATATGATACATCTGTACATTTTTTTTTCCTTTTATAATTGTTTTCAACCAAGGTATCATTCAGTTACAGTGTACAACTTGGAATATTGTAAGAAAGTTCACTGTTTAATATACGACTGTGAAGTTAGCCCCTCAAGACTACCAGCCCCTCAAAGAAGTGAGAAAGGCAACGCTCTCTGAAATACACTAAGAGCTACCACAAAAACGAAAACACGCTAGAAAGAGAAAAGTCATGAAAATGATACGTAGGCATCTTGAGTTACTACGGAGCAGATATATTGCCTAATAATTGGGATCAACATCGCATTATCCACAATTCTTGAGGGCTGATGTTCTAGTTTGGCAATAAAAACTAGAATGACCATAGCAACAATAGTCCGTAGTCATATAGATTTGCACCAAACTATTACTATGCTGATTAGTAATTAGCGAAGATAATTAATTCGCATCATCCACATTTCTTGGGGGCTGATGTTCTTATTTGCCAATAAAAACAAGAATGACCATGAAAACAATAATCCGTAGTCAAATCGATTTGCACCAAACTATTACTATGCTAATTAGTAATTAGCGAAGATAATTAATTCGCATTATCCACATTTCTTGGAGGCTGATGTTCTTATTTGCCAATAAAATCAAGAATGACCATGAAAACAATAATCCGTAGTCAAATCGATTTGCACCAAACTATTACTATGCTAATTAGTAATTAGCGAAGATAATTAATTCGCATTATCCACATTTCTTGGAGGCTGATGTTCTTATTTCCCAATAAAATCAAGAATGACCATGAAAACAATAATCCGTAGTCAAATCGATTTGCACCAAACTATTACTATGCTAATTAGTAATTAGCGAAGATGATTAATTCGCATTATCCACATTTCTTGGGGGCTGATGTTCGTATTTGCCAATGAAATCAAGAATGACCATGGCAACAATAATCCGTAGTCAAATCGATTTGCACCAAACTATTACTATGCTAATTAGTAATTAGCGAAGATAATTAATTCGCATTATCCACATTTCTTGGGGGCTGATGTTCTGATTCGCCAATAAAATCAAGAATTACCATGACAACAATAATCCGTAGTCAAATCGATTTGCACCAAACTATTACTATGCTAATTAGTAATTAGCGAAGATAATTAATTCGCATTATCCACATTTCTTGGGGGCTGATGTTCTTATTTGCCAATAAAATCAAGAATGACCATGAAAACAATAATCCGTAGTCAAATCGATTTGCACCAAACTATTACTATGCTAATTAGTAATTAGCG
The DNA here is from genome assembly GCA_964007535.1 of Brachyptera risi. Lineage (NCBI taxonomy): Eukaryota > Metazoa > Arthropoda > Insecta > Plecoptera > Taeniopterygidae > Brachyptera > Brachyptera risi. The sequence continues at coordinate 73,587,231 of OZ023326.1, forward strand.
AAGATAATTAATTCGCATTATCCACATTTCTTGGGGGCTGATGTTCTTATTTGCCAATAAAATCAAGAATGACCATGGCAACAATAATCCGTAGTCAAATCGATTTGCACCAAACTATTACTATGCTAATTAGTAATTAGCGAAGATAATTAATTCGCATTATCCACATTTCTTGGGGGCTGATGTTCTGATTTGCCAATAAAATCAAGAATGACCATGGCAACAATAATCCGTAGTCAAATTGAGTTGCACCAATTTATTACTATGCTAATTAGTAATTAGCGAAGATAATTAATTAGCATTATCCACATTTCTTGGGGGCTGATGTTCTTATTTGCCAATAAAATCAAGAATGACCATGAAAACAATAATCCGTAGTCAAATCGATTCGCACCAAACTATTACCATGCTAATTAGTAATTAGTGAAGATAATTAATTCGCATTATCCACATTTCTTGGGGGCTGATGTTCTTATTTGCCAATAAAAACAAGAATGACCATGGCAACAATAATCCGTAGTCAAACCGATTTGCACCAAACTATTACTATGCTAATTAGTAATTAGCGAAGATAATTAATTCACATTATCCACATTTCTTGGGGGCTGATGTTCTAATTTGCCAATAAAATCAAGAATGACCATGAAAACAATAATCCGTAGTCAAATCGATTCGCACCAAACTATTACCATGCTAATTAGTAATTAGTGAAGATAATTAATTCGCATTATCCACATTTCTTGGGGGCTGATGTTCTTATTTGCCAATAAAAACAAGAATGACCATGGCAACAATAATCCGTAGTCAAACCGATTTGCACCAAACTATTACTATGCTAATTAGTAATTAGCGAAGATAATTAATTCACATTATCCACATTTCTTGGGGGCTGATGTTCTTATTTGCCAATAAAATCAAGAATGACCATGAAAACAATAATCCGTAGTCAAATCGATTTGCACCAAACTATTACTACCGGGTATGCTAATTAATGAAGATGTGTGAATGAGTCAAAAAAGAAATTTGTGATTGATACAAAAATGAAGGTTGGTGCAAATTGATTTGACTACGGATTAATGTTGCTATGGTCATTCTTGATTTTATTGGCAAATAAGAACATCAGCCCCCAAGAAATGTGGATAATGCAAATTAATTATCTTCGCTAATTACTAATTAGCATAGTAATAGTTTGGTGCAAATCTATTTGACTACGGATTATTGTTGCCATGGTCATTCTTGTTTTTATTGGCAAATAAGAACATCAGCCCCCAAGAAATGTGGATAATGCGAATTAATTATCTTCGCTAATTACTAATTAGCATAGTAATAGTTTGGTGCAAATCGATTTGACTGCTGATTATTGTTGCCATGGTCATTCTTGATTTTATTGGCAAATTAAGAACATCAGCCCCCGAAAAATGTGAATAATGCGAATTAATTATCTTCGCTAATTACTAATTAGCATAGTAATAGTTTGGTGCAAATCGAGTTGACTACGGATTATTATTGCCATGGTCATCCTTGATTTCACTGCTGAATTGAAACATCAGCCCCCAAATTAACATATAAATTAATATTGCAAATCAATTTATATCGCTAATCAGTATATCTATTTTAGCAATTAATCTTAGCAATGGTTCTGCTATTTTTTCTATCCCTTTGTTGAATTAACCTAGTCGTTGAATAATTTCTTCGAAACGGCCTGTCCGAATTGCATACAAAATTATAATAATTCTTATCATCATCGTTATCACATTCAGGGAAAAATCATTTTTTTGGAGAGATTTCCATTATTTTAAATTGTCTGTTCAGCCAAACCTCATGGACTCTCTACTAACTTTGAGATTGTATTTTTCAAAACTGGTTCAACCGTTTCATTCCAAAAAGTATACAGTTTTAAGTTAGATAAGTTTGCCTGTACAGAAAAAGTGTCATGTTGATCAGTCAAACCATGTGACCTTGCAGTGGTTAGAAAAGAAATAAAATAATAATCAATAACACACAGACAAAGTTCCATAAGAGTAGGATGGAAGTCTTGGCATACGCTCATCTAATTAAAAGGAGTGGGCCTACCGATGTATTAAATCACAATTTTTTGTATCACTATTCATATTGAAACCACGATGGGCCATGAAATCAGTCCTTATGTCTCCCAAAAAGTATCATAAATTCCCTGATAAATTTGTTGAATAATACCCGTATATCAGAGTGTTATTGTTCCGTATCACAAATGATATGCTTGGCGCTAAACTGTTGGATTTTTAAAATAGTTCTAGTATTATAAGAAGTTTTATCTAATGGGCTAAAGAAATGGCTAATGGGCTGTGGGCATGAAAATTGAATCCGAATAATAACAAACACAATCAATTACATGAAATTTATGTTTATTTTAAATAATTCCTATACGGACGCTAGTTAATGAATATAATTATTGGTAACGTAAGTAATGTATTCTTACTTTTTAAAAATGAATTTCACGAGTGTAACTTGATTTAGCTTGTGTAAAATTGATTGCTGTAACCGCGGCCCAAGTAGGCTTTCCACTAAAGACCCCAGCATGCAATGTGCTGCGCATCATGCGTATATGAGTTATATATGGGTGGCTAGTAGTTTTCAATGTTGTCTATTCAATAGCTGTTATAGGACAACACACTCATATTATATTGTTTGCCACTAGATCATAAACTTTCACAGTTATTATATAATTTTAATTCATAATGGAAAACTGTGATCATAAATACTCAATAAATCAGGGATGGAATCAATTATAAATAGTGAGTCAATCTGTATAGGCCTATATTTATTTTCCACCCGATAGTTAGTTCAATAGTTATAAGACAACCTAGTTACCCCGTTAAGATTTCATATTACCGACATCTGTTACTGAACTCAGGGGAAAATCCTATCTTTGTTAATATCGATTGTACACCCTTCAAATTTTGCAAATGGATGACCATCATGCTAAAACTAAAAAAAAAGAAAACAATGAACTTAAATATTTGTTTTTACGGATTTTTCAACAATGACATTTATTTTTCGTTTTTCTCATACAATTTTTTCTCATAATTTTTTTTTCTTACGAAAATGTTGCTAAAGTATTGTTTCAGGGTTAGTAATATCGATTTTTCAATATTCTTGTTATATTTCGAGATATGATTTTATTGACGATGTGTTTTTTTTAATAGCATTTCATATAAAATGTATTCAGTGTTTATTTTTTATCTCTATTGTTAGATGAGATATCAAAAAAATGATAAGTCTAACCCTGCATAAGCTGATAATAAACACTCACAAAAAGAAATCAACACAATTGAACAATTTGTATAGATGTAGCTCAAAAACAAATTCTTGTTTTGTGAAAAAATGTATTTGAGTTAATGCCCTTTGAAGATTGACAATGTAAAATCTCTTACTTTTCTTCCTCTTTTGGAGAATTTCTCTTTCAAAATGCACCAGTACCGTACGTATGTTACTTATTCTTTTTTCTTTAGTTTCAAATATTGTTTTCATTTCATTGTATTCATCTTTTCACCTTATTTTCATTGTATTTTTATATTCATTGTATTCTATTTGTTATTCGTTATTTCTGTTAGTTCTCATTCAAGGTACAAATAATTATATTTTTCCGTATTTTGCAACAAATTACTTGAATTAACATCCGAATGGTAATTATATGAAAAAAAAAAAATGGAAAAATTGAGAATTTCACCTGAGTCCCCTCTTAAGAAGGCTCATATATTTGTGACTCGGCAGTAGCTTCACACCGCTTTGCAAACCGGGAAGTGTCCGCCATATTCGACACATATTTTATTATTATTATCATTTATTTTATTGACATATTAAATAAAAACATACATACATACATTCCACACTATGACCCACAAAACCAAATTGGTGTAACCTTGCTTACATTCTATTTGTGAATGTCCAATATGGCCACCGAGGTTGGAAGGAGTATGTCGCTATTGGCTGCAGAAGAGGTAACATATGGATACATACTATGGATACATTGATTGCTACTAGATCATAAACTTCCATAGTTATATAATTTTTATTCATAATTGAAAACTGTGTCATAAAAAGTACTCAATAAATCAGGAATGAAATCAATTCAAAATAATCCAAATAATGGAAAATACAAGACATTTATATTGTTTGCTAAGTTATCACCTCACAATATAGGCATCCGTACGAACAGACATGCTGGATGTTATGCATAGTACGCAGGGGCAAAGCTAGCGGTATTTTATCATGTTGGTGTTCTTTCAGCACGCCATATATTGTTGCTAGCCTCATTTCCTTCGGGGGCTGGGAAAGAGGGCCAACTTCACGGTCGTGTTTAATATCTCTACTGTCATGATCAGCTGTAAACACAAATTTACAGTTGACCAAACTTTCAACAAAATATTCCCTACTACAACTTCCAGTCCTGCAAACCCTGAAAAACGAAAATACCTTTCCCCCACCCCCTACCCCTTTGACCGACCTCTGATCACTTACTTCCCCCTTCTCACCAACCCCCCATTTAACTATAAAATAGCATGAAAAAGCCGAAAAACACCAGTGTTAAGGTGGTTTCAGCGATATTTCGGGAATAATTTGTGTACAAAAAACAACATTTTTTAGCAACAAGTTCGTAAGTACCAGAAACTTGAAAAAGAGTCAAGACAATCAAAATTTAATGAGCTTTCCAACAAAATGGGTCCCAATTTTTTATTCTCATCGGTTTTTATTTGTCGGGGAACACAAAGTGTCAAAGTGTAGGTCAATTTCAGATAATTCCGGGAAGTCGGCGTGTTTGTTGACCGAATGTGCTAATTTTTTCTCAGATTGTCGATTACTATTGTTTGAAGGTACCGTGATTCATAAAAGTCAATAGCTTGATTAGACAGCGAGATAAAAATTGTTTATTAATTACTATTCTCTGCCGTCTAGTAGCGTAGTATTGCGGAATTTCGTCCAAGTGGCGAGTAGAGAGAGATAGAATGTGCATCACCCGTCAGGTAGATTCTTCTCAGCTAGGAGGAAGGAGTGGCGAGACGAGGGATTATAGAAGTGATTGACAAGCAATAACCACAGAGTATCCATTCAAGTTTCAATATTATTCGCAACACCTCAACAAAATACTTCAGAACAGTAAAGTTTCGAAAAAAAGTCGAAGGTGAAAAAAAAAGGTAAACAAATAAAGTTCGAGATATATTTGACTCCATAAGGTGTGAGAAGAATTATAAAATGAGGTATCATAAGACAGCATAATAATTGAACTCCCAATTTACCAGTCTAGACACCAAATGAGGCGGCCGTACAATAATTACAACACACACAAGTTCGTAGTTGACCAGTCATTCACATCATTTTATGAGAATATGAGAAATTGAATTTTCGATTTGAAATATTCAAAGAAGAAAAATATTCAAATTCGTATTTCATTTTCATAAAAGTTCTCACTCAGTGCGCTTCTACGCTCATTATCTGATAAAATTGATGAACTAGAGATTGAAATGGATCAACATGCTTTAATAACATTTAGGTTTTTTTGGTGAACAATTCAGTTCTTTTTTCTCATATTATAGTAGAAACCAAGGGCTATGATAATCTTGAAATACAATAATGGGCGATTTTACTGGACATATTTTCTGGATTGTTACACTACGTCTACGAGTAGGGAATATGGGAACTTCATAAAAAATCTGTTGAAATAGATTCAATTTCAAAACAGAATGTAAAAAATCTCATTGTAATCCAATATGAGAATATATATTATCTGTATACAATTTTTTAACAGGTCGGAAATATTTTTTCTTACGTAATACATTTTTTTGGATCAAATAATCGCGGCCTCAATATTCATCGAATTCCAACAATTTCAACCAAGCATTCAAACTGTATTTAGTATTCTCTTTCTATAACTATCAAAATGGTGAGAGAGATAATACTAAATACAGTTTGAATTTGAATACTATATATATATATATATATATATATATATATATATATATATATATATATATATATATATATATATATATATATATATATATACATATATATATATATATATACATATATATATATATATATACATATATATATATATATATATATATATATATATATATATATATATATATATATATATATATGTATATATATATATATATGTATATATATATATATATATATATATATATATATATATATATATATATATATATATATATGTATAGTATTATATATATATATATATATATATATATATATATATATATATATATATATATATATATATATATATATATATATGTATATATATATATATATATATATATATATATATATATATATATATATATATATATATATATGTATATATATATATATATATATATATATATATATATATATATATATATATATATGTATATGTATATATATATATATATATATATATATATATATATATATATATATATATATATATATATGTATGTATATATATATATATATATATTCATATATATATATATATATGTATATATATATATATATTCATATATATATATATATATATATGTATATATATATATATATATATATATATATATATATATGTATATATATATATATATATATATATATATATATATATATATATATATGTATATATATATATATATATATATATATATATATATATATATATATTTATGTGTATATATATATATATATATATATATATATATATATATATATATATATATATTTATATATATATATATATATATATGTATTTATATATATATATATGTATATATATATATATATATATATATATATATATATATATATATATATATATATATATATATATATATATATATATATATATATATGCTGGCGTACATATGCGTTCATACGTATATATGGGTGCTGGCGTACCCTTAGCACCCTCCTTCTTTAAATTCAATTCCGGAACAGAATTCCGGAGAATAGCACAAAATGTTTGGCGTCAACAAAATTTTGATAGTATTGAAATGGTGTGCCAGGGGTACCGTCTTGATATTTTCACGGGGATTTTCAAAATTCCTCGTTTTTTCTCGGTGGGGTCGAGCCGATTGTGACTCGGAACTATACAATACCAAGTTTAATAATGGTACATGTGCATGTGAAGTTTGATCATATGTGTGTTTTCATTCGACCTGTCGAGCGCGACAGAAAACAAGAACATTTTGCTTTTTCAAGTAGAGTGGGCCTAAATTCAAATTCGAATTCAATTGAATTCAATGAAAGAATACAAAATAATGGAATGATTACAAGATATACTATTTGAATGATTAGTTATTAAACTTCTGAAATATATCTTCCGGTAATAGTGCTTATCATAGCATAGGCCTACTGTGTGGAGATTCTTCATGTATCAATTTCTCTAATTCAGTGAAAAGTGCTCCAATTTTCTAAAACAAAAAAGTTTTGTTGTCACATAAACAATCTCGAAGCACTCCTAGTGTTTTGATACCCATTACCAAAAAAAAATGCCGTCCTTTTTTATGTGATTTCTGATGGTCTTTGTTTTCTAATAACAGGTAGGCCCTATGCAGTCGATCCTTTGTTCACGCTTACTCAGGTCTAGAGATGGGTTAGGTGTATTGTCTGTTGCCTACACTTCCCATTCCTCTCCCCGACCCTACCCCGTGGCCGTAGCTCTACACGAATAACGTAAATATTTCAGTCAGGAGCAAAATGTAGCATGACCACTCTCTAAGACGGTCGGAACTCGACTGAGCCTAAAATACCCGAAGTACCGTTAGAAAAAAAAATGGCCGCGCTAAACGACCCTTAAGAGCCCGTATCCTAGCTGAGAATATTTCTCTTCGACATGCGCGACCCAAGTTTGGTGTGCGATTTTGGAACTCGGTAGTGGACAGCTATCTCTCTCAGTTTCCTATGGCTATCTCTCTCTCTCTTGTAACTTGAAGTGTTCATCAAAAAAGACGTGCACTTTGGAAACAACATTTGACCGTTCCGATTTACCGCCTTCTCTATAAGTTAACAAATACACTCGGGGGTCCTAGACCGTCATTCTGCGTGTTGTCACTAGGTTGTCACAAAAGCCATCTGAATAGCAGGTAGTATTTTGAAGAGATATTTGGTAAACGTTTTAGCTATGGCTCTCACAATAAACTCATTCAGATTCCATCACAGATAATCGAGCTGTGATTCCATACAATATGCTGTTATTTCTGAAATCGAGGAAAGTAATATTCACAATTTTTTTCCTCATAACATTGATACTGGATACAAAATCATTGTTCCCCAATGAGAAAAAATATACCACAAGCTATGTATTTCATTGATACTTATATTGGTTAGTCACAATTGCTACTTGTATTCGAAAGTAACCATACGGAGATTATGTTGACCAC
>OZ023326.1:73600653-73659827 GCA_964007535.1 Brachyptera risi
AAATCAGTTAGGACTTACCCAGTTGTGAAGTGTATGTGGAATGAGATAATAACACACAAAACTATATATAATAGTTCAATCACTAAATATAATACTGAAAAGAAAAACTGGTACTCTTTTTACAAAGAATAATAGTCAAATAAAACGCAGGTAAAGTGGATACAATTAAAATTAATATTACTTTTTAGTTGTAGAAAACATATATCAAATTTCAGTTATAAATTAAAGTTCGCTGTTTGAATTTAGATAAAATTAGTTTAAAATAACAACAAAATTAGAGGAGTCAGTTATGTATTGATTCTAAGAGGATGAGATCTCTGTAGTAAAATTGGCTCTAGTAAAGATCTCAAACTTCAGAGCTAATCCGCTCAATGAAGTTGAAAGGATTCCCTAGAGCCTTAGGCTCAATAGAGAGAGAAGAGGAAGTTGGAGAGAGGGTTTAACACTGGTGTTTTTCGGCTTTTTCATGCTATTTTATAGTCAAATGGGGGTTGGAGAGGAGTGGGAAGTGATCAGAGGTCGGTCTAGGGGGTGGGGGAAAGGTATTTTCGTTTTTCTGGGTTTGCAGGACTGGAAGTTGTAGTAGGGAATATTTTGTTGAAAGTTTGGTCAACTGTAAATTTGTGTTTATACAGCTCACAGCCTTCTTTAATCAGATCATTCTTCTCTGATACTGTCCTTTCACTCGGGGTATGCTTCCCGTGTTAAACGATGTCCAATTATTTTAGTTTACAAAATAGCCGATGGTGCCGTTGTTTCCAGACCACGACGTCACTTTCCAAAGATATTCAAGTATATCGGCCTATTTGACATGTCATATCTGCGAAGATACGAACAACTTTGGGAATTTCTTACGAGAATTTGAATTACGCGCGCATTCAATTGGGCCGTGACCGTGAGTTTACCAACTTTGTTATGACAATAATATGAAGGATTTTATTGAATAATATTACGGAATATCATCGGGATAAGTTCTTGAATGATGTTTATTACTTGGGATAACATACATATCGTTCAAGTTTGAACCTCGGTAAGCCTGAAAGCCCTAATCGAAATGTAAATATGACATAACCTCAATAACGTAGCAGGAAATTGAAAAATTATGAGTAAATGACATTTGTTCAAAGTTGCAACTTTAGATACCAGAGTGCAGTACATACCCGACCATGACGTCATTTTTCCCTGCGCGAGCAAATATGCGCGAACCCGTCAAAATAGCCCTAGTGAAAGGGCAGTATAAGAAAATAATGAATAAAGAAGGCTGTGATACAGCTGATCATGACAGTAGAGATATTAAACAGTAAACTTTCTTACAATATTCCAAGTTGTACACTGTAACTGAATGATAACTTGGTTGAAAACAATTATAAAAGGAGAAAAAAATGTACAGATGTATCATATATTATGCTAGGAATATGCTATCATTAGTATTGTTGATAGTACTACTGTAATCACACCATGACACTATAGGCCTAGGTAGGCCTACTAGTACTAGGCTCACCAAGATAATAAATGTATAGCCTCTCAGGTGTTGAATATTGTCTTCTCCCTCCTAATCATCAGATATCAACGTTACATAATTGGGTAAAATTACTGATTAACGTACCACGCCATTTTTTTTTTCAATTTTTTCTTCATTTTTATTAAAGTATATAAGCTCCGTTCCGCCTGCCGGCGGTATACGCGAGGTTTATACACTAACCTGACCCTAACCTAACCTACTGTCCACCTTTGTCATCTTAGTCAGATCACAAAGCATCAACTTCAAGTGAGTAAAAACCATATTAAAACAAACAAAACACAAAAAGTCCAAACACTACATCATACATACAAACAAGATCTATCAGAAAACACCTCAAACAAGAATATCGGACAAAAATTAGCGATGGTACGTTGAACGATAAGATTACCCATAATTGAAGTAGGCTAGCGTGAATATTTACTCACCAGTAGGAATTAGATTCTTGGTTATCTGTCAATCTCCAGTCAACACTTGAGAATTTGTCGACTCAGCCCGCAATAATATTTGTCGTCAAGGCGTAAATCCAAGTAATAACGATTAGCAACGAGTCCTGATGGAGCGCATTCCAATGCAACTGATGAGTATTTCCTGATCGTTTTTCGAGAACTTCATCATCACTTAGAACCAACGATTTTAAAAACCGTGTTTACAAATAGGCCTAGACACATGTATTTTAAATGTCCACTGTCGACATTCAAAAGACGTGGTTGACAGCATCCGGCACAACACCAATCGTATTTCATTGTGAAACAAAATGTACCAAACAATAAACATTCACAGATTCATGAGTTGGTATAGTCCAAAATCTTTTGTTGTAAACTTCACTTCTAAGCGGCAATAAGTATATAGTCAGCGCGCCAAATTGTAACACGGTAAACTACACTAGTCGGACGACCTCTACAGGAGGTAGAACTGCTTTATCGACTCTGATAAAAACTATCTCGAAGCCTAAAGGCTAGGGCCTACATCGCATATTTTACATCAGGTCTGGGCTTAGGCCCTATTCATTTCTATATGATCTACAGATGTTCCGCCTCACCTTTTTGTATCCAAAGGAAATTGGAAGAAGCTCAAATTGGGACTACTTCTTCGTAGGTTTTTGAAATTAATTGCGAAACAACTCATTTTGATGAAGTTTAATAGTGCCAATAGAACTAACAGTGTAGGTCTATAATTCAGTAACAAACCAAGATGGAGAATGATTTTTATTTCGTAGATCTAAGAAGTCATTGTTGTAAAATCGTATGAAACTACAGCCAGCCTGCGACCGCTTGAAAATTGTTTACATCTACAAACGACGTATGCAGTTGCTAGGGGCAACACAAATGCGCGCGCAACTACGTGTGTTTCTGTGACTGAGCACCAGGAGCGACTTGACATGCGCGGTCATGTTTTTACTGCAGAAACGGCTACCTAAGTGACCCTACTGAATCATAGCGTAGCTATGCTATCTAATATACTGTGGTATTACCTATGACTATTATATGACTATGACTATGACTATTACCTATGCACCTTGTGATGTTGTGCATCACAGCCTTCTTTAATCAGATCATTCTTCTCTGATACTGCCCTTTCACTCGGGGTATGCTTCCCATGTTAACCGTTGTCCAAATATTTTAGTTTACAAAATAGCCGATGGTGCCGTTGTTTCCAGACCATGACGTCATTTTCCAAAGATATCCAAGTATACCAGCCTATTCAACATGTCATATCTGCGAAGATACGAACCACTTTGGGAATTTCTTACGAGAATTTAAAATTTAAATTACGCGCGCATTCAATTAGACCGTGACTGTGAGTTTACTAACTTTGTTATGACAATAATATGAAGGATTTTATTCAATAATATCACGGAATATCATCAGGACAAGTTCTTGAATGATGCTTATTGCTTGGGATAACATATATATCGTTCAAGTTTGAACCTCGGTGAGCCTGAAAGCCGTAGTCGAAATGTAAATATGACATAACCTCAATAACGTAGCAGGAAATTGAAAGATTATGAGAGATTCAAAGTTGAAATTTTAGATACCAAAGTGCAGTACATACCAGACCATGACGTCATTTTTCCCTGCGCGAGCAAATATGCGCGAACCCGTCAAAATAGCCCGAGTGAAAGGGCAGTATAAGAAATGAATGAATAAAGAAGGCTATGTTGTGCATATACTAGATAAACATATTGGAATATTTTAATACTGTATTAGTGAAATATATATATATATATATATATATATATATATATATATATATATATATATATATATATATATATATATATATACATCTATATCTATCTATCTATATATCTATCTATATCAACTATCTATCTATCTATATCTGTCTATATCTACCTATCTCTCTCTCTCTCTCTCTCTCTGTATATATATATATATATATATATATATATATATATATATATATATATATATATATATATATATATATATATATATATATAGGCTAATTGAAGTCACAAGTCTGAGTACTGTTAGAGTACTGTCGTCCTTTAATTAGAAAATTTAAAATCTTGACCCTCCCTTGTTTATACATTTACACCTCAATATTATATGTCATAGACAACGAGCATAGACACAATCTCAAGGATCAGTGCACTCTCATGATACTAGAAAAAAAGATGATTTATTACTGAATAAACACAAACATACGAGTTTCACAAAAGGGCCTAAATATGCCGGTGCAAGATTTTATAACAAACTATTGAATTCATTAAAACAACAAAAAGGAATATCTTTCAAAATTGCATTAAAATCGTATTTGATTAAAAACAGTTATTACTCCATTCAAGAATTTTTAACCTCATAGTAATTGATTCCCACCTCATTCGTTTCTGGAATTGTTGACCGCTTTCATCTCATATTATGTAAAACACAAACAAGATACAATGTTATAACTAATTTGTAATGTCCTCAGTGATTTTTGATTTATCTTTGTGAATTGCTCTTGTAATTTTTATATTGTATTATTTTATTATTTTATTTTTTGATGACTGTCTTATATCTTGTTTTGGGATCAAAAAGACGAAATAAATTATTATTATTATTATTAATATATATATATATATATATATATATATATATATATATATATATATATATATATATATATTTTCGTATGCAAATGTTGTGCAGCTTCCTCAACTAGGCACTCAAAGACCTGGTGGTGAAGCCAGTAACTCCTTTGCCAATGTAGTTACTGGACTCAAACTTCTTCCCGTTGTTCAAAGTTCTTGCTCTTCGCCGGTCCAAAGTCAAACGAAGACTGACAATTAATCAGAAGATACTGTTACTACAATAAAAGTCAATGCTTGCACTGTCAACAATGCTTTGATGCATATACATCTCAGCTTAAACTTCAGGCAGCAACATCGATTAACAATCTCAATACCAGTCCTGAAGATAACGTCAGTAGATTCACAGAATAGTTCAGCTGCACTATTTCCTGTGGATATAGTGGATGAAGCTGAATTCCAGGAAGATACTCCTGGACCAACTTTGCTTGTTCTAACTTCCCATCCAATGACTCCATTAGGAAAAATTCCCGGTGCTCTGGACTCTACTCTATTCAAAACCCAAACCATTTCCGAATGTATTGATGAATTAAATTAAATTGAATTAAATTGAATTAAATTCATGTTTATTAGCAACATATGTGTTATCTGCACAAGATACAAGTCATTATAACACTACAATTTAATTACAATACTAATGACAGTCAACTTGGAAAATAATTACCCCGTTTATTATTTTAATCTTAACACTACATTTAAATTCATTAACACTACTAGCTTTCGTAACATCACTTGGCAAGCTGTTATACTGTCTTAATCCTAAATAAAATATCGATTTAAGTCTAACCTCCCTAGAGCAGACCTCTAAATATATTTGATTGCATTGTCTGGTGTTGTAGTTATGTACATCACTACAGCAGACCATGTGATTATCTAAATAACCAGGTAGTAATCCCCTTTTCATTTTATATATGTATCACATTCCATTATGGCCTATCCAATCTTTCACATTTAGCCAACCTAAGACATTAAGCATAAAGTCGGTGGGCATTCTCCTTCCACATCTAAAAACCGCTCTCATACCACTGTTTTGTAATATCTGCAGTCAAGAGATGTCAGTATTAAAAGCTTGGTAAAGAATGGTAACACAGTAAGTGAAATGGGGTTTCACAATACAGTTATAGATAAGTATCCGTGTTTGGAATGATAAATACCTACTAATTCTGTTTAGATATCCTACTTTCTTCTTAATTTTGCCTTCAATGTATTCTACATGCGGCTTGAAGGTCAGGTCACAATCTAGCATTATCCCTAAGTATTTGAACACATTAAGAAATTCTACGATTTCGTTCATCACCTTGATTTGATGTCCTAGTCTGGCATTGTAGTTTTTTAAGTTGCCTGTACCTACAAGCATACCCTTTGTCTTACTAACGTTTAGTTTTAATCCATTAATATTTAACCAATAAAGCTGGATTCACAATGCGAACTAATGATTAGTGACTAATACTAAATACTAAAATTAAGAAACTGAGCATTCACAATAAGAATTAATTTCATGAGTCGTAGCTTTCTTAAGATGACAGATTTAAATTGAAATCTACATGTTAGAAGCCTGTAAACGAGCGTTCCATCGAGCGGGATAGCTTCCTTTTGCATTGACTTTCTGTCGTTTCGAATTCACGACTTCTGATTGGTCGGACTAATGATTGAAACTAATGATTAATACTAAAGTTGAAAGTTGGTTCACTTTCAAGGTCAGTCATATTAAACACAATGTGAACGTCAACACTGATTCCGTATCTGTCAACTTTAGTTAATCATTAATCACCAATCATTAGTTCGCATTGTGAATCCAGCTTAAACAATGACTTCCATCACTTTGTTCATTACATTATACATATCCTCTACCTTATTGCCGTGTACAAATAACACAGTATCATCAGCATATATGTTAATTAAATACTGCCCTTCAGTACATCTTATAATATCATTTATATACACCAAAAACAAGAAGGGGCCCAGGACTGATCCCTGAGGTACTCCCCTCTTTATCGATTCTTTACGTGATACCTTATCCTTGTATATTTCGTTCTTTGGTACCTCTCACTTAGATAGTCTTTTAACCACTTTAAGGCTACCCCATCAACACCATACATATACTCCAATTTATCTAAAAGTCTATTTGTGTCTATTGTTTCAAACGCTCTCTTTGAGTCTAGAAACATGACCATAGTCGACAACCCGTCATCCTTTGCCTTGGTCCACTCCGACACTAGCCATTGTACAGCAGTTTCACAAGAATGCGCTTTCCGGAAGCCAGATTGGTTCTGTATGAACATTGAATTGTCTCCAAAATACTCGTCCAATTGTTTATGCACTACCAATTCAATAATTTTCTCAAAGACTGGGAGCATATTTATTGGTCTATATTCTTGGATTTTGATGGTACCGGTACCCTTAACTTTGGGTATTGGAATTATCATTGACTCTTTCCATTTAGTTGGAAACTTTCCATTCTCAAGTGATAAGTTGATTAGTCTTAACAACCTATACCTTATAACTGGATAGGCATCCTTAAATAGTGCAGTTGATATTCCATCAATCGTACCACCTCCTACATTCTTTAATGCTCTCACTAATACATCTAGCTCACTGATAGTATTTCCCTAAATTTGGAAAAGTTTATCTTACTATTTATCCTAATCCCCTCATTCCCCATTAAATTAATAGTTTCTTTCACCCTTTCACTGATGTTCTTAAGAGTATCAGTCTTCTCTATGCTATTTACTATTATTTCTATGCTATTTACAAAGTAAGTGTTGAATTCATTAGCTATCTCCTCATTGCCCCTCACAATATGTCCACTTTCATTCATAATTGAAATGAGAAAGAAAAAAAAATGAGAAGAAGAAAGAAAGAAAAAGAAAAGGAAAAAAATAAAAAAGGAAAAAAAAGAAAAAAAAGAAGAAAATAAAAAAGGAAAAGAATAAAAATAAAAATAAATGAATGAATGAATGACAGACAAAAGGAAGATGAAGAAAAAAAATGAA
This sequence comes from Brachyptera risi, assembly GCA_964007535.1. Lineage (NCBI taxonomy): Eukaryota > Metazoa > Arthropoda > Insecta > Plecoptera > Taeniopterygidae > Brachyptera > Brachyptera risi. Next base: position 73,608,260 of record OZ023326.1, read on the forward strand.
ATGGAATGAGGAGGAGAAATGAATGAATAAATAAAGGAAAAGAGAGGGGAAAAAAGAGAGAAAGAGAGAAAAAAAGAGAAAGAAAAAAGAAGTAAGAAGAAGAAAAAAAATATATATATATCAAACACTACAAGAAGAGAAGAAGTTGGAGGAAAAAGCTCAAGACCAACAAACACTTTTTTTTATCCATCCTGACGTGGTTTTTCGTGGTTTCCCACAGTCCTCGAAGCAAATGCTTGGATGAAGTACTAATTGGCCACGACCATTAATTAGTAGAGCGATAGGGCTAATTATAACATTATAGGCCTATCACTAATTTAATTTGTGCATTTTGTATAATGATCAATTTTACATCTGCTGTCAAGGGAAAGAAGTAATCATTGACCAAGAGACTTAGTTCAAAGTGGAAGAAATCAACATTCGTGTGTTTATACTGAAAAGACTTTTATCTACGGCGAAAAATTATGGTCACAGACAGCGCAGTCCTGGTGTTGAAGACCATTAGTTTTAAATAATCAAAATGGGGTGGTAAGATCGCCCTTGTGGTGCCCCGTCCAAACGATCCTATCTTTCATCCATAGCCTTAATTGGGGAACAATGATTTTGTATCAAGTTTCGATGTTATTAAAAAAAATAATAATAATAATTACATCAGGTACTTGTGCACTCTCACTTTCATTTACAATGCTGTTCAATGTTTTCCACATCTTTTTCCCATTCCCCCTGTTCTCATCAATTTTCTTATGGTAATACGCACGCTTTGCACTTCTAATCATACTAAGCACCTTATTTCTCACTCTTGTATATGATTGCCACTGATCAACGTCTTTGGTTAACTTTGCAGTTTCATATAGCCTGTCTCTCTCTGCCATTGCTTCTTTCACTTCATTATTAAACCATTTTACATGTGTTCTTTGATTTGCTCTCACTACCTCTTTCTTGCTCTTAACGTTTTTTAGTTTTGCCGTCACTAAATTGTTAATCATTGTATCAGCCATTACATCAATGTCTACAGATTTATCCTCATATATACTACATTGTAGGTCACATCGAAAAGCACTTGCACAATAGTTACTCCAATCATTCTTGTAGCTCACTAATGTCATAAAGCGATCATTTTTCATTTTTACATGTTGAATTAATTAATAATTAATCATTAGAATATACTTTTCAATATTATTATTAAGAACCCGTTTCAATATAGCTTAAATAGAATTGCTACATAGTTCTGTATTTAACTCATTATCTGTTCAAAGTAAACAATTAATCACTTTTATTAAGAATACTGTGCCTCATAGCAACAACATGTTATTGTACTTGGACATACCCTTTGTTTTGTATAATTGGAATCACAGGATTCACCCTTGCTCTTATTGACAATACTATTATTCATTTCATAAATTTAGTATTTTTTTCATTTCAACAAAACTAGAATCTTCGGCCATTTTGCGACAGTACAGTACAGTACAGTACAGTACATTCTACGTATTAATTCAGTCAACATCTCTTGTCTTACAAAGTACCAAGTATCATATGAAGTACCAAATTCACATTATTACCAGGTATCATTTCTATTTATTACTATTATTTGTGAATTAATAAAACCACTGGGATTACTTCAAACTACTGAATTTATACTACATTTCTGGTAAGCTTCAATAAACCTATTTTCCACCAATTTAATATTTCCTCTCTCTTACTTGTTAATAATTGAATTCCCATCTTAATGCTTGGGCGTTCCCACGTTCCCTTCGAATTTTGACCGCTCTTCGTAATTATGTCTGTAAAGACATTGGTGACAGCAACGCTATCTTGTTGCAGCGACAACGGATTATGATTATAGGCGAGATGAAGGGAATAGGCTATAAATGATAAAAGACTAATAATATGTTCATCTATAGGAGTTTATTCAAGAGTAAATATGATCGTACAAACGAGACGGACAACAACTAGGTCACAGGGAACTCCATCCCTTCCTAGGTCCTACCTCATCGAACATTTGGACATCAATCATCTCTCAATCCTTCACATCGTTATAAACAAGTGCTCGCAAAACCACCCTTGCGCATGCGCGCCCTGCCCGGATGGTATTGGCCAGAACTCGAAGGCCATGTCTCCACCCCTTGAGCGCTGGGGTTCGAGCCCAGAGCAACGCATGCCGTTGCAATTACTTCCCCGTTTAATCTAGGAGGGAATATAACCTCCGTACAAAAATAACACTCTGATACCAACAAACTCATGAGACACTAATATTAGGATACCATGATAAAATATAATTAAACCTAAAAGTTATACACTGCAATAAAGATATAAATGTCACTCATTCTTATAAACTCAAGTGAACCAACCCCTGGTCCACTTTGTCCTCATTTATTTAATTGCCATAATAAAATATAACAAGCCGGCGAGTCCTTCACAATATGTACCCGCCAACCAAACGTTATGGCAGATTTACCCTAAATTCTTTATTCTAAACCCTTTATATTGGGTATGTATAGGCTTAACGCTAATTCTTCAACTATATCTATGCGACCCAACCCTTGGTCCACTTCTTATCTATAAGTGACAATAAACATAAGAAAAACATAATAAAATATAATGTAAATCGGTATATACCGACCAATATTTCTAACCATACCCTAAATTCTATATACATTTGAGTGACCATAACCCTCGGTCAACCTTTTTGAAAAGAAACGTGACAATACAACAAGGGTAAGAGTATCATAAAATCTAATAGAATAACCAGAGATGAATGTATTTACAAATTACCAGTACTTCGCAAGTGATGATGTATCTCATTCATCAATGTAAATGTCAATTGGGTAGTCTAAAAAGTCATAAACCCAACCCCGCTCCCTTATGGTCCTAATGGGATCTATTGGCATCTAGTTTATGACTGACCCTCGCCGACTACGTAGATTGTATGAGTGCCTTTGTTCCGATGTATTTTCCGTCCTCTTTTTTGACCCAACTTCCTCAGGGCTAACTGTTGAGTTTGTATCTGAGGTAGCCCATTCAGGCCTCGGGGTAAAACGCATAAGTTGGTCAATATTGTAGTTCCCAATGAGCTTGCCGTCTTCGATGTTGTTTAAGACGTACACATTTTGCCCTATTCTATCCGTGATGACATACGGCCCATCTCGTTTCTTAGACAGCGAAGATGCCACCCCCTGCAGCGCATTCGACAATACATGAGTATCTCTCCACACATGATCGCCGATTTCAAACTCATCCTGCCGCCGGCCGCGATTATATACTTTACGCCTTCGACCGAACGCCAACGCCATTGATTTGTGTGCCATTTGGCGTGCTTCAGTCATTCGTTCAATTAGCCGGTCGGCAAATCCTTTAGCGACGCCCGAATCAGGTGCTCTCATCGGTGGTCCATCGACGTCGTTGGGAAACCTTAACTCCCGGCCAAACGTCAAAAAGGCCGGTGTAAAACCGGTGGTTTCAGACACCGCCGTTCTCAAGGCGAACTTAATTTCATTGAGTTTCTTATCCCAATTCCGATGCTCTTCTGTTAAAGTAATTAAACATTGCTTGATTGATTTGTTTGCTCTTTCAGTTGGGTTTCCTTGTGGACGGTACGGGACCGTTTTACGAGCCTTGATTCCCAATCGCGAGCAAACGTCCTTCCATAGTTTTGAAGTGAATTGCGGACCATTATCACTCCTAATGTCCGATGGATAGCCGAAAGTAGAGCAATAATTCAACATACACTACAGTCTACCACTGACTTGGCCGTAGCTTGCCTGAGAGGATAGATTTCGATGAACTTAGTGAAATCATCTATGATAATGAACATGTATTGATGTTGACTTGTACTCCTCGGATATGGCCCCATTAGATCTACCGATAAGGCTACGCCCCCCTTTTCCGCCAATCGACTATCCATGAAACCTGCTTGCTTTCTAGTATTTTGCTTAGTTTTCTGGCAAGCCACACAACCCTTCACATATTTGGTTGTATCGTTGCGCATTCCAGTCCATGAATAGCGGTCGTGTAGACGCCGCAGCGTCTTCTTGACTCCTAAATGCCCTCCCAGTACATCGTGAAAGTTATGTAGAACAGTCTTTCGCAGGGAAGCAGGCACCATTATCTTGAAAACCGACGTCGAGTTGTTATCAGCGTCTTCGTCTTTCCCGGGCACGTATTTCACCAGGACTCCATCACTCTCTACTATGAATGGTTCGTCATCTCTGCCTCCTGCTTCATACGCCTCTATAATAGCAACCAGCTTGGGATCCTTCCTTTGAGCGGACCTCCACATTTCTCTATCACTGAGATCGACTGCTTGAATGACTACAACCTCCCCTGCCGTGTGCCTCCCCACGACTCCCCCTGGAATCAATGGCAAATCCGGCCCTTCCACCAAACCTGGCTCCTCCACTTCCGGATGGCTATCTCCTTCAAACGTCAATCTCCCTATGATTTTACCTTCAGTATCACACTCCTCCACGTCTGATATTGGTAGTAGCTCGTCCACCAGTCTCGCACTCTCTTTCCGTTCCAGCTCCTGCTCAATGGGAGCCCTACTCAACGCATCGGCGATCACATTGGTCTTGCCTCGCGTATACCGTATCTCACAGTCCAGAGGCATCAATCTCATAGCCCAACGCTTCACTCTACCTTTATTCCACTCCGCAGAGAGAATAGACTTCAGACAATCATGGTCGGTCTCAACTTTGAAATGTTGCATATCAATATAGGAATGAAAACGTTCAACACTCCAAATGACGCTAAGTGCTTCAAGCTCTGTGATAGCATAGTTTGCCTCAGCTGATTTCAATGTTCTGCTAGCGAATGCAATGGGCCTCAGGCCTAGGTCGCCCTCTTGCAGTAGTACAGCCCCTAATCCTTCGTATGAAGCATCACATTTAATAGTGAACTCTTTATTCATGTCCGGTAATGCGAGACACGTATCAGCCGTGATACTATTACGTAAAGTGTCAAACGCAATATTTTGCTCTTCGTTCCACGCCCACACTACTCCTTTTTTCAATAGTTTATAGAGTGGCAAGGCTATAGTTGCAAAATTAGGTATATAGTCCCTGAAGAAATTCGCCATGCCTATGAACCGCTGTATTTCTACCACACGCGTTGGCGTAGGGAACTTTACTATAGCTGCAACAATATCGGGATCTGGGAATGACACACCCGGTCGAATAACATGCCCCAGAAAATTTATCTGTTGTGCACAAATCTGTACTTTTCCTGGATTGATAGTTAATCCAGCTTTTTTCAATCTATCAATGACGTCCGTTAGATCGAGCACGTGCTGCTCGAAACTTGCGGTGACCATATGCATATGTCATCTAAAAACGCTACTGCATATTCGTACGCCACTCCCTGCAAGACTTTGTCAACCAGTTCTTGAAAGCGGAAGCTAGCCCCCTTCAGCCCAAATGGCATCTTTATGTACTGAAAGAGTCCTCTGTGACACACGAACGCTGTCTTCGACCTGTGTGCTGGTTCAACGACAACCTGATGATAGCCTTGAGACAGATCTAACGTCGACATGAATTTAGCTTTACCGAGATTAGCCAATACCCAATCGATTCGTGCCATAGGATAAGGATGTACAGTGGTGACGGCGTTCAACGGCCTATAGTCCAAACACATACGAAAACCCCCCATGCGTTTACGAACTAAAACTGGAGCAGACGCCCACGGACTAACACATGGTTCAATTATCCTGTCAGCAAGTAGCTTATCTATACATTCATCTAAGATTTTTCTTTTAGTTTGATTCAAAGGCCTTTGTGCACATCGCTTAGGTAGTGCATCGCCGGTATCTATACTATGCGTCAATAGGTCAGTACTACCTGGCTTAGTAGTGAATACGTCAGCCCTCGCTCTCAACATTGTTAACAGTGCTTCTCTCTCACTCATAGAACAATTAACAAGTTTACACATCTGTTCAATACAACAATCCTCATTAGGCCTACTTACTATATTACACACTAATGACACATTTTTATTCTCAAATGGTATAAGTGCCTGTCTTGCATTACCTAAGGTCCACCCTTTCTCTGCTATATGAATTGAAATACCAGTTTTTAGTAAGAAATCTCTCCCAAGTATTACAGGCGAACAGAGCCCAGGCAACAAGAAAAAAGTTTGCATTGTACTATCGGCCCCCCAGTGCACTTTCAATGTCATGGTGCCTAAAGTTTCCACTTTCCCTTTTGCTATTTGCAACCGGCTAGTACTGGGTTTGACCCTCAGCTTCTTTTCTCTAATCATTTCAAAGAACTCACTGCCCAGTAGGCTAACGGATGAGCCACTATCCAAAAGTGCAAATTGCGTAATATCCATGATCTTGACTCGCAGCAAAGGTTCATTGCTATAACGTTCACTTTCACATGGTGTAGCTGCTAATGAAGACTGAAATAGCAGTCCAGCCAGTCCTTCTTGAACCTCTGTTTTCTTAGCAACGATTGTGTGGGTAAGAGCAGGACAGGCTGTGTTGTGTGGAGGACACGGTGTCCTGTGTGTGTGTACGTTAACAGACTGTCCGTCTCGCCATGATTGCTTTGCAGCTACCTCTGGCGTGACTTCTGGACAGGCTGTGTTGTGTGGAGGACACGGTGTCCTGTGTGTGTGTACGTTAACAGACTGTCCGTCTCGCCATGATTGCTTTGCAGCTACCACTGGCGTGACTTCTGGACAGACTGTGTTGTGTGGAGGACATGGTGTCCTGTGTGTGTGCACGTTGTAAGACTGTCCGTCTCGCCATGATTGCTTTGCAGCTACCTCTGGCGTGAATTCTGGACAGACTGTGTTGTGTGGAGGACACGGTGTCCTGTGTGTGTGTACGTTGTCAGGCTGTCCGTCTCGCCATGATTGCTTTGCAGCTACCTCTGGCGTGACTTCTGGACAGACTGTGTTGTGTGGAGGACATGGTGTCCTGTGTGTGTGTACGTTGTAAGACTGTCCGTCTCGCCATGATTGCTTTGCAGCTACCTCTGGCGTGACTTCTGGACAGACTGTGTTGTGTGTTCGACAAGTGAAGTAGTAGTGATTATGGATATGTGTTATGACGGGAAAATCGTGCTTTCCATTACTCACAGTTTTTCCCCGGTCCACCTCTCCGTGGACGCCGCCTACCTCCGAGACTGGTTGGGCGGCTGGACACTCCCGTTTTTTGACCCGCGACCTCCTTCTTTCGCATCTGGGCAATTCCTCCGGAAATGGTTCCTGCTGCCACACGACCAACACTCTGGTACCGAAATTGGAGGTGTATCGGTGTCTGCTCGATGACGTTGTGGAAGAGGATCATAAGCACGAGCCCACGCTGGTACGTGATTATACATGAAAGGATCCAGAGCTGCTGCCCCGACTGACCAATAGTCGCCGCCTCTCACACTATCCTCAGCGTCCGGTCTAACAGCCTGCACCGCTGCTACAGCCTGTGTTGTTCCTTGTAGCTTGGCGCCGCCCTCTTTCCAGGCCAGTGAAGGTTCGATCGCGTAAGCCGCCGATGGTGGAGGACGATACATCCGATCTTGCAGAATACTTGCTTGTAGATCGGGACCCGCGTCCGCCAACTCCCTCAGAGTCGTGAAAACTCTTCCGTGTACTAGCCGCCTGAACTCAGGATGCATTTGGTCCTGCACTCTCTTCAACTTGGCATCCTCTTCGACTTCCTCCCCGATTTGATCGTAATAAGCGGAAATGGCTTGTACAAACGTGGACAATGGCTCATTTGGATGTTGCGTTCTAGAGTCCAGTTCTCTTTTCAGCAACATTTTATAATTCGTCGGTCCGAACTGTCTTTGGAAGGCCGCACAAAATATTTCCCAATCGACAAATCCCCCACAAAAGTTCCACCACATTAACGCCTGACCGGTAAGCGCAACTGGCATACCTCTAGTGAGAAGTCTATCTTTACTAATGTTCTGACTAGCCGCAAACCTATCCAACTCTTTGATGAACTCTGACGGCGTTCTTGAATCACAATGCCCCTGGAAGGTAGGCAAAGCCATGCGTAACGGCGCCCACGAGTCTTCTTGATCGCGGTCTTCTCTACTGTTCGTGGTTTGTTGATGTCGCACTTCTACCCGAGCTCGTAACGCATCTTGCACGATATTTCCATCCAATGTGTCACTCGCTCCTAATCCCAACAACTCTCGCAAAAAATCAGCCGGTATTTCAATAGACATTTTATTACTTGGTTTGGATGTTCTGTTACTATTGACCACACGCTCGCCTTTCACTCGCCCAAATCGCAACTGCATAAAAACAATCTCACTTCTGTCCGTTCTTTTTCAATCAAAAAATCTAAACTAATCGCACTTAATTCAAAGATTATAATGTTTGATCCTCGGCTCGAGCCCCCATAAATGCAGCGACAACGGATTATGATTATAGGCGAGATGAAGGGAATAGGCCAAAAATGATAAAAGACTAATAATATGTTCAACTATAGGAGTTTATTCAAGAGTAAATATGATCGTACATATGAGACGGACAACAACTAGGTCACAGGGAACTCCATCACTTCCTAGGTCCTACCTCATTGAACATTTGGACATCAATGATCTCTCAATCCTTCACATCGTTATAAACAAGTGCTCGCAAAACCACCCTTGCGCATGCGCGCCCTGCCCGGATGGTATTGGCCAGAACTCGAAGGCCAAGTCTCCACCCCTTGAGCGTCGGGGTTCGAGCCCAGAGCAACGCATGCCGTTGCATTGTGAACATTAACGTTAATTGAACTATCATTGATTTATATCTCACTTTGACAGTCGTCACAGAGATCTTCAATTTTATCAATTATAAACGTCAACTCCATCACATTGGTGACAAGCGGTGTCGATTTACTTATTTATTTGTTTCACTCATATTTCACGGTTCAAAGCAGTGTTTTCCACAAATAAATAAGTGCGGAAAAGTTTAAATATTAACAAGTGTTAAATTCATTTGAATACGTTAAAAGTTTGTCTCGATATCTACATACGTAATCATGGCAACAACAAGTACCGTCCATACCACCAATACAAACGCGAATACCGATCAAGCGGCACGCGACGCCTTAGCGCGTAGTAACGTCGGTGGACTATTACCGTTAGTACCATATTTTTCGGGAGAAAAAAGAGGACTGCTCATTAAAGTCTATGTAGAAGCAATAATATCGGCTTCACGTCTTGGCAATTGGACTCCGAGACAATCACAAGAAGTTTTCAAACGACGTCTATCGGGGGCTGCTGCCGATTTCTTGAGAGGAAAACCTGAACTAAATGAGGCGTCATGGGATGTACTCACCACAGCATTTGTTGATTGGTTTTTGGATATATATCCTACAATAAATCCTCTCCAGACCTTCTACGAAACTAAACAAAGGACAGGTGAAACTGTTAGGGAATACCTCGTTCGACTACGTATGGCAGCAGTAAATGTCGTTGACCCTATAAGGCACCATTAGAAACCCGACTGGGATTACATAAGATTATTCAAGATTCCCTTGTCAATATCTTTATTCACGGGTTACGCGAAGATGCCGGATCCTTACAAATAGATATGATGCAACCCGAAAACATCGAGAAAGCGCTTCAACTAGCTCAAAAGTACGAGGAAAAAAACCGCGCAAAAAACACGTGTACGAATGCTCGACGAAGTCGCATCATACGAACGAGATCTATTCGCTACACCTGTTCAACAATCTGTTCAACAATATCCCCATCAACAGTCGGTCCAACAATGTCATCAACAACAACCACCTACTCAACAATATCACCCACAACCACCCATTCAACAATACTACCAACAACCACCTGTTCAACAATATTACCCACAACAATTTATTCCACAACCTGAAGTCCCGCCACAACAGTCCATTCAACAACCACCTGCGCAACAATATCAACCACAACAATCTATTCGGCAATGTCCCTACCAACAACAACAACAACCTGTTCAACAGTGTCACCCTCAACCACACGTTCAACAGTACTACCAACAACAACCTGTCCAACAACGTCCCCCCCGACAACCTGTCAATCCTCCTAACCATATTCCTCGACAAGTGAATATCCTGTCTACACCCAACACGGTAGAAGCGGACCCAGAGTGGTCAGAATGGGACATTATTTGTTTCCGGTGTACCGGAAGGGGACATTATGCGAATGTATGCCCGTCAGCACATAATCCTAATCGAGTCCAAGTCCAACAAAATCAAGGAGGCTCGAGCAACAATCGCGCAAGAGGACGTGGAAGAGGACGCGGAAGAGGACCACGACAGGACCAGTCCAACCATTCTAACGAACAGGCTCAACTACCGACTACATCAACAGCCAACCCATCGAACCCGAGTTTTCAATAATGCCCGGCCAAAACGTAACCCCAGGCCGAGTGCAGGATTGGAAGGTCAACTCAGCAAAGAATACAATGATTAGGTCAGTTCATAGGTCACAGCCATGGGTGCCAATATCCATATTTCACCCATCGTCGCCAAACGCAACGGTGCCCTACACTTGTGTCATTGACACGGGGGCTGACGTCTCCATTATTCACGAGTCAATCCTCACTAGTGCTAAAATACCCATTTCGTATATTTCTCGATCCATCGTTGGCGTCACAGGCACTAGACTTCCCATTGTGGGAGAAGTAATGGTATGCCTACGGTTAGGCGATAAGACGTACAACCAATCGTTCATAGTGAGCACCGACAACTTAGAAATGGGAGGCGGCGGACTTCTAGGCTGGGACTTCTGTACAAAGCACAACTTGGTTATCGACACTAAATCATGTTGTATTATAGACGGCGACAACACCATCGCCTATAGACAACCAAATCATTATCGGAAAAGTTATCCCGTATCAAAGCAAATCACCGTTATCACACCTCGACACACACAACTGGGAACTTCATCCTAACAGAAGTCGAAGGTGACCTTTTCACTGCCGACGCCAATACGTCACTCGCTCACTGCGTCGCAGAAGATCTCAAAATGAGCGCCGGTATAGCTGTACAATTCCTTCAAACTTTTCAGAGAAGGGATAAACTTCAACGTCTAAGGAAAAGAACGGGAGAGGTAGCCATATTGCGAGATAATGATAGATTCGTGTATTATCTTGTGACGAAACAGTTCTCCGACTCGAAACCAACGCTAGCCGACCTAAGAAAATCTCTACGTCAAATGAAAAAACATTGCGTTAAAAACGGAGTAGTGAATCTCGCCCTACCACGTATAGGATGCGGATTAGACGGCTTAGTATGGGAAGACGTAAACAAATCCTAAAACAGGTGTTTAACGACACGAATATTCATATCACTGTCTATACCCTACCAGATAAACACCCACATCTAACGGGACGTAGAGAACCACTACGAAAGAACTCCAGTACACAGGTTAATTGGACTTCTCACCCCGAGGAAGAGAAAATTAAAACAATGATACAACGAATGTCGCAAATTATAGCAACAATGGGACTAACTGATAGTAAAACAGAGAGTCATGACTCTGTCAATACCTATCAGATGGCTTCACAAAGCTATCAAGAAGGAAACAAATGTGAACAAGTGACAAATAAAACTGTTGCGAGTCAAACGTTTGAGATAGGTATATTTCGACAAGACAATAGAGAAGCAAAGCTAGCTTCCTCTACTTGTCAAGAAGAAATAGATCTAACGAAGCCTGACCTTTGCAGTAACGATAACATTCGTGTATCATCAGTTCCGCCGAAAACATCTCTACCCCTGGATGACAGGCAACCCATCCTACCTACTCGTAGTGCTGTACGCATAATACGGAAGACAATCGTTCCCCCAAGAAGTGAAATTATTTGTGAAGGTAAACAAAAGAAGCTATTGTATAACCATAGCGATGCATGCCCCGATAAAGTAATCTTGTTCGAACCCGAGGAAATTTATATACATGGATTAATTAGCGCAAGAGTGTTATCACTAGAAAAGAAAACTCAAACTTTTCCTGTACGTCTCATGAATATATCTGATAAACCACTCGAGATCGTCGCAAACACTATAGTGGGTTACGTCGAGACAATTGCATCACATGACATACAACCACCTGTCAGACTTCCAGACAAGGACACTCCTTATCAAGAACAACATCAAAACGTGTTTCTCAACCACGCAACTCAATCAGCCGTGCCACAACAACAACCCATTGATGAAAAGAAAAGGTTAGAATTACTACTACAAACTTGTACCTTGGACCATCTCGATCACGAAGATAGACATAAGGTTTCCCAAGTAATAGCAAAATATTCACATCTCTTCTTCCTAGACGTAGACAAACTCGGTAAACATCCAACAATCGAACATCATATTGATACCGGAAATGCTAGACCGATTAAACGTCAGCCTTATCGCATTCCACAGGCTCAACGCCAATTAGTTGATGACATGATAGCAGACCAGTGTGCTAAAGGCATAATAGAACCGTCTCACTCGCCGTGGGCGGCACCTATTCTATTAGTACCTAAGAAGAATGTTACAGGAAAACAGGAATACCGTATGGCTATAGATTACCGAATGTTAAATGCGGTAACTGTCAAAGATGCATATCCCTTGCCAAACATACTTGAGACTTGACACTCTAGGCAATGAATCGAAGTTTTTCACTACGCTTGATCTCCACAGCAGCTACCATCATATAGCAATTGCACCGGACAGCGTCGATAAAACTGCGTTTTGCACGCCAAAGGGATTGTGGGCGTATAAAAGAATGCCGTTTGGTTTAGCCAATGCACCTGCTTCCTGGTCTCGTCTAATGAACTCAGTACTCAGCGGTCTAACCGGCACCTCAGTATTGATTTATCTCGACGATTTGATAATATGGAGTAAAACAGTCGATGAACACGTTCAAAAGTTAACTGCAGTCTTTGATAGATTACAATCTGCAGATTTAAAAATGCGTCCTGATAAATGCCATTTTTTACACAGCGAAGTCGAATATTTAGGTCATCTTATTACCAGCGAGGGAGTCAAGACTAACCCACGTACAGTAGAGGCAATTACCAATTACCCTCGACCAACTAACCTAAAGACAATACGCTCTTTCCTTGGCTTATCTTCTTACTACAGACGCTATGTTCCCGACTACAGTCACATTGCAAAACCTCTGACTGAACTCACACGTAAGGACGTCCCATTCATCTGGACCGAACGTCATACAGAAGCTTTCGACACATTACGTAATGCATTATGCAATGATCCAATTCTCGCCTATCCGGATTTCACCAAAGAATTTACCCTTACCACAGATTGCAGTCAACAGGCCGCGGGAGCAATATTATCTCAGAAAATTGATGGCCATGATAAAGTCATTGGTTACGCTTCGCGCCAACTCAAAGATTGTGAATCTAGATATAGTACAACGGAAAGGGAATTACTCGCTGTTATTTTTGGTGTCAAGTTCTTCAATTCTTATCTCTACGGACGGCGCTTTCATATTGTTACTGATCATGCAAGTTTGAAATGGCTCATGTCTCTACCGAAGCCAACGTGTCGACAAACAAGATGGGCGCTTACTCTCGCTGAATACGACTTCGACATTTCCCATCGCCCAGGCAAATCTATTTCTCATGTCGACGCCTTATCACGCATTACTGTCAATCTAATAAACGATGACGCTACGTTACAGTTTGAACCTATATTTGATCGAGACCTCATCAAACAATTACAGCGGGACGACGTTACACTACGGCCCATCATTGACGCATTACTCCAAAACAACACAAATTCCGAGTATTTCTTAGATAATGAACAAATGTTATACAAAGTCCGTAAAGCCAACGAGCATGATGACAGATTAGGCATCCCATTACCCATGCAACGCCGGATATTAAACGTCTTTCATCATCTAAGTGGTCATGGAGGAGTCCAACGTACAACTAAACTGATTACCTCACGCTTCTATTGGCATGGAATGTACAATGACGTCAAAGTGTTCTGTCAAAACTGTTTCTCCTGTCAACAAAGAAAACAACCACCTTCTCCCCATGATGCACCATTACAACGTTTTCAACCCGCCAATAGATGTTGGTCAAGAATTTCATGTGACATTGTAGGCCCGTTAAAACCTACTAAGAAGAATAATCGATATTTATGCACGTTCGTCGATCACTTCTCAAAGTACCCTATTATTGTACCCATGCATAATCAAACGTATCAATCGGTAGCAAAAGCATTCGTAGACGAAGTACTAACTAAATTTGGTACACCCGAAACACTGCTAACCGATATGGGAGCTCAGTTCACAAGTAAAATGTTTAACGAAGTATGCCGACTATTATACGCATTAAGCATCTCTCTACCCTAGCGTACAATCCAAAATGTAACGGCGCTCAAGAAAGAACACATGCTGTGATCAATAATATCATGTCACATTTTGTCGACAACAACGATTGGGATGAAATGGTACCGTTTGTTTTACTTGCAATGCGTAGCACAATCTCAGCAAGTACAGGATATTCCCCCTTCTACCTTCTTTACGGCCGAGATATAGACCTACCGTTTGACGACATCATCCAACCGTCACGCCTACTGGACGAAGCTACAGAACATTACCCTACCGAATTGCATGAACGGCTTGCGAAAGCACACGAAATTGTACGTCAGAATATCAAAAAAAGTGCTGAACGTCAAGAAAAGTATTATAATCGCAATACAAAGCCAGTCACATTCAAATTGGGCGATCTCGTGTTTTTATTTACCCCCGTGGTCCCTAAACAAATCACGAGAAAACATGCGAAATACTGGGATGGACCCCACCGTATCACGGAAATACCCACACCAGTCACAGCAGTCATACGTCACGTCTACTCAGGGAAGATACAAAAAGTCAACGTTAATCGACTCAAGATATTCCACACCTTCCACCCAGACTCATTCAACGACGACTTCACACTTATTGATGACATCGCCACCCAAGAGGATGTCTATGATCCACATCAACTTCCAGTTACGGCACCTCCACCAGAAGATACGTTCGACCCCAGGGACGATTACTTCCCTCCAGGCAACCTTACGACGCCACCTCGGTTCTCATCGTCATTGTTACCTAGTACCACAACTCACACACCCTCACCAAACCCCCTCTCCTCTCCACCACCAAGTTCACCCCCCACGCTACCTCACATATCTCCACTAAATCCCTCCCCCTCTCCACCACCATTTTTCTCCATCAAACCTCAACGTAAACAACCATATATGTATCCTCCTCCAATACCCCCTTTTGTAACACCAACAACACCCTTAGTGGCACCCGTACCATTTATTCCCACAACGCCACCCCCTCCTATAACTCAACAACCTAATCCACTTCTCGATACCACCCCTCCTTCTACATCTCGTTCCCAACGTACACCATATCTATTACGTGATATTCTACGCCGCCCACGAAAATTCTCTCCTTTCGGCTCTAAGAGCATAAATCAGTTCCCACCTAAACCTCGTAGGAAATAATATTAAGAATCTCTCATAAACTTTTCTCACCCTATCTTTACTTAGATATATTAACTATTCATTCATTATGTATAATGCACATTATCATATTCCAACTATAGGCCCACCTATTCAGTGGCAATACCCATATATATATATGGTGCAGAATATATTATTGTATAGGGCCTGCACTTATTTTTCAACAAAATTATGACTAATGATTTCTTACTTCTCAAGTACACCTAGTCATAATAATTAGTCATTATCACTTTATAGTAACTCTTATCACCAGATTAGAAATACCCATTTGTATAATACATATCAATAACAGCTTACTATTTCAATGAAACTTAAAATCCTCATAAAATATATAACCTCGTGTAAAATCGAGAATTTGATATAATTGTTATAGCAAAACCATACCACTGCGATGGCCAGTACAACATGGGGATCCATATTCATCCTATGGTGCGTGTATCAACTCTCGCCCGTAACAGCAGCACCGAACTTGGACAAAGGACTAGTGTTCCTCAAAAGTGATGACATTCTTATGACAAGCTCCCGATGGATTCTAACGGTAGATTTTAACTTACAAAATCACCAGAATGTTATTACCACCTTCTTCGAAACGCTCAACAAAATTACATCCATCGACACATCTAACATTACAAACGGGCAAAATAACATGTCATCTCTAACTAAATCCATTATTGATAGGGAAATTGCGTCAATTTTTACACAAACAACTAATCTCAACACCACATTACAAGAAATACTGTACACACTTACACCTACCCAAATTCGAGCTAAACGTTCTTTAATTGATTTAGGTGGAGACGTTCTCCACTATGTTTTTGGTGTGGCTACCGACGAACATTTATCTTATGTTAATAACCGCGTAAATACCATTAACTCAACAACAAACAATATAATCCACTTGATGCACGAACAACTCACGTACATAAACGATAGCTACCAAACAGGACATAGAAACACTAATAATATTCAAAAACTGGCAGGAGTAATCAAAACTATGAACTCAAAAATAACTTTCTTACAACGACAATTAATTGCAGTAAAACGACGACATGATTATGTAACGCTACTTACTTTTGAGATTAATTCCATGCTACGTTCAATTGAGATGATGCTACATACAATTCGATCGGATCTCAACCAATTACAAACCGCATTAGCCGTTACCGCTTTGAACAAATTAAGTCCTTATTTCATAACACCTACACATTTACTCTCCCTCCTTACCACTATTCACTCCAAGCTAACACCTAACTTCTCACTTCTCACCAACCTTAATATCGATGAAATGTACCTTTATTATACGATTGCGACCGTTAACCTCGCGATCGTACAAAATAAATTACGACTTTTCGTTAGTATTCCCATAAAAAATCAGAACACCTATTTCAACCTGTATCAAGCAATCTCTTTACCTTTCCTCTTACATAATTCAACTTTGGCTATGATCATACGCTCCCCTTCTCCCTATTTCGCAATCACACCGGATAGGCAATATTTTATGGAACTTGATACTGACAACGTAATTAACTGTCACCCAGGTATCATTAAAATATGTACTCCATCCACCCAAATTCGACGTGCACATGAAACAACCTGTCTACATTCATTATTTATGGGAAAAACCGAAATCGCCATGCAACTCTGTACATCAGAAATTATTTTACACTTTCAGCCAACATTCATACGACCTTTGAAAAGTAACACATGGATATATAGTGTGATTAAAGAATCAATCCTTATCCATTGCCCCCATTATAATTATATGTACACTACATCCCTGAATCAAACCGTTATCACGGGTACTGGATTACTAACAATTCCCCCTAATTGTGAGGTTCTAAACGATAAATTTATTCTACTTGCACACTCAACTAATACCTTACATACTACCAATGAGTTTCAAATCCACATCCCCTCCATAGACAATCTCATTACATTATTAAACGAACATTATTATAAAGACACAACTAGAACTCCCATCAACGCTACAACTGAAGATATAACCCAAGTGTTGGAAATACTTAACGAATCACCCCTTCCACCAAAAACTCTATCATTTAAAGCTTGGCAACATGAATTATCATTACTCATTACTCAATACCCAACTTCCACCCACTTGGTATGATACATACACACCTACCATACATATTTCTTATTCAATTATTTTACTTCCAATAATCATACTTCTAATTCTCTTTCGTCACACCTTGACAAGAAAATTATGCCCATGTAAAATACCCAATCACCAGTCATCTATACCATTACCACAAAACCCAAATCAACAACGAACCGATGACCAATCAATACAATCATCTCCACTTTAAATATAACTCCAAGATAAGTACTTACATTTAACCTTTGATACTAATGATATCCAAGGTAAACATCAGAGGTAAACACCCCTTCCATCCCCATACAATTAATCATCCACAACGCGCCAATGTCCAGTCTTTCGTTTTCCATCATGGCGGATGAACCAATTTTTCTCGATGAGTTTGGTGAATTTGATCTTGACCGTTACCACCAATATGTGGAAAACTCTAAAATACAAGCGCGACAACGCATTTTAAACTTAGAAAAGTTACTCATCGTCATACAGGAGGAATTATATAAACTATCGGACGCCGAAGAGGCAGCGAATGATGATGAGGAGAACCATTATTATTTCGGACACCATATCGACGACCCAGAAGATGAGGAACAAGACTTCGCGGACGATGAAGGCTTTGTAGACGACACCGACCCCCCCCCCATACGTCTTACCTCACCACTTTTACCTTATCAACGAAAGCCGACGATTAGCCGATCTCATTGATGAAGAAACTTTGGAATTTGAACAGCGCTACCATGACACCGTCCCCCCGTACGTGTTTGTACCGACCTCACCTCCAAAGTCTTGGGACTAACACATATCAGCCTCACCTTCACCCAATAGCTTCACCATCATCTACCAGCTTCACAAGAGTCTCCATCAACGTCGTCACTTCCAGTCATCACTTCAACTTCCAGTCTACTTCGCAGCTTCAACTATTCACAAGTTAAGTTTTTACTTCTAAACCTAATTTATAATGTTCCACCCTGACAGTTAATTAATGTTTCAATTATTTCTTTTTCTATACCCTTTAACTATACTGTATATTATTATTGTCGTGTATTCGATCTACACTACAAATTATCTTTCATTCCGCAGAATATAATGTCTCACATGTTAATTAATTATCAATAACATTATTATTAATTACTATTTACTAGTGACATATCAGAAATATATACTGTTCATCTCGTAACAGTTCTGGTATTCAATTCTTACTATATAATTATGATCGAGACATATCATATAAGATATTTTGTATTTTTGTCTTTGCATTTCGATGCACATATTACCTATATTCTTATACCCATATCTTACATTATATTTACTCTACTAAGAGACATAATTATCTTTATATGTCCGATCTGTTACTCTCAAATAGATTTCTTATGTATCACTATTATCCCTTTTTGTATCTTTCTTTATGAAAAGAAGTCTCATCATACCTTATCTTATTTTCCTAAAAGTGGCAATATTACCCACATTTAGATAAATATTTTATGACTATTATCTCTTGCTTATTGGTTTCAATTTTACGTTTGTGTAACACGTTATAATATGATTTAATTATGAGTACTATTTGAATACCATTATTAGAGATTAATAGAAATGTACCTATGCACTATCAAGGAATTTAAATGCTTAAAATCATCACATTTTATTTTATTCCATTATCTTTCTATAGCAACTTTTAACTGCTATTTATTTCCATTTTTATAGATTGTCAACTACTCAAAACCTCAGAGGACATCACAATGCTTCGCCACTGGCCATGGAGGAAACAACGGGAGCAACACCCGGAGGTCCTGGTATCACGATCACCCACCTGTACGACTCATCAATTTCCGTTGTATTCGTTCTCATCTCAAAGAAACGAAACTCCATATTTACAACAAGTTCAAAGTCAACAAATCAAAGTGCAGTAAGCGAACGTGGTAATTCAAACCAGCCTCATTATATCCTCATGAACCAAGTGTTAAACTCGAAGTTATTGTTATGAACCCCTGATGTCTACGAATAGTGAACAATTAATAAAATTTCAGTGAAAATTCATTTACTTTCATTTTCAAGTGTTTTCAAGATGTGATTTTTATATGCATTTATGCAGAAGGTGATTTATATTCTTTTACCTTATCAATTACATTTATCATTTCAATATAATCTAACTAAAAATTACATGTCATGTAAAGCTTCAGATATTTAATTCTTACTATTTATTTTCATATTAATACTTGAATGATGTAATTTCATATATTATTATTATTCATCTCCTAATGAATCATTGTCACTATCAAATTATCTATTTTCTCAATGTCACTTTGCTCATCAATGAATACTTTTTTTTTTTTTTTTTTAATAACATCGAAACTTGATACAAAATCATTGTTCCCCAATTAAGGCTATGGATGAAAGATAGGATCGTTTGGACGGGGCACCACAAGGGCGATCTTACCACCCCATTTTGATTATTTAAAACTAATGGTCTTCAACACCAGGACTGCGCTGTCTGTGACCATAATTTTTCGCAGTAGATAAAAGTCTTTCAGTATAAACACACGAATGTTGATATCTTCCACTTTGAACTAAGTCTCTTGGGCAATGATTAATTACTTCTTTCCCTTGACAGCAGATGTAAAATTGATCATTATACAAAAAGCACAAATTAAATTAGTGATAGGCCTATAATGTTATAATTAGGCCTATCGCTCTACTAATTAATGGTCGTGGCCAATTAGTACTTCATCCAAGCATTTGCTTCGAGGACTGTGGGAAACCACGAAAAACCACGTCAGGATGGATAAAAAAAGGTGTTTGTTGGTCTTGAGCTTTTTCTTCCAACTTCTTCTCTTCTTTTCTTCTCTTCTTGTTGTGTTTGATATATATATATTTTTTTCTTCTTCTTACTTCTTTTTTCTTTCTCTTTTTTTCTCTCTTTCTCTTTTTTTCCCCTCTCTTTTCCTTTCTTCATTCATTCATTTCTTCTCCTCATTCCATTTCATTTTTTTTACTTCATCTTCCTTTTGTCTTTCATTCATTAATTTATTTATTTTTATTTTTATTCTTTTTCATTTTTTATTTTCTTTTTTTTTCTTCTTTTTTTTATTTTTCTTCATTTTTTTTTATTTTTCTTCATTTTCCTTTATTTTTTTTTCATTTTTTTTCTTCTTCTTTTTCATTTTTATTTTCATTTTTATTTTCATTTTTTTTTTTTTTATCATTTTATTTTTTCTTTTTCTTTCTTTCTTCTTTTCATTTTTTTTTCTTTTTCATTTCATTCATTCTAGTTATTGTATTTGATTATTATTCAACCCTTTTTTTCTTTCTTTTCTTGTTTTTTCTTGTTTTTTCTTTTTTTTCTCTTTTTTTCTTTTTCTGATTTTCTCAATATTGAATGCTTGTGAATTCTTGGACGTCTGAGGGAAACCATGGAAAACCATCAATCAGGATGAAAAAAAAAATGTTTCAAGCTGTTGATGCAACTTGATGTACGGTAGTCAGAACTGCTTCTCCTTGAGAATATATTCGTCACGATTGTAGTAGGAACTCTACTTCTGATATGTCTCTTCTCGTCTGCCAGTACAAAGCTGCCATTAGACAATCCCCAGACAAACCTTGATTTTTTAACAGAGCTCGGTGTTGATCAAGTGCTGGGCATACAAGTAGGTGTTCTGCATTTTGAAATACTAACTAAATGAATACTAACTAAACTATAAATTCTAATTCAGTGATAATCTTCATTATATATTACTAAATGTTCGCTTTATTTATACAAAAGTATATATGCCGTGATTATTATTGATATACACCCGTCAGGATATATCTCAATTTTCTGTAGGGGGGTATGAATGAATGAATGAATCTTTATTTACTTAGAATACAATACGTTAGTAAAAGTACATGAGTATTCGGTGGTAAATGTCCCAATATCTATAATAACTAATGATATAATATAATTCTTAAAGTATAAATCTAAAATAACTTGAAAATTCAAATTGCAATAACCTGAATAATTATTTAACAATAGTCTGATGTTCTCATACTTCAGTCTTAATTATAGGCTTAACCTAATTCTATATTTAATACTCTTTGCCTGAAGGTTTTAGCTGATGGCCAATCTTCAAATACCTTGTGAGATAACGCGTTCCAGTCAACGACTCCTTGAGCTACCATTGAATTCAGACCCTTTCTCATTTGTCTGGTTCTCTCTATCTTGAATCTATGATCTAGCCTGCTAATAAATCTAGGTGCTCCAAACCTGTCTCTGATATCTGTCCATGCTTTTTCTCCATTGTACGCCTTATACATTGCTACCAGTCTGGCTGCCTTCCTTCTTACACTTAACGTTTCCCACTTGAGTTCCTTTACCATTTCCGTAACACTCTTATAGTTATAACTGGTAACTGCTACCCACCCTCTCTCCTCCCCCTCACTTATCGTCAACTTCTCCAGGCGTTCAGCTAACTGAGCTTTCCCCCCCAGCGTTTTTTCCTTCCGCTTACTTAGTTCCTCTTTCAACTCTGCTTGTTTTATATCTTTTATAAGTCTCCTGGTAGTAACCTTCTTCCTCCATTTTCCTCCTCTTACAAATTTGGCAGCTTTTCTCTGAACCTTTTCAATTTTCTGTACGATCTCCTTATTTTGGGTATCCCAGGCAGCTGTAGCATATTCAAGTACTGGTCTCACCAGTGTTAGATAGGCTTTCTCTTTTGCTTTTTTACTACTGTTTTTTAGTATCCTCATTACATAGTGCAACCGTTTGTATGCTTTTCTTGTTACTGCTTCTGCCTGCTTTGACCATTTCAACTCCGAGTCAATTATCACTCCCAGATACTTTACCTCTCTCCTTCTCTCCACCACCTCTCCTTCAATCCTGTACTCAAACGTTCCTGCTTCAGGTCTTCCCTTCCCCACCGTTAGCGATACACTTTTTTTCCGTTTACCGTCAAACCAATCAATCCCAACCTCTCTACATACAATGAAATGTCGTTTTGAAGCTCCTGACAATCTTCTCTATGTTTTATACTCCTGTATAAGATTGCATCATCAGCAAATACTCGCTCTGGGAGGCTGTTTACTAAAATAAGAAACAGCAGTGGACCTATTACACTACCTTGCGGTACCCCAGATGTAATGTTTGTTACTGCTGAGACCGCATCCCCTACTCTTACCCTCTGAATTCGCTCTCTCAGGAACGCCTCTATCCAATTAACAACTCTACTGTCTAATGGCATTGACCGCAATGCCTTCACAATCATTACGTGGCTAACTTTGTCAAACGCCTTACTGATGTCCAATGACAGCATGTCTATTGTACCACCTGCATCTACCTCATCAGAAAAATCCTGCAGTAGAGCAGCTAGTTGCGATTCACATGAGTGGTTACTTCTAAACCCATGCTGCCTACTGTAAAACCAGCCTTGATCTTCACAATACATCCGTATATATCTTGATAATAGCTTCTCAAGAATTTTACATATAACAGATGTCAGACTTACTGGTCTGTAATTTGCTGGCACTTTTTTATCTCCCCCTTTATGTATTCCAATCACTATTGCCTCCTTCCAGCTGGTTGGTAGTTGGCTATTATTTATTGAAACATTAAATATCACCCTTAGATACGGTACAATTACCCTCTGAGCTACTTTTAAATAGTCCACGGTTATTCCGTCCGAACCACCCGCTTTATGTGGCTTCAGTTCATTTATAGCACTGTATATATCTTTGTCCCTGAAATTGAATATTTTAAACACCTCTATTTCTTTTTCCTGGTCCCCCTCTTCTTCTTCTACCACCAAGCCATCTACCCTATTAAATACCCTCCCATATGTCTCGTTTAATATCTCTGCTTTCTCTGCATCAGAGCTATATGTCCTACCAGTCTCTTGTGCCACTAAATCGGATATTCCGTTTTTATTTCCAACCTTCCTTCTTATGTACCCATAGAATTTATTAATTACTTCTCTTGATGACTCACAGTGTTCGTCTGTCTCTAGTAAGTTAACCATGAATCTATCATGCGCCGCCTTTTTTGTTCTGATCAGATTCTTACGTGCTTCTTTAAACCTTATGACTTCAATTGCACTCCCTTTTCTCATCTTATATAAACTCCTACACTTTCTCTTGAGTTTTTTAAATATTTTTATCAAAGTATATGGGATCTGGATTACTGCACAGTTTTTTCTTTGGTATAAACTGTTTGCTCTCTTCTACTATTTCAATGAACCCTTGCCATATATCATTTACCGTCTCCCCGCCCTTCTCCGCCCATTCCTTAAACCTCCTAGCCATCATCTCTTCCAACCCTAGCTTGTCTGCTTTGGAATATTGCCATGTAATTTTATCGCTGCAGCTTTTCCTTATCATACCTCTGTTCACTTCCAGTAACACCATACTATGATCGCTAACTCCCTCCACTATGTCTACCTGCTCTACCATCTCTGTCGGCCTCACCAGGTACACGTCTAGTAGTTTTCCCCCCCTTGTATCTCCTTTCACACACTGAGTTAGTCCTGCCTCACTCATGAGTGCTGACACCAGTTCTTGTTTCCTTCCCCCCACAACCACTTTTCCATCCCAATCCACATTCGGTAAGTTTAGGTCCCCCCCAATTATTATGTCTTTATTTTCTACCTGCGGCTCCAATGCTATTTTTCTTAATACATGTAACATATTCAGGTCAGCATTAGGAGGCCTATAAGCACCGATAATCATTAGGGACTTCCCTGATCGAAGTTTGGTAATCTCTACTGCTAGGACTTCCTCCTCTTCCCCCCTCCAGTACTCCTTTGACTCCAGTGAATCCCTTACTCCGATCACTATGCCTCCTCCCCAAGTACTTGACACCCTGTCCTTCCTATAGATAGCATATCCACCTGGTAACACTTCATTGTCCCCTATGTCCTCATTCAGCCACGTCTCCGTTGCTATAAATATATCTGGATTATAGATGTCTATGATGTCACTAATCTTCCTTGCTCTGGCTGGGCTCCTTATGCTTCTGCAATTAACTTGCAATATTCTGCAGTGCTCATTGTAGTCCTTTAATTGCTAATTTTCTTGCTTTTTCTGATCCCTTGTTGGGTTCCTCTGTGTTGCTTCCGTCGAGACTTTCCTGAGACGTCGCATCACTTCTGCGTAGCATATACACTGATTATCTCTAACTTCGTGATTGATGTTCAAGTTACGATTTTCTTCAGAGTTGGCCCTGATGCAGTTTGCACATTTAGCCTCTTCCTTTTTGCATTCCCCATACGTATGACTCCCTGCACAGAATCCACATGTCAACTTGTTTGCACAGTCCTTACCCATATGGTTGTATCCATTACATTTAAAACAACGCAGCACCTTGAGCTGTTCAGCTACATTGCACTTGTAGTATCCCATGTAAAGGCCATACTGTAATACGCTACCTTTATGGATCGCAGGCATCTTTAGGACGATATTCACAGATTTGTTGTTATTGTTCCTTTTAACATGTAAAATTCTGATATCACCCTTCTTAAATTCATTTTGATGGCAAATTTCGCTTTCCCACTCTTCCCACTTTTCACAAATCTCGTCAATGTGTACGCCAATTACTATCAACTTAACGTATTCCTTTCGCAGATTATTGCTGGTTTTCTCGTAGTTTTTTCCCGACGGTGATGAGCTCTCGTTCTTCCTTGTGTCCTGCTGTTGCCTTCTCTCCTGCTTGCCTTTAGGGCCTTCTTTCCATTCTGTATACATCTCCTTCTGTTTCTTCTTATAACGTTCCTGTTGCTCATCTAGGCTGATTCTAACGTTACCACTTTCCCCACCACCATCACTTTGGTAATTTTGTTGCAACTTCTTGTTTTTGTTGGTCAGGTTTGTGCTATATCTCTCTCTCTGCGCCCTCTTATACTCTTCCTGTTGATTCTCCAGACTCGTTTCAATGTTCGTCTTCTTGCATTGTATGGGTGGGCTTAGGCCTACATTTAGGCCTACCAGCTGGCTTACCTCATCTATCCTTAATTCCCTCGGTGTCATTTCAGTAGAATGTTGATGTTTACTTGAATCTTCCACTTCTTCTTGGTTATTTCCCTCTTTTCTACTTGGCGTTGCTTCTGACGTTGCTAACCTACTAACGGCTATTTCATCCAACTTCTCATCCCAGTTTCTGCACCATTTCACTTCTCCCTCCCTGATAATTTTTTCCAGCTTCAGGATTTGAGCTGCCATTTCACTAATTTTGCATTGTGTTTCTCTAATGAAACTCATACCGATTTTAATGCTTGATTCAAGCCTGCTAGACCTCAGCCTACTTGTCATCTTTGTTGGTTTAGATTTTCGCCTAGGCCTATTGTCCTTAACCTTACTTTCCATGCTTCTGCACTCCTCACACATCCAGTCACTGTTGTCAATCTTTCTATAGTCTTTCTTCTTTTTGCCTAAGCAAGGAAAATGAGCCCAGCCCATGCAACTTACACACTGTATTCCTACTCCTACTTTTTTACCACATATTTTGCATTTATCCTTTACTTTTTCCTTATTAATTCTCTTCACTTTATCACCCACATGTTCAATGTTCGCCATTTTTGTCATGTCATATAATGTCATAAAGCGATCATTTTTCATTTTTACATGTTGAATTAATTAATAATTAATCATTAGAATATACTTTTCAATATTATCATTAAGAACCCGTTTCAATATAGCTTAAATAGAATTGCTACATAGTTCTGTATTTAACTCATTATCTGTTCAAAGTAAACAATTAATCACTTTTATTAAGAATACTGTGCCTCATAGCAACAACATGTTATTGTACTTGGACATACCCTTTGTTTTGTATAATTGGAATCACAGGATTCACCCTTGCTCTTATTGACAATACTATTATTCATTTCATAAATTTGGTATTTTTTTCATTTCAACAAAACTAGAATCTTCGGCCATTTTGCGACAGTACAGTACAGTACAGTACAGTACATTCTACGTATTAATTCAGTCAACATCTCTTGTCTTACAAAGTACCAAGTATCCTATGAAGTACCAAATTCACATTATTACCAGGTATCATTTCTATTTATTACTATTATTTGTGAATTAATAAAACTACTGGGATTACTTCAAACTACTGAATTTATACTACATTTCTGGTAAGCTTCAATAAACCTATTTTCCACCAATGGCATTCTTCACTGCACAATGTTCTCACTCGTGGCGCTAGTGCGCCATAGCCCTGCACGGTCGACTTTTCAGCTGTTACAGTATTGTTATTGTGTTGTGTACAAATTTACATCTCGGTTTACATATCTCCGATCTTGGAAATTTCCACGGCATTCAATAAAGCTACGTTAGTGCCGTAAAATTTACCGTTAGTGCCGCTTTAATTTCGCCGTCACGACGAATTCAATTTTCAGAACCAGCCACTCACATATCTCTGATCTTGAAAATTTCAACGGTAAACGTTGATGCTATGTTAGTGCTGTGAAAAAATCTTTAGTACCGCTTCGGTTTCACCCTTACGACGCGTTGTCAATGTGAGGGGCCAACTTCACGCCAGCCCCTCACATATCTCCGACCTTGAAAATTCCAACGGTATTTGTAAGTGGTGCGTTAGTGCCCGTTAGTGCCGTGGAAAAAATTGTTAATACCTCTTCGGTTTCGCTGCTACGACGCGATGTCAATGTGAGGGGCCAACTTCACGCCAGCCCCTCACATATCTCCGATCTTGAAAATTCCAACGGCATTCGTTGGTGTTGTGTTAGTGCTCGTTAGTGCCGTAAACATTTTTCGTTAGTGCCGCTCTGGTTTCGACGTTATAACGAGTTGTCCATGTTAGGGGCTGGTGTGAAGATTTGGCCCCTCACATGGACAACGCGTTATTTGGCGAAACCAAAGTGGCCGTGACGAAATTCTTCTAGCGAATGCTGTTGGAATTTTCATGATCAGAGATATGTGAGGGGCTGGCGAAACCAAAGCGGCACTAACGATAATGTTCTAACGAATGCCGTTGGAATTTTCAAGATCGGAGATAAAAGTGAGTGGCTGGCGTGAAGTTGGCCCCTCACATTGACAACGCGTCGTAGCGGCGAAACCGAAGCGGTACTAACGATTCTCTCTCGGCACTAACGTATACTGTTAGAATTGTCAAGATCAGAGATTTGTGAGGCGCTGGTTCTGAAAATTGAATTCGTCATGACGGTGAAACTAAAGCGGCACTAACGAAAAATGTACGGCACTAACGAGCACTAATGAATGCCGTTGAAATTTCCAAGATCGGAGATAGGCCTATGTGAGGGGCTGGCGTGAAGTTGGCCCCTCACATGGACAACGCGCTATAACGGCAAAACCAAAGCGGCACCAACGAAAATGTTTACGGCACTAACGTTTACCATTGGAATTTCGGAGATATGTGAGGGGCTGGTTCTGAAAATTGAATTCGTCATGATGGCGAAACTAAAGCTGCACTAACAGAAAATTTTACGGCACTAAGGGGCACTAACCAATGGTGAAATAATATTTCCATATTCTGACATGTGACCGTACACGTGTGACAACTTCACGGACGTAGTCAACCATACATAAATCACTCGATAACATGGCTCATAAGCAGACAGTTACAAAACTAGGGCAGTCCGCTGCTAGCGCACTCTGTCCGGAGCTTTGCGTGAAGAAGCCAATTTAATATTTCCTCTCTCTTCCTTGTTAATAATTGAATTCCCATCTTAATGCTTGGGCGTTCCCACGTTCCCTTCGAATTTTGACCGCTCTTCGTAATTATGTCTGTAAAGACATTGGTGACAGCAACGCTATCTTGTGAACATTAACGTTAATTGAACTATCATTGATTTATATCTCACTTTGACAGTCGTCACAGAGATCTTCAATTTTATCAATTATAAACGTCAACTCCATCACACTAATTTGTTTACTTCTTCTTTATCCTTTCTTCCAAACCTTATTTTAAACATTTAGTGATCCCTTATCCTAGGCAAACCCTCACTGGAGTAATTTACTTGTCCCACCTGATTGGTTATAATCAGATCTATTAATGTTTCAGTGGTTTTTGTAATTCTGGTGGCTTGGCTAACTATCTGTGTGTATCCATATACCTCTATTCCTGACAGTAGTTTTTTTGTAACACGGTTAGGTTTCAATAAATTGATATTGAAGTCTCCTAGCATAACACATGTTATTCCTTGCCACTTCAGATTGAAGATGTCATGTCGAAAAGTGGGTCAACCGTGTCCTCTCTAGCCGACGATCTGATAGTGGAAGAACAATTTGCAATATAGAATAACAGTAACAGTGAGACTCAAAATCTTATTTTCACACCTGCTCGCTTGCAAAAACTTGAGTTTCATATTTACGCTTATAATCAGATGAGCGTAGCGAAGATTGCCATTTCAAATACCGAAAAAAATTGGCCTTCGTTTATATGTTGTTGTTTTTATCATTTTGTGTGCGGCATACAGGCCAGGAAAAAAGACAATCGACTTGAAACTTTTTCTACACATTGAAATCATACCAGAATAGGTTGGGATTGTTCTCCAGGAAAATTGGTTCAACAGTTTTACCGAAAAAAAAAAATTAGAAAGTTTGAAAAATCCCCATAAGAATTACCTGGAGGAAAAAAACTTGAAAAACAAGAATTCTTCAGAAGCTCTCAAATTTTTACCCAACATGAAAAATACTATTATACACATTTTCAGAGAATTTTGCAACAATTAACTTGAAAAAATGAAGAAAATGCATTTTCACATCAATCACAGCAGATCAAGGGAAACCAATTGAATCTACAGCAACAAGTGACATCAATTAATTTAAAACAATCAACGAGCAGGAAGGCCGGGACATAATCGATTCTGGTTGGGTATTCAAATGTTTGATGTGATCCAACATCTGTAGATGTAGATTGAGCCAACAAATTATTTTCCATTCTAGATTTCTAGGCTCATCTCACAACGCAAATCCCGCGTTTTCCTTTTTTTTCTCTCTTTACTGAACAAAAGAACATAGAACATACACAAACATAAATAAAATTAGTAATAACTAGGCAAACGCGTTATGTGTTGCCGCGTTGATGGATGAGCTGGAACATATCGACTTATCTTTGGGAAGCGAAGACTCAATTTCGCCATACCCAAAAAAAGTGACTGTTTTTTTTTTCGTTCGCGCTCCACAGGTCAAACGAAAATTCAAAATCAGTTGAAACTTGGCATACACAAGTGTCATTATCTAATTCGATACTGTATACTTTTGAGGTGCAATCGGTTGAACCACTTCTGAGAAAACTCATTTTAAAGTTTTCAAAAATCCCATTAGAATAACCCAGAGGAAAATATTTGTGAAATAATTTTCATCCGAGACATTTAAAATTCTCAGGGAATTTCAATATAATAATGATACACATTATTCCGAACTTTCACTCAAATGGGATCAGCCGTTTTGATGTAAAAAAATATATAATGTAATTTTTTTAAATCACTCAAAGCTATTAAGATACCAATTAAATCCAAGCCACAGGTGTCACCTCTTAAATGTAAATGATTAAAACAAAGCCTTCTTTATTATCATAGAAATCAATAATGAAAAATGAGATGGCAGTGAAGTAATGGTTTGGATCTCAAGGTGTATATATATATATATATATATATATATATATATATATATATATATATATATATATATATATATATATATATATATATATATATATATATATATATATATAATAACCAATTCAAAGACAAGTCGATATGTTCCAGCTCATCCATCAACGCGGCAACACATAACGCGTTTGCCTAGTTATATATATATATATATATACACCTTGAGATCCGAACCATTACATCACTGCCATCTTATTTTCCGTTATTAATTTCCATGATAATAAAGAAGGCTTTGGGTGGATTGCAAAGACGGAGCATAGACTAAAGAATACTACTACCAAGACATTTCATCCTTATGGAGAAGTGAGTATCACATTTATTTCGCCACGAGTTGAAGTTCCGAATCGTGCCACTACTCGTTCTACGAGCGCTACCAGCACTCGGGGTAGGAAATTTGGTAAGAGGCCTAAAAGCTGTCACTCGGTGGCAGACCGTCGACGTGGACATATCTACGTCAATTTTGGCGTCAAGTGACAACTTCGATTTCACGTCATTGAGACCCTCCCTGATTTCATGTCGACCAATAATGAAGCTTGAAACCTCTTCATTCAAGACTGTATACAGCTGACCATAGACTAAAGAATAATAAGAATGTCGAGCCCTACAATCTGCGCTAGAATTCCCGGAAGCTCAGAGTAGGATGCAACCGATTGACTGTCTCTTCTATAGATCAATATGGACGATTGTATATGTCAACCGTCAATTTAATATTGAATAATTGATTATTGTTTGACTCCACCAACAGCTAGGTAATACGGGGGTACGTATGAGCAGGTGATTATGAAACTATGAAGTGATGATACGTGAAAGATCGTTCACAAAATGTATGCCTTATGCGGGATTCGAACCCACGCCCAGCGGTGACTTCAGTCTCCGAGGGGGTGCCTCAGCTGACTGAGCTACCGAGGGTGACGTCAATCAAGTCAATACATTTCATGGTAGTCCGCAGGTAATTGAAAAAAAAAATGATGGAACGATATATTCAACAGAATGTTGGGACCTTTTTCTAGATCCAAGAGACACTATAGAATAGATAGACTATGACTAGAGTCGTTTGTTTGTAGTTATGTAGAAGTCTAAACTTAGTTGCCGTAGTATGAGCATCGAATGTGAAAGTTTTTTTTACTCTGAATGGTTAATTTAGCAATTATCTAATTTAATTAATATTTTTTTCGATTCAACAGTGTGATTTCATTGGGGCAGGGCCAGGGTCATTCTCTCATAAATGGAATATTCAATCAAATTTTATGAGAAAATTATTCTCACATAATTATTATATGTGTGATATATTTTTTTACACTCCAAGAATATAATATTTCGCTTGTCAGCAGTACAGGAGGTTTAGTACTTGCGTTTTTTTAGTGAATTTAAATTTTGAATGTTCAGACAGAAGATTGAATGTTAGCTAGATTATGAATCATGATTAGATGAGATGAACCTAGCGAATTACACGACAAAATTAATGCGTGAACCACCAAAGTGCCAATGGTGTGGGATAGGGGGACGGTCGTTCGAAACCTTTTTCTTGGATACTCGTATACGAGAGACTCTCCACCAACATATTGCTGTAGGTTACCGTTATGTACATGGGGGTTGTGCTTAGTGTGTCCAAGTGAGCGAGAGACAAATTGTTGCCACAATTCTTGATGTTCACAGCTTTCTGCGAGCCCGCTGCTCGGAACACCTGTGCGCTGAACGTAATGAATGAGTTAGACGGTCGCTCGAACCATCGTATATACGCTGACACACCGAGACTCGGGATTTACCAGACGAAATTCACGAAAAGAGCACATTCTAAACATATTCTACATTTCCTACATTTCATTTCTGTCGAACGCAGTTAGTTCGTGAAATAACCGTGGACAGTCACAGAAGCACAATCGCATGAAACGATTTTCAGCACTCGTAGCGCTGTTATTCGGAACTAGAGGGTGAGGTGTGTGGCGGAGGGTGAAGGAAAATGATTCTCGTTTTAACATTACATGAACTGTCTTGGTAGTCTTCTTTAGTCTATGGACGGAGTTTAAACCCCGGCCTACCTTAGACGCCGTCTAAGTCAGAAATTGCATTGCAGAGACGATGTTTAAGCAAGGCCATGGCTTAAACCATGGCCTAAAGACGCCATTTTTAGATCGTGATGGGAAGGTAGTTTAAACCGTGGCTCAAGCAAATATATTATCAACTGTGAGAATATATGAAGCTCTTACGCATCATCTAGCGGCCAAGCGTGTACAACGGATCTCAAGAAGTAGTAGACTACTAAATCGACTGCGCGCAACGATGGCGAGTCAGTTAGGTTATAATAAACCTTTGAAAATATGAAAATATCAATATTATAATTTTCAGAATGCTGAGAAAATCGATTAAAATAACGAACATCAATTTAATGCTATTTTGAAACGTTCGCACGTATCAGTTGCGCGCTGGCTTCATGACGTCACATTCTCTAATAGTTGCACGCGCGGCCGCCAAGATCGGGACCATCTTTTATCGCCACTTGTTTCATATATTGTTCCAGTTAAGGGAGGAGGCCAGTGAAATTTTCACTTTTTTCACTTTTTTTTTTTTTCATATATTTAATTTGTTATGTATTTATAATTCTTTTTTTACTCCATATTACTGATAATACTACCACAACTAATCAATTTTCGATTCATAGTCCCTGTATGTATAGTTTCATGGCCCAAAATTCGCTGTTTTGAAGCCATTTTGTAGCTATATTTTCAGTTGATTACAGACTTTTGAATCACCCACAATTTATGTTGCCAAGGTTAGTGTATTTGCTGATAGGTATCACCACTTGCTTGAGCAATCATTTCACTGTTTTTACTTTTTAGTATCCAAGAAGCTTTGGTTCACAAATTCAAACTGTCAGACTAGAACCATCTAGAACGAAACTCCAGATTTTACTTTTTCCCTTGTGTTTCACTTCACACGTTTTACAGTCTTTTGTCATTTCTGTTGGTTTGAGTCATTTATGAAATGGGTAAAAACAAGAAATTGTATATAAAGAAAACAAAGAAAGAAATATCCAATGCTGCTAGGGTCAATTCTGAAAAGAGAGCTATTTTCAGCCCTAGGCCAGTGGATGATGTTTTGAATGAAACAGGTAAGCCTAAAATTACAACAACAATACTCATTCATAATACTCATCTGTTGGGCATATGATTGTTATGTAACTATGACTGCTTGTTTGACTTATAGCTGGACAAATAGATGTAGGCATATGTACCGGTACGCTAACTGTACCCAGTAACAGCAAACGTAGGCCTAGGCCTATTCCCGGGCTGGCAGAAATACCGATAAGCCCAGGTGCAGCTTCCGAGAGTTCTTCAGACACAGAATACATGTCAGGTGTGGAAGAACTAGAAAACTCTACTGTTGAGGAGTGTCAGCCTTCAACAAGTACCGGTACTGGAGTGTCAGACAATATTTCTGAACGTGAGCCCACGCCCGTTGTCACTGGCCCGAATAAGAAGAGTGAGCGTATACAGGCAGTGTACGCTACTGCGGATGATCCTGTTACCATGCCATCTGATAACACTGTAGAGTATATTATAGCAAATATTGATACATATTCTAAATTATTGAGTCACTGCGTTTGTTCCATCTGTAAAGTGCACAGTTTGACTGTTACTAAGACGCACTCAGCTGGATTAGCTCACAAATTGTCACTTCACTGTGAACTATGTGGAGATATCAATAGATCAGTGTATACGTCAGCCCGTATGTCGACCGGTTCATCGCGTCCTGGGTTCGATGTGAATCGGCGAGCCGCAGCAGCTATGACACACATGGGAAAAGGCTACTCTGGGTTTGAACAATTTTCCACCATCATGGGATTGAATCCGATGAGCAAAACCTCCTACGCGAGCCATTTGAAAAGTTATAGCAATGATGTCACTAGTCAAACATCATTTTTGGATGAAGCGCGTCGAGCAGTGAGAGAAGCGTACGCTAATCTGAACCCATCGTTGCTACTGGATGCCATGATAGAAATTGCTGTGAGTTTTGATGGTAGTTGGCACAAAAGGGGTTTCACGTCCAAGTATGGTTTCGCTGCGGTAATCGATTTACTTACAGGATTTGTCGTAGATTTTGAAGTGCTATCGAAGTATTGCCAGTCCTGTGAAATCGGGAAGTCGGAACTGGGTGAAGATTCTCCAGAATATCAAGTCTGGTACAACGGCCACAAGTCATCTTGTCAACAAAATTACGAAGGTTCATCTCCTGAGATGGAGGTCACTGCAGCCGATAGGCTGTGGCGAAGGTCCGAATCCTTCGGAATGCGGTACACCACTTTACTGTCTGACGGTGATGCCAAGACATTCAACCATCTTGTGAAGGAACAGATTTATGGCCCAGATGTTAGTTTCGAAAAAGAAGAATGCTTGAACCACGTTGCGAAGAGACTTGGCACTGGTCTTCGTAATGTGATTGCTCACGAAAAAGGTCAAGGAGTTACTCTCGGAGGTCGCTCTTATGGAAGCCTGAAACCTGACGTCATCAAATCTCTGACTAGGTATTATCGAAATGCTATTGTCAATAATATGCACAGCACCAATGAGATGAAGACCGCAATATTTGCAACACTCTACCACTGTTCGTCCACTGATTTGAATCCGCGCACCATAAGTGTCCAACAGGCGAGAATACGTGGTGTTTCTTCAACAAAGCATTGGCTAATAATTCTAAACCTGGAAACCATAAAGATTACATTGGGACTCCATTATCAAATAAAGTTGTGACCAAGATCCTGCCCGTCTATCAGCGCCTTGCGTCAGATTCCCTACTTGAACGGTGCTTACTCGGACGGACTTCGAACGCAAACGAAAGTTTGCATAGTACCATCTGGCGCAGATGTCCGAAAGATACATTTGTCTCTAAAATGCGTATCGACATGGCTGTTGTGGAAGCCATCTCTGTTTTCAACAATGGATGTAGTGCATCAGTGAAAGAAAATATGGCAAATGCAAAACTTTCTCCAGGCCATTCCACAGCATCCTTGACGAAGAGACGAGACAAACGACGGGTGGGAAAGAGCCAAGTTCGTGCAGCATTGGCCTTCGAGAAGATGCGACATATAAAGAAGCTGGCTATGCTGAGAGCTGAAGAAAAACTGAAGAAAAATGAGGGTCTCACGTATGGGGCTGGTGCCTTCTAGTATGCCAGGCAAGGAGTTATGAGGAACTGACTTACTAAATCTCAACTCAAATCTGCAAATGTATTTTCTGGGATATATTTTTTCGACAATATACAATATGGAGAATGATGTAACTTCTATAATATTTTATGAAACATATCCATTTTTTTTGTGAATATTTTTGAATACATGCTCAATCATTGACAGTTATCTTTGTCAGTTATGTCTGATGGAACTATTGCAAATAATTGTATAACTTGAATACCTTTGAAATGTATTGTTTCAAAAAATTTGCTGAGGAATACAATCCTGAAATATACTGATAGTATGTCACATATTTGAGGATGATAACTGTTGTTCATTACTGTATCATTTATCTCCATTTTAAAATGAAAAAAAAAAATGTAAAAAAATAATTACTCGAATGAGGGCTTTCTTCATCACTATTCGTGAAAATTCATAAAAAATTTAATTCCAAGGCAAATTTTGGATAAATAATTTTGAATTATTTTTTTTATTTTTTTTTGCCCATCAAATGATAATCCACTGAATTTTCATCCACTTTGTTGGTATATTTAAGAAGTTGGGATTTTCACTGGCCTCCTCCCTTAATAATATATTTGGCTCAAGGCTTTTGATGCCATTTATGAATATTGTTTTCAAGCAAATTGAACGTTTTGGCGGGTTTTGCATTATTATTTCTATTACAATGAGAATAATTATGATAGTACAACTGATTACTCTTGAAGACTTTTCGAAATGGGAATGTATACTAATTATTCGATACATTAAAATGGTTTTCTCAATTGATTTATATCATTTCAGTCATTCTAACCTAACCTTATTTTGAATATCATTTCCTTCAGTTCATGATTGTTTAGACATTACTAGCATTGATGAAGATACTTCTTTACTCAATATTTCTAGATAATACTTGATTGATTGAATTTTAAATTATAATACTATGTGTTTCTCGTAAAGGCCCGGGGCGTACTGGTTCAACTTTCATCTTACTTTCTTCTAGTAGGCCTACATTAATCACTAATAGAGATTGAATAATATACAAGTCATGTCAAGTCCATCCTTGGGTTTTTAGTTATTACAATTTATCTCCAATTTTGTTTTATTTCATGTTTCTGTTATGATATAGGCCTATATAATTCTAATGAGAAGGTTAGGTGGCAGAGTGGTCGTAAGACCGCACCTTGCATTACCATCTATAA
The DNA here is from genome assembly GCA_964007535.1 of Brachyptera risi. Lineage (NCBI taxonomy): Eukaryota > Metazoa > Arthropoda > Insecta > Plecoptera > Taeniopterygidae > Brachyptera > Brachyptera risi. The sequence goes on from OZ023326.1 coordinate 73,644,813, forward strand.
GTTAGCTGCACATTCCATACGGATACGCATTCCACATACGCCAGTACCAATCCACAGAAAAAAAAAGTCACCAGCATTTGTTTGGAAACGATGCAGCTCTACATACATCTTGTTCAAAACGTATATCGCAACACAGATAAATTTTGATAGAGGAGGGTAACCTATAGATGAAAAGATATGAAATTATTTGATATGAAATTAATTGTGAATTGATTAATCGAATAATCAAAGTCGATTAATCACACTCGAGTCGAACGATGCAGCTTTACACACATCTTGTTCATTAAGTCTATCGCAACACAAATAAGATTTAAAAAAGGTGGGTACAACCCATAGATGAGAAGATGATCAATTGTGAATTGATTTATCGAATAATCAAAGTCGATCATTCACACTCAACTCGGGTTAAAACGATGCAGCTCAACATACACCTCTTCCATTACGTCTATCGCAACACAAATACAATTTGAGAAAGGAATGTACACCCCATGAATGAAAAGATACAAATTTGATTGTGAATTGATTTATCGAATAATCAAAGTCGATCATTCACACTCAACTCGGGTTAAAACGATGCAGCTCCACATACATCTCTTCCATAACGTCTATAGCGACATAAATAAAATTTAAAAAAGGCATGTACACCCCATAAATGAAAAGATATAAATTTAATCGTAAATTAATTAATCGTATAATCGAAGTCGATCATTCACACTCAACTCGGGTTAAAACAATGCAGCTCCACATACATCTTATTCATTACGTCTATCGCAACACAAATAACATTTGAAGAAGGAATGTACACCCCAAAAATGAAAAGATTCAAATTTGATTGTGAATTAATTGATCGAATAATCAAAGTCGAATATTCACACTCAACTCGAGTTAAAACGATGCAGCTCTACATACATCTCTTCCATTACGTCTATCGCAACACAAATAGAATTTAAAAAAGGAATGTACACCACATAAATAAAAAAAATATAAATTTGATTGTGAATTAATTAATCGAATAATCAAAGTCGATTATTCACACTCAACTTGAGTTAAAACGATGCAGCTCCACATACATCTCTTCCCTAACGTCTATCGCAACACAAATAGAATTCAGAAAGGAATGTACACCCCATTACTGAAAAGATATAAATTCAATTGCAGATTAATTAATCGAATAATCAAAGTCGATTATTCACACTCAACTCGAGTTAAAACGATGCAGCTCGACATAAATCTTATTCATTACTTCTATCGCAACACAAATGAAATTTGAAAAGAGAAATTACACCCCATAAACGAAAAGATATAAATTAGATTTTGAATTAATTAATCGAATAATCAAAGTTGATTATTCACACTCAACTCGAGTTAAAACGATGCAGCTCCACATACATCCTATTCATTACGTCTATCGCAACACAAATAAAATTTGAAAAAGGAATGTACACTCCATAAATGGAAAGATATAAATTTTATTGTGAATTAATCAATTAAATAATCAAAGTCGATTATTCACACTCAACTCGAGTCGAAACGATGCAGCTCTACATACATTTTGTTCATTACGTCTATCGCAACAAATATACATTTCAAAAAAGGAATGTACACCCCATTAATTGAAAGATATGAATTTAATTGTGAATCAATTAATCGAATGATCAAAGTCGATCATTCACACTCAACTTGAGTTAAAACGATGCAGCCGTACATACATCTTATTGATTACGTCTATCGCAACACAAATAGAATTCAAAAAGGAATGTACACCCCATAAATGAAAAGATATAAATTTAATTGTAAATTGATCATTCGAATAATCAAAGTCGATTATTCACACTCAACATTATATATTATATATATATATATATTCATATATATATATATATATATATATATATATATATATATATATATATATATATATATATATATATATATTCACATATATATATATGTATATATATATATATATATATATATATATATATATATATATATATATATATATATATATATATATATATAAATATATGTATATATATATATATATATATATATATATATATATATATATATATATATATATGTGTATATATATATATCAATATATATATATATACATATATATATATATATATATATATATATATATATATATATATATATATATATATATATATATATATATCAATATATATATATATACACATATATATATATATATATATATATATATATATATATATATATATATATATATATATATATACATATATTTATATATATATATATATATATATATATATATATATATATATATATATATATATATATATATATATATATATATATATATATATATAGATATATATATTTATATATATTTATATATATATATATATATATATATATTTATATATATATATATATATTTATATATATATATATATATATATATATATATATATATATATATATATATATATATATATATATATATATATATATACCGTTTATATTCAATGATGATTCTGTCTTCGTCTCACACCTGAGATTGCTGAGCACAGAATGAAAATCAAATGATCAAAAATATAAGCCATTGACAATTATAACATATTTGAAAGAATAATAAAATAAGAATGGTACGTGAATCAATATATGAGATGATTGAATGTAGGAATAATTGTGAAACAGATGAAATATTATGGCTCATTTCGGAATTCAGAAAAATCAAACCGAATCAATAATGCGTTCAGGCCAATATTGTGTGAATGATGAATCAAAGAGCACGAGGATTGATCAAATGATATTATTAAAAAAAATAGAATAGTACGCAAAAAAATGCAAACTGAAGGCAAAAGGCTGTGTAGATGAAATCTCGGAATTTGTAAAGATTCTCGAGTGGTTGATCCAACGAGTGAAACAATATCGCATATAATTTTATTGATGAGACTAAATTTTGTAACTATATCCCACAAAGAAATTGTGACTTGTGCCTCGAGCATCCTCTACTAACCCTATCACTTATATTCTCTCTGGATGGTAAGCTTTCATGAAGTAATTAATGTATGTTCTGACATATAGTCTTCAATTTTTTTTTTTGCATAGACTGCTTTGTGGCTTGGCCAGCATCTGTCTCAAAGCAGGCACTGTTACATAGGTTCAATAAACTAGAAGCATTCTTCAATAATGCCGATATTGTGATTAGGACACTGCAATTAGAGTGCAATCCTAATTATATTTCCACAACAATTATTATAAATTTATGAATTACAATTATTTACAATTATTATTTGTACTGGGACAAAATGAACGCACTGAAGAAAAAGATTAAGGAAAAATCTGATAGTTGGATATAGGTCATATATACGTACTATCATTACATATAGTATTCAAGTGGTACACGGAGACGGCCAACGTGAAATTGCATATTGAAGAAAACTCTCTATACCTACAGAAAAAAAGTTGAGGGACTAAAATGTACTTTGGAAAGTTTAATAAACTATAAACAAGACAAACTGCCCATTAATTTGAACAGGACCTTCAGAGGTATATGGACATTCAGGGATGTCTCGCTAATGTTGGACCCCCATCAACATAACATATGTATGAACCTAATATGTATTGGAGAGTTAAATGACCGGAAATAAGACAGTGGGGGGTTGCTATTTTCAAAGAAGTCCATCTCGTATCTTTTTCACACAAAACATTCCTCCCCCCCCCTACCCTTTACAACTTGCTTCGTTCGGCCGAGATATCCAGGAAGGCATCAATCAGAACATAATATAACGAAAGTTAAATTATTGTCATTGATATATAATAACTACTTACAACTGTAACGATTGTTATAGATTGATTCTCGACTCATCCTGTCAAGCATGATGAACTTGATAATTTCAGAGCAGTATTTTTTTTCTGGATACCATTTTCATTTTTATTGATATTTTAAATAATACTCTCGTTTCATTTTCGAATTGCCCACGTAGTTACAATTGGAAAACTTCTCACACTAAACATATTCATCAATGTGTTGTAACACGTTCGAGAAATATTTGCATCGATACAATATTTGGATACAATGTTTGAATCAATGGAGCATATTTGAATCAAAAATATTCAGGTATTGATTACTAGTCTCATGAATTATTCCATTATGAGGTAATTATTCATAATAATTATAGAGATAGGAAAGATTGATCGACTTTGATTACTCGATTAATCAATTCACAATTAATTTGATATCTTTTCATCTATGGGTTGTACTTTCCTTTTTTAAATTTTATTTGTGTTGCGATAGACGTAATGAATAAGCTGTTTGTTGAGCTGCATCGTTTTGACCAGCGTTGAGTGTGAATAATCGACTTTGATCATTCGAATAATCAATTCACAATTATTTGATATCTTTTCATCCATGAGTTGTACCTTCATTTTATAAATTTTATTTGTGTTGCGATAGATGTAATGAATGAGATGTATGTGGAGCTGCATCGTTTTGACCCGAGTTGATTGTGAATGATCGACTTTGATTATTCGATTAATTAATCAACAATCAAATTTATATCATTTCATTTATGGGGTGTACATTCTTTTTTAAATTTTATTTGTGTTGCGATAGACGTAATGAATAAGATGTATGTGGAGCTGCATCGTTTAAACCCAAGTTGAGTGTGAATGATCGACTTTGATTATTCGATTAATTAATTCACAATCAAATTTATATCTTTTCATTCATGGGGTGTACATTCCTTTTTTAAATTTTATTTGTTCCGCGATAGACGTAATGGAAGAGATGTATGTAGAGCTGCATCGTTTCAACCCAAGTTAAGTGTGAATAATCGACTTTGTTATTCGATTAATTAATTCACAATCAAATTTATATCTTCTCATTCATGGGGTGTACAATCCTTTTTCAATCTCAATCTGTGTTGCGATAGACGTCAGGAAAGAGATGTATGTGGAGCTGCATGGTTTTGACCCGAGTTGAGTGTGAATGATCGACTTTGATTATTCGATTAATTAATTCACAATCAAATTTATATCTTCTCAAATTTTGGGGTGTACATTCCTTTTTCAATTCCAATTTGTGTTGCGAAAGACGTAATGAATAAGATGTATGTGGAGCTGCATTATTTGACCCTAGTTGAGTGTGAATAATCGACTTTGATTATTCGATTAATTAATTCACAATCAAATTTATATCTTCTCATTTATGGGGTGTACATTCCTTTTTCAATTCCAATTTGTGTTGCGAAAGACGTAATGAATAAGATGTATGTGGAGCTGCATCGAAACAACGTGATTTGAGAGTCGTTCGATGACTTTGATTGTTTAATTAATCGATCATCAATTAATTCCATATCTTTCTATCTATGGGTTGTACCTCCTTTTTCAAATTTTTTTGTGTGTTGCCATAAGCATGATGTACAAGATGTATATAGAGCTGCATCGATTTGACGTCATTTGAGTGCTGTCCGATGACTTTGATTGCTTAATCAATCGATCATCAATTAATTTCATATCTTTTTATCTATGGGTTGTACCCTCTCTGTTTTATTTTTTTTTGTGTTGCCATAAGCCTGATGTACAAGATGTATATAGAGCTGCATCGATTCAACGAATTTGAGAGTCGTTTGATGACTTTGATTGTTTAATTAATCGATCATCAATTAATTCCATATCTTTTTATCTATGGGTTGTACCTTCTCTTTCTAATTTTTTTTTGTGTTGCTATATGCTCTATGTACGAGATGTATATGGAGCTGCATCGATTCAACGTGATTTGAGTGCTGTCCGATGACTTTGATTGTTTAATTAATTGATCATCAATTAATTCCATATCTTTTCATCTATGGGTTGTACCTTCTCTTTTTAATTTTTTTGTGTTTTGCTATATGCTCTATGTACAAGATGTATATGGAGCTGCATCGATTTGACGTCATTTGAGTGCTGTCCGATGACTTTGATTGCTTAATCAATCGATCATCAATTAATTTCATATCTTTTTATCTATGGGTTGTACCCTCTCTGTTTTATTTTTCTTTGTGTTGCCATAAGCCTGATGTACAAGATGTATATAGAGCTGCATCGATTCAACGAATTTGAGAGTCGTTTGATGACTTTGATTGTTTAATTAATCGATCATCAATTAATTCCATATCTTTTTATCTATGGGTTGTACCTTCTCTTTTTAATTTTTTTTTGTGTTGCTATATGCTCTATGTACGAGATGTATATGGAGCTGCATCGATTCAACGTGATTTGAGTGCTGTCCGATGACTTTGATTGTTTAATTAATTGATCATCAATTAATTCCATATCTTTTCATCTATGGGTTGTACCTTCTCTTTTTAATTTTTTTTTGTGTTGCTATATGCTCTATGTACAAGATGTATATGGAGCTGCATCGATTTGACGTCATTTGAGTGCTGTCCGATGACTTTGATTGTTTAATTAATCGATCATCAATTAATTTCATATCATTTTATCTATGGTTTGTACCTTCTTTTTTTTTTTTATTTGTGTTGCCATGAGCCTGATGTACAAGATGTATATAGAGCTGCATCGATTCAACGTCATTTGAATGCTGTCCGATGACTTTGATTGTTTAATTAATCGATCATCAATTAATTTCATATCTTTCTATCTATGGGTTGTACCTTCTCTTTTTAATTTTTTTTTGTGTTGCCATAAGCCTGATGTACAAGATGTTTATAGAGCTGCATCGATTCAACGTGATTTGAGAGTCGTTCGATGACTTTGATTGTTTAATTAATCGATCATCAATTAATTCCATATCTTTTTATCTATGGGTTGTACCTTCTCTTTTTATTCTTATTTTGTGTTGCTATATGCTCTATGTACAAGATGTATATAGAGCTGCATCAATTCAACGTGATTTGAGAGTCGTTTGATGACTTTGATTGTTTAATTAATCGATCATCAATTAATTCCATATCTTTTTATCTATGGGTTGTACCTTCTCTTTTTAATTTTTTTTTGTGTTGCTATATGCTCTGTGTACAAGATGTATATAGAGCTGCATCGATTCAATGTGATTTGAGAGTCGTTCGATGACTTTGATTGTTCAATTAATCGATCATCAATTAATTCTATATCTTTTTATCTATGGGTTGTACCTTCTTTTCTTCATTTTTCTTTGTGTTGCTATAAGCCTGATGTACAAGATGTATATGGAGCTGCATCGATTCAACGTGATTTGAGAGTCGTTTGATGACTTTGATTGTTTAATTAATCGATCATCAATTAATTCCATATCTTTTTATCTATGGGTTGTACCTTCTCTTTTTAATTTTTTTTTGTGTCGCTATATGCTCTGTGTACAAGATGTATATAGAGCTGCATCGATTCAATGTGATTTGAGAGTCGTGTGATGACTTTGACTGTTTAATTAATCGATCATCAATTAATTCTATATCTTTTTATCTATGGGTTGTACCTTCCTTTTTTATTTTTATTTTGTGTTGCTATATGCACTGTGTACAAGATGTATATGGAGCTGCATCGATTCAACGTGATTTGAGAGTCGTTTGATGACTTTGATTGTTTAATTAATCGATCATCAATTAATTCTATATCTTTTTATCTATGGGTTGTACCTTCTCTTTTTAATTTTTTTTTGTGTTGCTATATGCTCTATGTACAAGATGTATATGGAGCTGCATCGATTCAACGTGATTTGAGAGTCGTTTGATGACTTTGATTGTTTAATTAATCGATCATCAATTAATTCTATATCTTTTTATCTATGGGTTGTACCTTCCTTTTTTATTTCTATTTTGTGTTGCTATATGCACTGTGTACAAGATGTATATGGAGCTGCATCGATTCAACGTGATTTGAGAGTCGTTTGATGACTTTGATTGTTCAATTAATCGATCATCAATTAATTCTATATCTTTTTATCTATGGGTTGTACCTTCCTTTTTTATTTTTATTTTGTGTTGCTATAAGCCTGATGTACAAGATGTATATGGAGCTGCATCGATTCAACGTGATTTGAGAGTCGTTCGATGACTTTGATTGTTTAATTAATCGATCATCAATTAATTCCATATCTTTTCATCTATGGGTTGTACCTTCTTCTTTTAATTTGTCTTTGTGTTGCTATAAGCCTGATGTACAAGATGTATATGGAGCTGCATCGATTCGATGTGATTTGAAAGTCGTTTGATGACTTTGATCGTTTAATTAATCGATCATCAATTAATTCTATATCTTTTTATTCATGGGTTGTACCTTCTCTTCTTAATTTTTTCGTGTGTCGCTATATGCTCTATGTACAAGATGTATATGGAGCTGCATCGTTTCAACGTGTTCTCAGAGCTGTTTGATAACAACTAGCTCAGCTATGCGTTGATTTCTCTCTCCTCCTGGTTGATTTTTTCATAGGTTGGATCCCTGCTTGCTCGGCGTATCTGTTGTGCGTATGCGTATGGAATGCGTAGCTAACTTATAGATGGTCATCAACCATCTAATAGATGGTCATCATTTACTGAGATGCAGGTAGTTCATGTCAATGTATTCCCCCCAAAAAATACCCGCAGGTAGTTCATGTCAATGTTTTCCCCCAAAAAAATACCCATTCCACAAGCCTTATTGACCAAAAAGCATGATTATGCACTCAATTTCAATCAACAAAGTAGCCGGCTAGAAGTTTCAAACCACGGACGACGAGCGTTCAATATTACAGACCATCACACTAAACTGCTCGACCAAATTCAGACGTGTTGATTAGGTGTCAAGTGTAGGCCCTATTACCAATTTTGCTGTTCGTATCGAATTATTTCTATTCTCGCTTGACGGAGATGTTGATACTGAAGTCCTGGGCCTGATCGGAGATGTCCCAGTTCACATTATCGAGCTACCATGTCCTTTAAAGAGTGAAAAAAATATATCAGATTAGGGAGGTGCAGAAGAAATATAATAATTACTATTATGTATGTAGGCTATCATATTTTCTATCACAGAGACGACACATATCATTTATTAATTGTGTTAATTAAACTTACCATAATTATATTGGTTATGGAAGGCCTGAGTGGCCTACTCAATCTCGTTTTTCTTTCTTGCCTTCTTTTTCATCGCTAGTTTTTCAAAGCTGTTTGATCCATTTATTCTCAATCATTAGACACCGTTTACGAATTGAAGCTGATTCATTTTCACAATTTAAATTGTCAACATTCTAGTTCGTCATATTCTATAACCTAATCTGTCAAATTGGAAAACGATACGATAACCGTCACGTGACGCAAATACGCGTTCCTATTGGTTGTCGACAGTCAGTTGACAGTGTTGTCAAGTGTATTATCAACAAAGCCTCGGCTTTGACTCGGCCGAGATAAACCTCGTCTGAACTTCGTCTCTGCATAGAGATATATACCCCAGGGGGCGCATTCCTGTACAATTGGTTTTATCTAGATAATCCTAGTCCAAGTTAATACCGTGTTAATACCGGTTTTAGAGAGGTTTAACTTCGTATTCCTGTACGAGTTTTATAGTAGGTTTATGTTAGTACGTCGGTAAAACAGTTTTTTGACAAATGTTGTTACAAATCAGCTGAAATGTACCTAAATATCATCCAATTTCAACGAAACTTGAACTAAATCAAATCTCAGCCTAAAGCACAATTTTTAATGAAATTAAATGAAAAACAAAAAGTTGACCTGCGTGGGATCGAACCCCGTCCGTCTTACTCTGAATGCAGCCGCGCTAACGACGCAACCGATTTGTCGATGTGAATTTATGCTCTCAGAACAACATAAGTATTCAAGCTTCGAAAAGAATTCTGGCAAATGAATTATTAATAATAAAACTGATGGTAAAATTATTTCAAAACATTCACATTCCGTTGCCTTCAGTTCTTATCCTAGAAATTGCATTCCCGTAGCGATATTCACTATATTAGATATTTAAATTAATATTTGAAATCTTGAAGTGGATCTTAAAACACGCTAAGCCCGCTCTTTGGCAGGTTCAAGTTAATCCTGCTTTTCTGGTATTATTTCCGGGTCTATCTTTTTAGGAATACCAAGTTAGTACCAATATCACTTAAAACCGGATTAAATCGTACAGGAATGCGCCCCCAGGGGGCGCATTCCTGTACGATTGGTGTTATCTAGATAATCCTAGACTAACTTAACACCGTGCTAAACCCGGTATTAGAGAGGTTTAAATTGGCATTCCTGAAAAAGTTTTACGACGGGATTATCTTTTCAGCGCCATCCTTATTTTAATGTGCCAATTCACAGTAATTTTGACTGAATCTCTTTCTTGTAAGGCGGTGGCTACAGGCTTTCAAATCAGCTGTTTCACTTTCAGATTGACAGTTGACACTTGACTTTGCTGTTGGCAAATATATTATCAACTGTGTAATTGGTAAATGCTGTTGGTAAATTGTTTGTTTGTTTGAAGATATTCGCAAAATCTGCTGATTAAATTACACAGGTTATTTAGGCCTACGCATTCCAAATTCACTAATCTTGATTTATTCAATTTAAAGATTTTTTATTTTGATTTTGATTAAGCCTATCAGGAAATGAATTATATAATCCAATAATGCCTAGGCCTAGGCTACCTACCTTTATAAAATAGAACATATTTTAACCTATTTGTATCAGGCCTACAAGCTTTAGAAATCGAACGTGCGATAGTTAGGCCTACATTTACTTGACCGTTAATAATTTTGAATATATAGAATATAGAACTATAGTCTTACATTATATGGATTAGGGTCTATAGATTAGTAGGCCTAGGTTCTATACGTCTTCTTCAGCCTCTATTATATTCCTTATTAGCCTAGTAATTATGATGAAGCAGCCAAAGGAGAAGCGAAACGAAAATTTCTCGTATGAGGAAAGTGTGGTTTTGGCCAGAAGCTATGTAAAAAGAGCCAATATCATCAATGGGGAGTTGAGCCCTATTCTAACCAAGAGCCACAAGATAAGGGCATGGGAGCTTATTTGTGGGGCTGTCCAAGCTGTCAGCAACGCCGACCGGTCTGTCGAGAAGGTAGGCCCAGGCATTGAATTTGTAGTGGTTAAAGAAGGGACATCCTGTGTTAAAATTGTCGGCGAGCCACCGAGACCGGTTTGCTCAGAGCTTCCAAAAAGCAGTCCCGAAAAATATAGAGGGCCAACGAGCTGAGCGAGCTTCCGAAAAACAGGCGAGAAATTTATAGAGGGCCAGGTTACTGACCATAGCGCTTCGAAACGCAGCGGATATTTTGTAGTACTAGTCATTCTAAACCGAGAGCGGTCCGCACAACATCGCTGCTGTGAGCGCCTAGCGTTCTGCGTGGGCTAGTTACTGTCTATTGACAATAGCCAGAAACCTGTCACTCGAAGAGTCGACACTTCTAACCGTCAGTATCAGAAACGAACGGTCGTGTCTACTTCTAACCATATGTGCTTTCAACATGAGTAACTTGAATCTTATTATATTTTTAAACTCCACGCTAGACAGACAAGTGTCGACAGTTTAATTTCATTATGGTATAAGTTATTTCAACTATTATAATATAATAACTATTTCAAACGTATTTTGAACATAGAAACATTACGAGAAATGAATATTTGAAGTAGGCCTACAAAATATTTACCAGATTGGAAATTTTTTTAAAAATACTCAGTGTCTTTTCCGTACAAAGACTCACATGATGAAATTAACCCATCTACATTCCATTCTGAATAATTGTAATTAATTGTATCATATTTGTAGCAAGTGTTTCAACTATAGGATCTGGGATTTTTTCTTTTCCTATAAGATTGAAAAGTACATCAGATAGGCCTACTCAGGTATATAATAAACCAATTGACGCCAACCGTTCTCAATTGCATATTAAACTCGAAAACCAAGAGAAAAAAACATGAAACCGAAAACTAAATACAGTTTTATCATCCATTCGTAGTTGAACCCACTCCAAAAAATTATGAATTTGATGGGTGTCTTCGCTATCCTAAAACAATGTTATATAGGTCTACTTCTGTGCAATACCCTTTTTTTGTATAACATCGAAACTTGATACAAAACCATTGTTCCCCAATTAAGGCTATGGATGAAAGATAGGATCGTTAAATGTCCTAATTGATGTCACTCGTTGTCAATAGCTGTAGGTGAGATGACAGTGCATTGAAAACTATAATAGAGGCAAGACAATTGACAAATAATATGGATGTTTATCGTTTGAGAGATGAGTTGTTTTCCAACTTGGCAACCCTTCAATCAAACGATTAAAGCGAACCTTCATACAGTCTAATTACTATATTTACCAATTACTATTTGTATTTAGTATTACCATATCAATAATATCAAGTTTCGATGTTATTAAAAAAAAAAAAAAAGTATTACCGGTACCATAGACTGAAGAACAAACGGAATTTGTGTTCTTTAGTTTATGGTATTACACTTTTAAGCCACCGATTACCATTATTTTGAAATAGTTGACGTTAAAAAAATGCATCAAGGCCTCAAATTCAAGGCCAAATAATCAGTAGTCAAATTGAATCAAATTTTTTCAAAAAAGGTAATATTTTTCAATATTACTCGATTTCATTATTAACATTGTTTATAATATCACTTTTATATTTGTATCAGCGTATTCATCGTTATTTATTGAAGTGGCCCACATCGACATGGAATTATATAAGTTTTAGGTGAACAAAGAAAAGGCACAAAGCTTATCAGTGGGCCTACTCGAGATTATTATAGGCATTACTCTAATCTGAAAAACGTTCCTCATTTCTATTGTCGAAAATACATAAGTCAATATTCCTCATAATGGTCTGCTTTCAACAAGTATAGCAAGCGATGGTACAAGAAGATTAAGGATTAGGGGTCGTTGGACAGGGGAGGGGGGAATGGGCAGGGGAGGAGGAGAGGCTTCAGGGGTGTGGGCTTGTAAGTTGTACGCCAACCATCTCACCAGCTCATCTTGAATACGGAACTATTTAATTCATATTTTTATCCATCCTGACTTGGTTTTCCGTGGTTTCCCACAGTCCTCGAAACAAATGCTTGCTGGATAAAGTGCTAATTGGCCACGACCTTTAATTAGTAGAGTAATTATAACATAACATATAACATTTCACTCATTTTATTTTCTATTTTGTATTATCATTATGATGAACTTTACATCTGCTGTTAATGGAAAGAGGTGATCATTGCCCAAGAGACTTATTTCAAAGTGGAAGATATCAACATTTGTGTATTTTGTTTACTCTTAATACCAATGCCGGTAATGTCCAGATATATTTAACAAAAACCGGTTTTTACTTATAATGTGTTCCGGACTTTCGGAAACTGAAGGACTTTTATCTGCGGCGGAAAAATATGGTCACAGACAGCGCAGTCCTGGTGTTGAAGTTCATTGGTTTTAAATAATTGAATGAGCGAAGCGAAGACTCAATCTTACCATACTCGAAAAAAAAGCCTTTTTTCGCGCTCCACATGTCAAACGAAAATTCAAAATAAGTTGAAACTTAGCATACACAAGTGTCCTTATCTAATTCGATACTGTATAGTTTTAAGGGGGGAGGGGGGGGGGGGGGAGGGTAAGGTGCAAAACTTGATTCTCACCATTGGTCCGTCTCATGATGTTATGACACTAGGCAAACGCGTTATGTGTTTCCGCATTGATGGATGAGCTGGAACGTATCAACTTATCTTTGGATTGGTTATTATATATATATACACCTTGAGATCCAAACCATTACATCACTGCCATCTTATTTTCCATTAATAATTTATATGATAATAAAGAAGGCTTTGTTTTAATCGTTTACAATCAAGTGGTGACACTTGTTGCTTTGATTTAATAGGTATCTTAATAGCTTTGAATAATTACCACAAATAACATTATATATATTTTTTTACATCGAAACGGCTGATCCGATTTGAATGAAAGTTCGGAATAATGTGTATCATTATTAGATTGAAATTTCCTGAGAATTTGAATCCTCTCAGATGAAATATTTTTCACGAATGTTTTCCTCTGCGTTATTCTAATGGGATTTTTGAAAATTTTGGAATGAGTTTTCTCAGAAGTGGTTCAACCGATCGCGCCTCAAAACTATACAGCATCAAGTCAGATAGGGGTTCATGTGTGTGCCAAGTTTCAACTGATTTTGAATTTTCGTCTGACCTGTGGAGCGCGAACAAAAAAAAAAGAAAAAAAAAAAAAAAAAAAAAAAACAGGCACTTTTTTTTCGGTATAGTGAAATTGAGTCTTCGCTTCGCTCATCCAATAAAACGCCCTTGCAAAAATTCTTACCCCATTTGACAAGAAAGAAAAAAACATGGAAAGTCCATAATTTTCGACCGGGCCTATTGAATATCTCTCTTATGGGGAATAACATGTAACGCTTTTTTGAGCTAGGAACGTAGAAGAACTAAGATAGGTAGAGAAAAAGTGTTCCCACAAAATATCTGCGCTCGAATGTCATCTTTCGTCTGATATGTATAACATAGCTACTTATTTTCGCCATATGATTTCAATTGATCAACTCGCATGGCGTGTGGCTTTATTGTTGCAGATTTTCTAGTTTTAGTACAAGGGCTCACATTATAAAATAAACCCGCCTACATTCCACTCTGAATGATTGCATTTTAGAATATGAGTATCTGTGTTAAAAACAGGTAATAAATTCTCCCGTTAGGTATGTTCAGCATAATGAATAGGCAAGGGTCGAAACATGATTTGCTTGACTGATGACAGAGACTATCCTCTACAGGGAGGGAGAGAGTTGAGTATGACGTCAGAACCTTTTCCCCCGCCACGTTAGATTAGGCACTTCGCTGGGGGTGAGGTTGGAAGCTCTTGACGGGATGGTAGCCGAAAGGGTCTATTACCTGCGTCGGAAGGAACAATATAAGTCGAATTGTCATTATAGAAATAAATTAAAATCGCCGTCGAAGAATCAAGATGATTATATACGGAAGATATGCATTGAAAATGAAAATCTAAACAATTTACTTTTTTATTGGAAAAAATCCACTCATATG
>OZ023326.1:73660027-73708318 GCA_964007535.1 Brachyptera risi
ATATATATATATATATATATATATATATATATATATATATATATATATATATATATATATATATATATATATATATATATATATATATATATATATATATATATATATATATATATATATATATATATATATATATATAATAATGAACACAGTAGGCCTATATAGTAGTGATACCTTTGGGGAACAAATTATGAACTGGTATTTGGGGGTATTTTCATTAAAATTTCCATACCGTACATGATTTTTTTTTGTATCCACATAATTTCTTATAGTCCCGCTTGTTTGATCAAGGTCGAAGCTTTCATCTATGACTTCAAGAGCAAAATGCATCCATTTATGACTGTCAATCAGCTAGCTCATAGCCAGCAATATGATAGGTCTACTCATGAGTAGGGTTAACATTCAATATGAATATTGCAAACGATATCCAAACTCTAATATCGAATATCGATCAAAATGTATCAAATTTTTTAATCAATATCAAATTGAACGGCAACTGTACTTCTAATTAATTAGATGAGCGTAGCAAAGTCTCCATCCCACTCCTATAGGATTTTGTCAATTTATTGTTAGTTTTGTTTGTCAGCACTCCACAGGTCGCAGGGTTCGACTGATCGACACAAAAATTTGTTTGTTCACGCAAACTCGCCCAACTTAGAACTGTGTAGTTTTTGGAATGAATGGGTTGGACCGATTTTGAGAAATATCATCTCAAAGTTTTTAAAAACCCCATAAGATTTGGCTGGGCAGAAAATTATGAAAAATAAAATTCTCCAACTGAGATGAAATTTTCTCTGAATGTGTATACATAGATTTTACACATTATCACCATTTTGTATGCAATTCTAACCAGCCGTTTTAAAGAGAAAAATGGAAATAACTGATTTTATTCATCAAATATAACATAGAAATAATGACAGAATTGGTTTGCCGAGATCCACTGCTTTCTAGATTCGATATTTTATTTGCCCAACAATGAAGTGTTTTTCATATGCGTCAAGGTGTGTAGAGCACCAGAGTCAATAAAGTAGCCAAGGTAGGACTACTTTAACGACTCTCAATATACCAGATATCTCGCTCATCTTACAACGCATATGTTGCGTTTGCCTAGTTATTTTTTCACAGGCTACAGTTGTATATTGATAATATTAATTTTGCAGCCGCATATATATGATTTATTTTTCAATTTTTCTCTTGATAATATCGACTTGTACAGGTGGAACTTTAAAATAAAATAAACCTTTTCAACTTGAATATTGATCACTGTTATTTGTTTAGCCCCCACCAATCCTCCGCCCATTCAATCAACTGCTGCATCCACTTCCCGCCGACCTCCAGCCTGCACAATAACACGGCCTCCAGCCTGCACAGTGATCCGACCTCCAGCCTGCACAGTAACCCGGCCGTCCCGATCATCCATACTCAATCAATTACCACCACTTCTCAATCTATCATCACGACCATCCACGTCTCGACCGTCCTTGCTCTTCGAAGTGCCGACAAGACCGCAGGTGCGAGAAGAAACACCGTCCCCCATCGAATTCATTGTAGCCTCTCCCGATATATTTTTTGATAGCCAGGAACAACTGCCACATTTACCACTTCTTCCAACTCCCCAATCACCTATCATAGCTCATGTTTTAACCCCCATGTCAAATCATTCATCGTTGATGTCACACCATTCGTCTCTTCATCTTCCTAATTCTCCATCCCCAAACATCATTCAAGAAGCACACCAACCAGACCAACAGCGACCAGTCCGTTTGAGGGAGCGGCAAACAAAAGGCCAACTGCACAAAAGCCTTCTTGAAAGCTCTGATAAGCTTCACCAAGAAGTGAAGCTGTTAAAGCAGGAAATTGTAAAGGGCAATGAACTTAAGGGAAAACTATTACTGGCCCAAATCCAAGAATCTCAGTTGGTTCAGAAACGGCATGAAGAGAAGATGCGGATGGAAGCTAAAAAGTTATCTCTCTTCGAGAAGTACTTGGCAATGAAAAACCGTGTTTAGATCTTTATCAAATTTTCAAATCTCTAGATATTTCATTTCTTTTTAAAATTGAATTGAAACTAAAATTAATTAAATATAGTAATGATGATAAGTAATGTATATATATATATATATATATATATATATATATAATATATATATATATATATATATATATATAAATATATATATATAAATATATATATATATATATATATATATATATATATATATATATATATATATATATATATATATATATATATATATATATATATATATAAATATATATATATAAATATATATATATATATATATATATATATATATATATATATATATATATATATATATATATATATATATATATATTCATATATATATATATATATATATATATATATATATATATATATATATATATATATATATATATATTCATATATATATATATATATATATATTTATATATATATATATATATATATATATATTATATATATATATATATATATATATATATATATATATATATATATATATATATATATATATATATACATATATATATATATATATATATACATATATATATATATATATATATATATATATATATATATATATATATATATATATATATATATATAGATAGATAGATAGATAGATAGATAGATAGAGATAGATATATCTGTAGATAGATATATCTGTAGATAGATATATCTGTAGATAGTTAGATGGGTAGATAGATAGATAGATAGATAGATAGGTAGATAGATAGATAGATAGATAGATAGATAGATAGGTAGATAGATAGATAGATAGATAGATAGATAGATAGATAGATAGATAGATAGATAGATATATCTGTAGATAGTTAGATAGGTAGATAGATAGATAGATAGATAGTTAGATAGGTAGATAGATAGATAGATAGATAGATAGATAGATAGATAGATAGATAGATAGATAGATAGATAGATAGATAGATAGATAGATATATCTGTAGATAGTCAGATAGATAGGTGGATAGATAGATAGATAGATAGATAGATAGATAGATAGATAGATAGATAGATAGATAGATAGTAATAATAAATGTAATAATATAAGTACTGTAGGCCTAATATCGAGTAAGATTATATAATAGTACCGTAGTTTAATACCAAGAATTGAGACATGTTTGCAAGGACAACACTATGTCTATGTATATCTATTAATTTTAATCAATATCGTTATCAAAACCATTGGACCTGTAGCATATCTTTATGCCATCAATTGTATTTTTAGATGAGCGTAGCAAAGACTCCATCCCACTCTTATACAGCTTTGTCTGTTTTTTTTTTTTTCTGTTTGTTTGTAAGCACTGCACAGGTCACATGGTTCGACTGATCAACATGAAACTTTTTTTGAACGGGCCAACTCTTACAACTAAGAACTCTATAGTTTTTGTAATGAATCGGTAGAATAGATTTTGAGAAATATCATGTCAAAGTTTACAAAAACCTCGTAAGATCAGGCTGGGTAAGAAAATTTGAAAAAATGAAATCTCTGAAAAAAATCAAATTTTCTCTGTGTGTTTAAACATGAATGATACACATAACCACCATTCTGTAAGCAATTCGAACCAGCCGTTTTGAAGAGAGAAAAAATAGTTGTTTTTATTCATCAAATATATGGAAATGAGCCAAGATTCACTGCTTCCTAGATTCGATATTTGCCCAAGAATTAACTATTCTTTATATTCGTCAAGGTGTGTAGAATACCAGAGAAGATAAAGTAGAAATTAAATGAGGGACAAAGAGTGGAGAATACCAGAGTCGATAAAGTTGCAAATGTAGGACTGTTATTATACTTTATTCAGATATCTCGCTCATCTTACAACGCATATTTCGTGTTTGCCTAGTACATTTCTACTCGGTGACTATGAGGCTCAACATGGCGCATTTCACTAATGGCGTATGTGTATAGAGACATGTAAATTTAGCTTCTATTTCTTCTTTCCGTAGCATTTGGAATTTAAAAAGTAGCACTTTGGTGCATTATTATTTTGAAACATCGTGTTTTGTAGCGAAACAATGTTCAGTAGCATGACAACAGTACGGTATCGGTAAAACCACTGGATAACGTACAATAGCATACAAGAAAAATATCCCAATTATCTGCAACTGCACTTCTTTCCAAATTCCCCAACTAACTGCACCCGTTTACACAACTGAAATAATTTTGAGAAAAATAGCATCTATAATGCTTCTATTCCAAATATAGCGTCTATATCAACAAAACATTGAAACGTTGTGGATTCAGACGGTTATAGCGCTTTTTTGCCAATGCAAAAAAAAACATAATAGAACAACATTAAACATAATGAAACAAGAAGAAATATCAGAAATACATGTAAAAAAGTACTTTTAGATTTCTTCGCTTTTATAGCAATTGCTTTTTTTACATGTCTCTACGTATGTGCCATGCGTGTCGGTCAATGAGTTGACGTTGGATCCGAACTGCTGCTCCGTCTTGTGGCATCGGTTGTGGATCTGCTTGCCTGGCCGCAATTATACGTCGCGCAATGTCAGGATCTACCGCAAACTCTAGCCCCGCATCTCTACACATGTTGGTGTAGTACTGCAGTGGCCACAATTATTTTACACACCCGCACTGGAGAGTATGATAGGATTCCGCCCTTATCGTCTACACAACAGAACCGCGACTTCCAAACACCTATCGCACGCTCGATGGTGTTACGGGTTTTTATCTGGGCCCTGTTGTACCCTCTCTCACGATTGTTGGTGGGATTTCCCAGTGGGTCATCAGCCATGGCTGAAGTGGGTATGCAGAATCACCTGAACAATTAACAAGAGAATCCTATAAAGACTAGCCTGTATTGAAATGGTTTTTGTGCAAAATACATAGGACATACACACATGTAGGGCCTATAGATCAAATTTATTTGACTGAACACATACTTGCTCTTGAAAGCTTATAATTTATATATATATATATATATATATATATATATATATATATATATATATATATATATATATATATAGAGAGAGAGAGAGAGAGAGAGAGAGAGAGAGAGAGAGAGAGAAGAGAGAGAGAGAGAGAGAGAGAGAGAGAGAGAGAGAGAGAGAGAGAGAGAGAGAGAGAGAGAGAGAGAGAGAGAGAGAGAGAGAGAGAGAGAGAGAGAGAGAGAGAGAGAGAGAGAGAGGGAGAGAGAGAGAGAGAGAGAGAGAGAGGGAGAGGAGAGAGAGAGAGAGAGATCTGTGTGTGTATTATCATGTGTCTGCGTACATGTGTGTGTGTGTGCGTATGTGTAGTATGAATGTTTTTGCATAATATATAAATATTTTCATTAAAATAGAGAATATATGCCATAATATACATGATTAAAAAACAATAAAAACAATAATTAATGTTGATTGATGAGTTAGTTGAAAAATATTTATTCTAAGATGAATGAGTAGTAAAAAATAATGATGGGCCTACAATATAATTAGGACGTATTAGTATAAACAGCAATATAAAAATGAGCAATAATGAACCTATATGAATGTGTGTATGAATTGTTTCTTGAAATGCCAGTACACCCTCTAAATTTGATGAAATCCTCATCAAATATAAAAAAATATCACTGTTCCGACTGAACTTTCTATAAAATTCTACAAAAAAACTAGTGCCTAAAAAGACCAGTTACAGTGATAATGATGTTATAGGCCTAGGTGGTTTAAGATTCGTGTCTTTATGAAGAAAGAAAGGTTGACATGTGACAGAGAATAACAATATAGATTAGATACTATGTAGACAAAATAATAAAACAACATACAATCAATAACTATTGGTAATACTAAAAATATGAGAGACTAATATACGTATTTGAAAATAAATGGAATTATTTACCAAAACTTTAAATCTAGTTCTCCTCATTCACAAGTCACAACTACTTATTTCTACAAATAAAATGTATGAAATCGATCATTCAAATTGGAATTGAATTAGGACTATGGTACCAGCAGCTAACCTCGTTTTTTCACTATAGTATAGATTTAGGCAGTAGGTTACTAAATTATATGTTTGAATGTAAAATTTAATATCAAGAGATTATTATTATTATTTAAACTCTTGCAATTGCACATAAGTGCGCAGTGGCAAGTTCCCTAACTACCCCTATCCAACCACCTCCCTAACCCTATAATATTCCATCAATTTGATATTTAACATTATTATTGATATGGAGAAAAAAAAGGGGTTGAATATATCAGAAGAATTAAATTTATCTCGTCAATTGATTGGCTACTCTAATAAATGTGTTGTTTATTTATCTACTTCATTACCTTGACACACTAATCTTGATTAGCAAATTAATTACGTTATAGGATTTGTGATCTGAAAAAGAGGTACGTATTTCGTTGCGAGGAAATCACTCAACACCGAATACCTCTTTAATACACTAGATGTAGCATAAATGCACACTCTCACCCTCATTGAATAACAATGTCTTATGTGTAAGTTAGTCTACTTTAAAAGGTAAGTCCATATCATTATTATAGTACATTGATGGATATAAAATCAATTTGTATTAAAAAAATGCATGGTTTGGTGAACAGTTGATGCATGTGTACTTGTATAGTAGGCCTAATTGTGTATAAAATCAAAAATCACTTTTCTGATTTTCATCCTCCCATCAAATGTACACATCACATTCTTGTTGTTAATCTATATGGTACTATTCTATATTTATCGATTTCATATGTAATTACCTAGGAGACATCCATCTACAATGGTCCCATTTTGGAACAGGGACAAGAGCCGGCTATTTCCCCAAATGTGACCATCTCCATTGCTTCCCGGATAGTCAGCAACAATGTTAGTAAATTTAAGTGATGGACCGCATACTACCATGGCGTTTATACCAAATCTTTGGTAGCGATTGACATATTGCTGTGGCATCAATGCTTCGGCTGGTCGCTTGATGTGAATGTGCGTCCCATCAATTGCCCCCAAAACTTGCGGAAAGTGGCCAATGGCATAGAAACCTTGTTTTGTGGCGGTTTGTTCTTCGACGGTCAAGGGGAAGTGAATTACGGCTGGTGCCAGCTCACAGAGTGCATCTGTCACCGCCTTTATGATGCGGCTACAAGCCGGTTGTGACACGTTGCACCCCAGTCCTAAAAAATGAAATGTTGTATTACATAGATTATTCTACAATCTGGGGAAAAAAATAATTCTAGGCTTACTGAATGGTAGGCCTACTATTAGTAATCTAATACAAAATAAAAATTCAATTTGAACAGCATTGAAATTTGAAAACGAACAAAACGACATGTCTAGGCAATCACATAATATACAAGGGCATCTCTACTAACTCACACACCTGTCAGCCACTGGAACCCTCCGCTGGCATAAAACGATGTTGCTACCAGTAGCTGGGTATCAGGAGGAATGGCCTGGTGACGCATTGTTGCCCTTAACAATATTGGAGTAAGTAATTGTAGGACGTGGTTAAACAAATCCCGGTCCATGCGAGTTACTTTGAGTAGCACACTGTCGGTTACATCTCGAGCCCTCAATCTATCCCACCTCATCGGCTCCTCGTCAAATATCCCCACAGCGAGAGCCGCTCCAAGTACTGCCATTCTGGCTTAACTAGGGAATAAATAAAATGGTCACAATTCTTATTGATCAAGGTACCAGGCTGTGCTTAAGATTACAAGGAATTTCTTAGCCTTGACAGAGTATAGAGGTAAACATGTAATCAGGTATTTCCTTCAGAATCTGAAATCATGTCAGGCATGGTTCAAGTGCCGTGCATAAGACATGGGGTACTCCTGCTTTCACTATTTAGGCCGAGATTGGGGATTGTCCAGCAAGAATATGTAGGGAATTTATGTTTCTGGTTCCTAATATTTCCCACAATGATTATGACAGATACAGTGTTGAATGATTATGATAATAATAATAATTTTTATTGGTAGCTTACCTTGAATGTGTAAGTAGTTGAAACAAAATATAGGGTATACACTGATGAAATCTTGTCAAACTTCTTCCACAACACAATCTCTCTTCAAGTT
Organism: Brachyptera risi; assembly: GCA_964007535.1. Lineage (NCBI taxonomy): Eukaryota > Metazoa > Arthropoda > Insecta > Plecoptera > Taeniopterygidae > Brachyptera > Brachyptera risi. Next base: position 73,668,090 of record OZ023326.1, read on the forward strand.
GAATGGAAAACGAATAATAAAAGAAAACGAATAATACTTATATTGATAATAATAACTAACAATAATAATATACTACTATAGGCCTTATATAAAATATATATATATCAATATTATATAAATGAGTAAACAGAAAGCAGAAATCTGTGCAAAACCAAACTGTATTCGAAAATTGGCGGTATGTATGTCTTCTTTATTTTCCACTGCCTTCTCTTTTTCCTCACAACATACACAATTGAGAAGGCCATGCCTGTCATAAACTGAGATAATACCGAGATAAACCCGCTCTTTGGCAGGTTTAAGTTAATCCTGCTTTTCTGGTATTATTTCCGGGTCTATCTTTTTAGGAATACCAAGTTAGTACCAATATCACTTAAAACCGGATTAAATCGTACAGGAATGCACCCCCAGGGGTATATATCTCTATGGTCTCTGCACGAGAAAGCTAGGCGGCGGCTAAGCAGCGTCTAGCTAGACGCCGTCTAAACCACGACCACGGCTCATGTCTTTGCAATCCACCCTTTGTGTTAATCGTTTGGGTGGATTGCAAAGACATGAGCCGTGGTCGTGGTTTAGACGGCGTCTAGCTAGACGCTGCTTAGCCGCCGCCTAGCTTTCACATGCAGAGACGAAGTTCAGACGAGGTTTATCTCGGCCGAGTCACAGCCGAGGCTTTGTTGATAATACACTTGACAACACTGTCAACTGACTGTCGACAGCCAATAGGAACGCGTATTTGTGTCACGTGACGGTGATCGTATCGTTTTCCAATTTGACAGATTAGGTTATAGAATATGACGAACTAGAATGTTGACAATTTAAATTGTGAAAATGAATCAGCTTCAATTCGTGAACAGTGTCTAATGATTGAGAATAAATGGATCAAACAGCTCTAAAATACTAGGGATGAAAAAGAAGGCAAGAAAGAAAAACGGGATTGAGTAGGCCACTCAGGCCTTCCATAACCTATACATGGTAAGTTTAATCAACACAATTAATAAATGGTATGTGTCGTCTCTGTGATAGAAAATATGATAGCCTACATACATAATGGTAATCATTATATTTCTACTGCACCTCCCTAATCTGATATATTTTTTCACTCTTTAAAGGACATGGTAGCTCGATAATGTGAACTGGGACATCTCCGATCAGGCCCAGGATTTCAGTATCAACATCTCCGGCAAGCGAGAATAGAAATAATTCGATACGAACAGCAAAATTGGTAGTAGGGCCTACACTTGACACCTAATCAACACGTCTGAATGGTCGAGCAGTTTAGTGTGATGGTCTGTAATATTGAACGCTCGTCGTCCGTGGTTTGAAACTTCTGGCCGGCTACTTTGTTGATTGAAATTGAGTGCATAATCATGCTTTTTGGTCAATAAGGCTTGTGGAATGGGTATTTTTTTGGGTGAAAACATTGACATGAACTACCTGCATCCATTAAGTTGCATCTCAGTAAAGGATGTTAATATTCTATCAATATCATGATAATAATGTGAATTATGTTAATAAATTTACTCTTGTTGTACATTATCTGACTTGTGTGAATTGTGTTCCATTCATTGCTTGAACCCAGATTCTTGACTACTCTGACTGTCTAATATAATCTTGCAATTTGTGAATTACCACAGATGATCTTTATTTGCCATCGTATGGTGTACAATCCAAAATGCAAGGTGCGGTCTTATGACCACTCTACCACCTAACCTTCTCCTTAGAATTATAGAGGCCTATATCATAACAGAAACATGAAATAAAACAAAATTGGAGATAAGTTGTAATAACTAAAAACACCCAAGGATAGACTTGACATGACTTGTATATTATTCAATCTCTATTAGTGATGTAGGCCTACTAGAAGAAAGTAAGATGAAAGTTGAACCAGTACGCCCCGGGCCTTCAAGAGAAACACATAATATTCTAATTTAAAATTCAATCAATCAAGTATTATCTAGAAATATTGAGTAAAGAAGTATCTTCATCAATGCTAGTAGTGTTTAAACAATCATGAACTGAAGGAAATGATATTCAAAATAAGGTTAGGTTAGAATGACTGAAATGATATAAATCAATTGAGAAAACCATTAAATAATGTATCAAATAATTAGTATACATTCCCATTTCGAAAAGTCTTCAAGAGTAATCAGTTGTACTATCATAATTATTTTCATTGTAATAGAAATAATAATGCAAAACCCGCCAAAACGTTCAATTTGCTTGAAAACAATATTCATAAATGGCATCAAAAGCCTTATCCAACGATCCAAAAATGGCGTCTTTAGGCCATGGTTTAAGCCATGGCCTTGCTTAAACAGAGATGATACAAACTGTACTAAAAATAAACTGTACTAAAAATCAACTGACCTAAAAATAGGCTGTACTGAAAATAGGCTCTACTAAAAGAAGGTAAAGTGAGAGATGTAGCTCCTCCCCTTCATGAATTGTTACCTCCCAGTCTCGAGGAATCAGTTTAGGTCAGTTGATTTTTAGTACAGTTGTTTTTCAGTACAGCCTATTTTTAGTACAGTTGATTTTTAGTACAGTTGGTTTGGAAGGTTTCAGTGCAGCAGAAACCAACTGACCTAAACTTCTATACTTCTCGACACAAAGTTGAGCTGGAGGATTTGGCTCCACCCCTTCATAAATTATGTTCAGGTCAGTCGATTTTCTGTACAGCCTAATTTTAGTACAGTGGATTTTTAGTACAGTTTTTTCAAGCTCACTAGGTCAGTTTTTAGGTCAGTTGGTTTTTAGTACAGTTTGTCGGTTTTTTTCAAGGTTGGTTAGTTTTTAGATATGGAGCCTATTTTAAGTACAGTGGAATTTTAGTACAGTTTTTCAAGCACACTTGGTCGTGCTTCAGAAAACTGTACTAAACATCCACTGTACTAAAAATAGGCTCGATCTAAAAACTAACCGACCTTAAATAAACTGTACTGAAAACGAACAGACCCGAAAACTGAAGCCTATTTTTAGTACAGTTTGTCAGTGTTTGGTTTTTAGTACAGATTGTCGTTTTTTTGTTGTTTTTTTATTCTACCGGCTAGCAGCGTATGGTCAGTCTTGCGGTAGTTTGACCAAGTCCCGAGTAAAGATAGATCCCCTCTACCATTGTGCGTAGGCTTAAGGGGGGGTTGGGGGGAGGGGGGAGCTGTCAGTCAATTTCGGAAATAGTCCCTACCTACTACAACTCAGGGTCACGTGGTGACGGGTTCTAACAACCTACTCTGTTATGAAACGAAGATTCTTTCACCCATTTATGCATCCCTAATAAAATAAAACGTAATTGCAGAGGTAAAAATAATGAAGAATCACATAACATCATTATATGAAAATTGAACCATCACCATTTTAACCAAATCATTCCCTTTCCTTTTTTCATCTTCAATTTCAGTCCCAAAATTGAACAAATTATTAAAATGAAATCCTAATGAAATGCATAAAGTCTCTAAATGTTGTCGATGAGTAAACGGGATTTTTTTCAGTCGACGGCAAAAAATATGCTCACCAATTTGAAAATGAAGGTAATCTAATATGAGGGTGGACTGTAGAGAAAACTTTGCCTGTTCACTGATGTGCAAATATTGACTGGGAAAAATTCCGCACGTATGTCCAATTATTCTATTCGTAACTCTAGTATCCACATTAGTATCAATTATCAAAACATAATTGTTTCTATGATACGTTAATATTTTACTGAGGTTATAGGTCCAGGGCCATTTTATTCTCAAAGTCATTGAGAAAAACTCAATTCAGAACAACAAAAAAAGTCAGTGAAGATTTGAGAGGTATAAGAATTGATCATCGCTATGAATAATTATATACTTAATATCAGTAATTAATTATTCATTTCATAATATCAAACTAATGAATTAGTGTTTCCAATTAAGTTAATCAATTCTACATTTTGAAAATATTTTCAATCCCTTTCTGTTACCAATACATCACATTGAGATTAGGGCCCTACTCAAGGGGCCCTACTGTCATGTTTTGATGGTGGTAGAGAAACAGGAACCATAGGCCATTTGGATTTCAAGTCAGACTCAATTTTTCTATGAATGGTTGACTGTAGAAAAAACTATATCAAATACACTATTATGTTCATCAGTCTTATTTTTTACCGTTTGTTTTTGTTATGAATGATTTGTTATTCAATATGATTAGTGATAGTAGTCAGATGAGCGTGGCGGAGACTTCTATTCTACATACAAATTCAAAATTCAAATTGGAAAGTGATTTTTATTCTCAGTTCTATTTTAATTTATCATGATAATATAATGAAAATGCATACATGGAATACCGAGGAAATATATCGTGAACTGCCATAGAAAAAGAAATGAGAAGCCCGCATAGAAAGAATTATTGTATGAGGAAAACCGGAAAAAACCAAACCGCCTTGAACGAAATTGTTTAGTTGAATGAAAAGAAAAACAAATTGAAAGAAAAGTTCAGTTGGATGTCAATTTAAAGTTCTAATATTTCTTTGTGATTGATTTATTTCTACCATTTCTCTCATATTTCCATATCGATTAATATCGCTCATTATCGATCTAGTGTGGCTTCGTAATTTGATTGGAGGGTTGCTAAGTCAGGAATCAACACTTTTTTCGAAACACATGTTGTCACATTAAGCCATCGAAATAGCAGCAGCGAAAGTGGTTACTTCAGCAACATTTGTGAATGGGAGACTGAAAAATGAATAGATAGAGACACTCATGAAAATTCACGTACACGAATGATTTCCATAATTATATAATCCTAGACATAATCTAATGAAAATATGGAAATTCAGTGAAAAAAATTGTTGCAAACAAAAATAAATTTTTCACAACTTATGCAAATAGTTCAGTTGGGAAGAATATATTTCGAACTTAGATTGTCCTACGACATACGACAATCATCTAAATCATTTAAAAACGACAGAAGTCGGAATATGGAATTAGGAATATGAATTATTTAGAAAACGTGAAAAATTATTTCAAAATTATTGAAAATATTCATTTTTCACCTTCGTATTAACTTCGACGTTGTGAAAGATAATCAATGATGCGTCCAAGTTGAGTATTCACATGTATCAGAATTTTATGTAGACCCAAGGAATCACATATTAGAATTCAAGTTTCATTATATCATGCATGAATAATTTAATACTGGATCTTGCCAAACTCCAATGTACTAAATTATTGTTCTAGTCATTAATTGTGGATGATTATTCACTCGATATAATTTCTTTCAGAATCAAATTCTGAAACAAACTGTATGTGAACTGGTCCCGTTTTCAAATGAATAGTTATGAATAGTTACTTATTCAAGTTTCCGTGCTTAAACCAAACTAATAATCCATACTTCTGTTTATTACAAACGTCTAGATTTTTCAAAATGATCAATACCGGTACGTGCTATCATTTGAAAAACACAAAAAGTGTTTTGTTCGTATACTGTTTGTTGTGTATCTGTTTTGCTATACATCACCCATCCATATATTTCGATCATAAGACCTTGATTCATAACGTTCATCGAGTAAACTTGTTATATTCATTTAACAATCCTATCAAATGCAATGAATTCATCACAATGGATGGTATCATAGCAGCATAATCTCCCTTTGCTCATCTAGTCAGCTAAATAGGAAATAGGAAACTTATTCAAGTGAATAAATAGATATAATTAGAATATTGAAAAAAATGCACGAATAATCACAAATAATTACTTTTTCACATAATTTCGAATCATTCCTGAACATTCCCGTACAAATGGAGTTTTAGACAAATATATACAACCTCCTGACAATGACAGAACATGATTATGGAAATCGAACGAAAAGATTTCTTTTTCCCACAATATTCATTGAAATGACGCATGAATTAAAATTACTAAAAAGAATATCAGACGTCCTAAATAATTTGTTCTGAAGTAGGCCTACATGGTCTGTAAGTGAATAGTAAATCAAATATTATATCAGTGAGTGTTGTTTCTAGTTTATCTATATGCCTACTATGTTTATCTATCCATTATGGGCATAGGCCCGATATAACAAATTGTACTCGAAAGAGATGAGTTCTCCACAGTCATATACATCATCCATCCCATTCCATTATTTATCATTTATCACTACATATCCACTATTATTGCAAAGAAATAATCTATCCTCAACTCTTGTCCATTATTTTCTATGATGATAATAATGACAATATCATTACTGATACAATAATTAATAACATTGACCATAATATAATGAAAACAGAATTGATAATAATACAGGCCCTAATAATTATATATGATCATGATAATATATTACCAATTTTGTAATAAACACAAGTACCAGGTACGGAGAAAAAGAGAGAAGGAGGAAGATTTCAAGAAGATCAAGATGATAAGAACATTCAAGATTTTCTCCCAACTGTGAATGTTTGAATTGTTTTCGAGCCCTGGCGATATTATCTCAGGATTTATTCTTTGTTCAATGAGTCAACTTATTTTTAATTATTCTTTGGGGTGGTGAGATCACCCTTGTGGTGCCCTGTTCAAACGATCATATTTTTCATTCATTGCCTTAATTATTGGGGAACAATGATTTTGTGTCAAGCTTCGATGTTATCAGAAAAAAAAATCATACAAATACGTTATGAAGAATTGAACTATAACAAAATGGACTTGAAATTAATAATGATCTATTCAAAATGTGTTGATGATTGGGATCATTTTAGAGAATAATATGTATATTATCAATTGCAATAAATATAAACTCTTCCAATCGTTCATATGTTGTCAGAAGCTCAAATAACTTGTATAAAACATACTGTATGAATTCCAACAACCGTGGCAAGCCTGTTCGCGGGTATTACACACGAACCTAAACAGACTCACGCTATTGGCTGGCAACTGAACGGTCATCAGGAGATCCAACCAGAGCTGTCGAAAAGGTTCGCAGAATACGAATTTGAAATAAGCCAGAAATAATAACCGCTCGTGTAAAGTAGTTGTGTGAATATATATTTTGAATATATAGATATTATATTGAAGTCGAAGTGTTAACTGAATGGAATGACCTGAACATGATCCATAGACCTTCTGATATTTTCATATCTCATTGGCTCATTAAAGCTCATCCACTGCGATGAGCACACACACACATCACACACTTCCTTATACTAGGAAAACGCACAAAATGTGCGAAATTGTAAAATGAGCGAGACATGAGCGAACCTGATATAAATTGAAATCAAAAACTCGAAGCGCATCGTAGCCAGGCTTACAATGCATTCAGCAGGCTTATAATGTGTATAAAACTCCCGCACTCGCGCTCACGTTTACGGCTCTGAAATGCGTGAATATTGTGATAATCGTATGAAATAAGCTGTCACCGATTAACAACTAAATTGTGCACAATATTTGCTTGAACTATTTTACGCATATCGATGAACTTTTCAGAATATCCGAGATAAACGACGCATCAAAATCAGTATTTCATTTTAAAGATGGCGTCAAGAATTATTGTGTCACAAATATGGTGAAACTTTTTGATCACGCCATGAGAAAATATTATAAGCAACAAAATAGAGAAAACCGTAAGTCATTAGGACGAATCACTACCGAGTTATTAACGTTTCAATGCAAAATTGCGCGCTTGACCTTTGACCTCCCACCACAAGAGCCTGGGTCATTTGCCAGCTTGGACACCGGCATATTCGTTTTCAGCGCACTTTACTGAAGAAAATGAGGTATGCGTCCTGCTTGTAACCCAAAATGCGAGATGTTTGTGTTCTAGAAGGCTTTCTCATTTCTGCTTCTCTACTATTACTCCCTACATGGAAAAAAAAATGATTCCAATGGGGTGCGTAGAGAAGAGAAATATTCTAAAATTATTCATAGTTTTTCAGACGTCATTTAATTTACATAACCTAACAGTACTGTTCAATAAAATGTTGGTTCAATTGACAATTACTCCCTACATGGCATTATATACCCCTGATGGCCTATGCAACTTATTGAGCAGCGATGTATTGAAAAGCACTTATAAGCAGGGGTTCAAATATTTCAACTCAGGTAGTGCGCATGCGCTTCACGAAACGAGGGACAGAAAAACAAGGGTCACTATATTGAGAGACAGTTTATCAAGTATCACAATATCGAGGGACACTTTCGGCATATGAGGGATCGTTCTTCATTTCTAAAGGGTACACAAAATCAAAGTACACTTTCCGCATCTGTTTTGAAGCACAGTATATTGAAGTACACTTTCTAGAATTTTGAGTGTCACAATAACAAAGTACAGAAAAACATCGGATATTATCAAAGTACAGTTTCTCAACTTCGATAAAAATCCATTCAAGACACACTTTATTGAAGTACAGTTTCCGTATTTTCAAGGGACAGAAAAGCAAAGTACAGTATATCGGGGGACACATTAATAGTACCCATATATTTGATTATTTTTAATGTGTTTTACATTGAAACCTGTTAAAAATACAAAAACAGTATAAAACCAATAAAATCAGTATGAAACAAAATACATTTACCATGAATACAAGAAGCTTAAATTGCTACATATTTAAAAATTAAAATACTGTTCAGTTCCAGTACCAGGTGACAGGACTGGTAAGTTTACTAAGTTAATTATTGTTAAACAATAACATCTTCCTAATTAAAAATGTATCATTTTTTAGTAATTGGTAGTATTTCCGTGCCTTCAGGTTCAAATCCAAAGTGGAATCATGATCAAAAGAATTATTCGGATTAAAAATACACTTTTCAAAGATCTCACCGAGAGTGTGTTGATATTTTGCTGGCGCTTGTAGAAATAATTTCACAGCACAAGTCAATGTTAACAATCTGAATCCTCCATCATAGGAATAAAAGTTTTCAGCAAGAGTCTCCAATACATAAGGAGATTTCTCATTACTAACTCCGAAGTCTCCCATTAAACGAGGCAAAACAGCTGGAATATCGTGACTGGCATCCGAAAAGTTTACTTTTGAAATAATTTTGTTCAATAGTAATTCTAGATCATTTTTCTCATAATTTGATAAATCAAAATTCTGTATTATCTCTAGAACATTGTTTGACACCTGCATGCTACTGCAATCAAGTAATGAAACAAAAACTTTTAAACATTCACTTTGAGCCATTTTTTGGTGTTTTGAAATTTGATAAATACAATTAATGGCGTACATACTCAACTGTTGATGTCTACAGTATTTTTCATTAAGAATTTTCAGCAATTCCTTGTAATTAGTCTCATCGCATACGTGAGGAAGTAATTGCAATTGTTTTACCGAAATTGCAAGATCTGCACCATCTATGGGGTAGAAAAGAATGAGCGTGTCTGAAAATGGCTTGAGCCAATCAGGATCGCTATTAACAATCACTAGCAGAAAATCTAATACGTGATTGGTAGAATCTTTGGAAGATTTTGTTGACATGAATTCTTTCAAGACTGGTATCACACGCTCAATTATTTCGTTCTTCAACTGAGGATATTTAGCAAATGTTAGATTCAGGAATAGCTGGATACAATTCACAACAACAGCTGCGCTTGTAGAGTACAAAAGATATGGATCCAGTAAGCCTAGAACAAAAAGTTGGACAACATACTAAATCCATTTGCATCTTTGAACACAAAATTCAAAAATGGATTGAGCAAAAAATTGGAAAAACAAACATTATGTGGTATTTAGATATTTCAATACACATGCTGAAGGTGTCTTACTTAGTTCATGGAATAATTCTTCGTCATCTGCGGGAATGTACTTGCGAAGGACCTGAAGGACCGTCGCCAGCTGAGGATCTGGAAACTCTTTCAACCTTCTTAGAAGGTATCCAGCTATACTTTTATTCACGACGATACCACCTTCAGCTGCTAGAATCGTATCGAGCACTATTAAGCACGTTGTAACGACAGTAGGATCAGTGTCTCGAATACAACCATACAACCTGTTGACAAACAGTTTTCTCTCTAAAATCCTAGCTCTAAATTACGGTACTGTACTAAAAATGAAAACTTGGCAAACCGCATTGAATCGGTGGGAGGATTTGAAACCAAATGCTGCCCTGCCATAAATGTGGCTACCGTTCTCCAGAAAGATGTAACAAAGGTCTATACAACATTTTGATTATAATTTTATATCGTTATTAAATTAGATTTATTGCTTACCGATCAATAAGCCCATGTTCTTTAATCAAGTCAGGTGTTTTTTTATAGATCTGTCCACAACCTGTAACAGCTGATAGACGTACTCGAGGATTTCCATCCTTCAATCCTTCACTTAAAGCTGTGAAAGCATGTTCACGGTGTAATGGCGGAACTGAAGCTATAGCTGTGATTGCCAAACACTTGATGATGGGATTTGGATCTTTTGTGTCATGAATAACAGTATTTGCTATCAATAGTGCTGTATCAGGATGTACAGAACACAATCTGCAACGATAAAAACACTCAATCTTATGAGCAATTTTTCAATGTTCATGAGTTTTTAAGCTCGATAAAGTAGGCCAAATTGTTGCTGCCAACACTATGATCAGCCAAAAGCGTTGCTTGGTCAGTTAACAGACTGATATTCATAAAATATTTCACATCAAGAAAAGAAGAAATAATGGAATTAGGTCAGTATTATGGTTATAAGATATACACTTTGTAGTCGGCAGTTTTCTCTGCAGCAGCACGTGACTATATTATTTTCAACAGTATACACCATATGTAATCAATCAATAAGGACTAGTAGTAGGAATTGGAATTCAATAAAGATAAAAAAGGAGTTGGGCAGCAGTAATACTGCAGTAATTCTAGAATTATGATTCTATAGAATCTAAATGGATGTGACAGTTAAAATACCAAGCTTGAACACTTATCTTCAGCCCTCAAATGTACCTCTTAGATAAGACAATAGTCGTAGTGTAGACTTCTGGAGTTTGAAAATTGTATAAATGAAAGTTCCGATGTCAATTGCAAGTTTTATATCCAACAGCAACCCTACCATAAATGGCAGAGCCTAATTTTGCAATATTTTGTAGATATTTATAAATGGTTTCGTATATTTCTGAAACTGTCTGTACCAATTCACGTGAAAAATGGTAAACTCAACTTATTATTAAAGTGGAGTGCGGGTTTCAAAACAGTCCTGTTTTGAAACCCGCAATTCACCTTCATTATATGTTGAATTTACAATTCTGCATGTTTTCCTATGTAATAATTCAATTTTCACGGTATACATTAATAAATATCTACTAAATACCCCAGCTCTTGTGAAAATGCAGGGTAGTGTAGGTGTAGAGGATTCTAGTAGTTGTAATAGGTGTAGGAAGGTTGTGAGCAGTAGGCAGAAGGCTTTGAAGTGTGGTGTGTGTGAGTCGTGGGAGCATGGTGCATGCAGTGTGCCGCGTGTCTCGGGGGAGGAATATAAGATTTTGGGGAAATGCAGTTCAGTTGTGTGGTTGTGTGGTAGCTGTGTGGGGGATTGGAAAGATAAGGTAGTAGAAAAGGAGGCAGGGAAGTGGGGAGAGTTAGAAGAGCAGTTAAGGAGTACTATTGCTAGGTTAAAGCGGAGTTGAGGAAGGCCAAGGAGGGAAAGGATTTCGAGGGAGATAGAGTGGGTAAGGTTAGGGGAGGGTATGTAGATGAAGTGAAAATGGGGAACGGGCCTAGGAGTAGTGCTGAGTATAAGGGTAAGGAGACACCTGTGGTAAAGGTAATCAGTGTTAGGCAGGATGAAGCTAGAGCTAAGGTTGGGAAGGCAATGGGAAAAACCAAGGCTAAGGAAGTACTTAGGATGGAGGAAGATAGTGGTAGACTGGGACAGAGTAGGGCTGCAGAGGTTGAGGTTAAGGCAGACAGAGAGGGCTTGAGAGGGGTGATGCTGCTAGGAGACTCACTCGTTCGGGGAGTAGGAGCGCAGGCCGGGGGAAAGCTGGACGTCACAGTTTTACCGGGAATAGGGGTAGTTAGGATGAAGAAAGTGTTGGAACAGGTTAGTGAGAAGGATGCTGCAGGGAAGGCGGTGATAGTTCATGTAGGGACAAATGACGTGAGTGGTAGGGATGGGTGGGGAAAGGTCAAGGTAGTACAGGAGATGGAGGGGTTAGTGAACGTAGCTCGTGGGAGGTTTGGAGAAGGTAGGGTGGTGGTTAGTGGGATTTTGTATCGTAGGGATATGCAGAGGGGGGTCATCAATGGTATGAATGACTTTCTTAGTCGTATGTGCGAAAGAATGGATGTGTGTTTTGTGGACTCCAATTGTTGGCTAAGAGGAGAAGGATTAGGTGGGGATGGACTCCATTTGTCAAAGGAGGGGCAGCGTGTGTTTGGTGGGCTGTTAGGGAGGGTAGGTGATAGGCTGGGAACACAGGTTTGACTTGAGGGGGGTGCGATGAATGAAGAAAAGGGGGGGACAGTGGGTGGGGGGAAAAATAGGTCGAGGGAAAGTAAATGCCAGGAGATTAACCTAATGGTAGTAAATTGTAGGAGTTTAGCAAATAAGGTGGATGAATTTAGAACGCTATTAGAATTGTACCAGCCAGTAGTGGTGGTGGCAGTAGAGACATGGTTGGGAGGGGGATTTACAGAAAGTGAATTAACTATAGATCGTTACACATTGCATAGAAGAGATAGGGATAGGCATGGAGGGGGGGTAATGGTAGCAGTTAAAAGAGGTATTCAGGGGACAGTGCTCTGGAAGGAAGAGGAAGTAGAGATGATGGGAATGAAGATAACAGTAGGCAAACAGTCTCTTGAGGTAATCGCAGCATATAGGCCTCCGGGGGGGATTTAGGACTGCTTCATTGTTTAGAGGATAGGCTTAGTGCTAGGGATAATGTAGAGAGTTTAATTATAGCGGGAGATTTGAACATGCCTAACGTAAGATGGGAGGTAGGAGGTAGAGAACAAGGGAGGGGAGTAATGCAAAATATCGTTACGGGCATATTAAACGAAGGTTTTCATCAGGTTGTGGAGGAGGGAACCAGGAGTAGAAGGTTAGGGGGTACAAATATTCTAGACGTTGTGTTAGTCAGGCCGAGTGAGTTGTGGGCAAAAACAGTAATTGTTGATGGTATTAGCGATCATCGGGTACCTATAGTCAGCTTAGCTTTAGCTCCGGTTCAAACCGATAACGTTGGGAAGAAAGTTTGGGGGTACAAAAGGGTGCAGGCAAGAGAGGTTCAAAAAGCTTTTGAGGATAGGTTTGAGAAGTGGTGTGAGATAGACGAGCGTGATGTTGAAGGTCTGTGGTTCAATTTTCGGAAAGTATATGAGGAGGTTAGAGATATGTTGGTTCCCTATAAGGTGTTGCAGGCAAATGCAGATCCTGCCTACTATAATAGTACGGTTAGGAGGCTTAAGAGAAAGGGTAGAAAGATGAGTAGGAAATTGAGGGAGTCAGGGGAGGGGAAGGAAGCGATCAGGGACCGAAGGCGAGACTTGAACAAGGCTAAGAGGGAGGCGAAAGAAAACTTCATGGGCGGTATGTTTAATGAACGTGATGTCCAGGGTAGCTGGAATAGAATGTACAGGTTTGTTTCTAGTCAGAAGGGTAGTAGTAAGGAGTTGCCCACCTTGGTTGATCAGGGAGGGAATGAGTGGAAAACGGATAAGCATCAAATAGATTCTACGGGGAAGTGTTCAATGTGACTGGAATTATAGGGGAGGGAGAAACAACACTGGAGGGGGGGGGGGGAAGAAGTCCTGCTTACAGAGGGGGAAGTGTGGAATGTATTGAGGAAACTAAAAAGTGGGAAGTCACCAGGCATAGATGGGGTGCAAAGCGATCTCCTGAAATTAGCGGGTAGGGGGGTTGTAGGTTATTCGCTAAGGTTGTTCCAAGCCTCACTCACAGCAGGTAGAGTACTGCAAGATTGGAAAAAAGCGGAGGTGGTTCCAATTTCAAAGGGAGGGCAAAGGGGCAGGGTAGACAACTACAGGGGAATCAGTTTAACGTCACATGTATGTAAGATGATGGAAAGGGTAGTTATAAAGAGAATAATGGAGAAAGTAGATGAACATAGGGGTATTTCGGAAGTGCAGTATGAGTTTAGGAAGGGGTATTCATGTGAGATACAGTTGTTAGGTTTTGCGGAAGAGCTGGCAGGGGTAGTAGACAAGGGGGGCTGTATTGATGCAGTGTTTTTAGATTTTGAAAAGGCTTTCGACAAGGTAGATCACACTATATTATTAGGGAAGTTGAAACTGTCCATTGGGAATGCTGGGTTAGTTAATTGGATTGGAAACATTTTTCAGGATAGAGTTCAAACAGTTCGAGTAGGTTCGGAGGTTTCAAGCGAGGTTAAGGTTACGTCAGGAGTTCCACAGGGTAGTGTGTTAGGTCCGTTATTATTTGATTTATATATAGATGATCTGATTAGGGTTGTTAATTCGAGAATAAGGTTATTTGCAGATGATTGTGTGGTATATAGGGAAATCAATACAGAGGAGGATGTAGTAGCTATTCAGGCAGATTTGACGGCACTTAATTGTTGGGTTCAGTTGAACAAGATGGGGTTAAATGAAGGGAAGTGTAAGTTAGTCACCTTTGGTAGGAGGAGAGTGAGGGCTGATGTAGTGTATGATGTAGGAGGGAAGTCACTTGAGTCAGTGGAAAATTACAAGTACTTAGGGGTGGTATTTGATAGACGTCTAGGGTGGGGGAGTCAGATTGAGAGAATAGTAATTAAGAGTATAAATGCACTAAACTTTGTAATGAGGCAGCTTAGGGGGACAAGTATGGAGATGAAGGAAAAGGCTTATTTCTCGTTAGTGCGTCCCATGGTGGAATATGCTAGTTCAGTTTGGGATCCTTATAGATTAGGTGAGATAAGGGATGTGGAAAGGGTGCAAAGGATTGCAGTTAGAAGGGTTACAGGTATTTATTTATTTTATTTATTATTAACTCTTGCAGTTGCACATAAATGCGCGGTGGCAAGTTCCCTATCAATCCTATCCTATCGCCTCCCTAACCTTCTGACGGAATAGCTTCAACCCTATTTCATCCTCCTCAAGTATACTTCTACTAAGCCCATTCCAATCCCTACCTGTCCTATTCAAGAAAGAGAACATACCGACATCTTATCTAGCCCCCTTTATAACTACTGCTCTATCATGACTTCGCCTACCCCCATACCCTGACTCATTCCTTTCAATCAACCTATTCAACTCTCCCCAGCCCCCTTCTCCTTCCATTACCCTGAAGAAATTACAGATCCGATCCTCCTTTCTCCGTATTTCCAATTCCCGCCAACCCAAGTCTCGGATCATCTCAGATGGACTCTCCAATATTCTCACCCTCTCCCCCCTTTCATTCTCCCCCCATTTCCACCTCCTAACTCTACCTGTAACCCTTCTAACTGCAATCCTTTGCACCCTTTCCACATCCCTTATCTCACCTAATCTATAAGGATCCCAAACTGAACTAGCATATTCCACCATGAGACGCACTAACGAGAAATAAGCCTTTTCCTTTATCTCCATACTTGTCCCCCTAAGCTGCCTCATTACAAAGTTTAGTGCATTTATACTCTTTTTTACTATTCTCTCAATCTGACTCCCCCACCCTAGACGTCTATCAAATACCACCCCCAAGTACTTGTAATTTTCCACTGACTCAAGTGACTTGCCTCCTACATCATACACTACATCAGCCCTCACTCTCCTCCTACCAAAGGTGACTAACTTACACTTTCCTTCATTTAACCCCATCTTGTTCAACTGAACCCAACAATTAAGTGCCGTCAAATCTGCCTGAATAGCTCTTACATCCTCATCTGTATTGATTTCCCTATATACCACACAATCATCTGCAAATAACCTTATTCTCGAATTAACAACCCTAGTCAGATCATCTATATATAAATCAAATAATAACGGACCTAGCACACTACCCTGTGGAACTCCTGACATAACCTTAACCTCACTTGAAACCTCCGAACCTACTCGAACCGTTTGAACTCTATCCTGAAGAAAGTTTCCAATCCAATTAACTAACCCAGCATTCCCAATGGACAGTTTCAACTTCCCTAATAATATAGTGTGATCAGGTAGGGTTACGAGGTGGAAATGGGGGGAGAATGAAAGGGGGGAGAGGGTGAGAATATTGGAGAGTCCATCTGAGATGATCCGAGACTTGGGATGGCGGGAATTGGAAATACGGAGAAAGGAGGATCGGATCTGTAATTTCTTCAGGGTAATGGAAGAAGGGGGCTGGGGAGAGTTGAATAGGTTGATCGAAAGGAATGAGTCAGGGTATGGGGGTAGGCGAAGTCATGATAGAGCAGTAGTTATAAAGGGGGCTAGATTAGATGTCGGTAAGTTCTCTTTCTTGAATAGGACAGGTTGGGATTGGAATGGGCTTAGTAGAAGTATACTTGAGGAGGATGAAATAGGGTTGAAGCTATTCCGTCAGAAGGTTAGGGAGGCGATAGGATAGGATTGATAGGGAACTTGCCACCGCGCATTTATGTGCAACTGCAAGAGTTAATAATAATGATAATTATTATTATTATTATTATTATATACACCAATGTTGATGTTTTGAAGGAACATCCAGCTACATGAATTTCCAGTCTTTTCAGATCACACTTTGGTTGGGAGGGTCATTAATTATTATCCATCCTGACGTGGTTTTTCGTGGTTTCCCACAGTCCTCGAAGCAAATGCTTGGATGAAGTACTAATTGGCCACGACCATTAATTAGTAGAGCGATAGGCCTAATTATAACATTATAGGCCTATCACTAATTTAATTTGTGCTTTTTGTATAATGATCAATTTTACATCTGCTGTCAAGGGAAAGAAGTAATTAATCATTGCCCAAGAGACTTAGTTCAAAGTGGAAGATATCAACATTCGTGTGTTTCTACTGAAAGACTTTTATCTACTGCGAAAAATTATGGTCACAGACAGCGCAGTCCTGGTGTTGAAGACCATTAGTTTTAAATAATCAAAATGGGGTGGTAAGATCGCCCTTGTGGTGCCCCGTCCAAACGATCCCATCTTTCATCCATAGCCTTAATTGGGGAACAATGATTTTGTATCAAGTTTCGATGTTATTAAAAAAAGAAAAAAAAAGAAAATTAATTATTTGTTTGTTAGCGATTTGTATAACTGTAGGATAATGATAACATGTGTTGACCAGTCTGATTGCTGGTGCATATTATCAGTGTTGGGTAAGTTCCTCAAAAAAAGGAACTAGTTAAAGTTTCAGTTACTCAGCCAAAAAAGGAACTAGTTAAAGTTACAGTTCCTTAAAAAAAAAAGAAACTGAAAAGTTCCCAAAAAATTAAGTTCCTTTTAAGTTCCTTCGAAAGTTACCGAAGCAAATTTTTTCGTAAGATTCAGTATTTTCATGGGCGTTGAAAATATTATGGGTATTCTTGTTCTCATCAATAAAGTGATAACGCCAGTGATTTTTATATAAATATTCGTTAATTTACTATAAATAATTCATGATTGTAAATATAGTACCGCAAGGTAGCTGAGTGGTTAGCGCACTTGCTCCAAGTGACCCGGGAGGTAGTAGGCATGTCGGACCCGATTCGATCCCCGCCATCGTCCATTTTTACAGGGGTTTTTCGTGGTTTCCCTCTGTAGTCTAGGCTAATGCCGAGATGGTTCCTACAATATAGGCCACGACCGCTTCCTTCCCACTGTCCTTCCCATTACCCATAAAAACCTTCATCTCATCATCCCATCATCTCATTAATCATTCATCCGACGCCAATAGATCTTAGTAATCATTACAGTGCGTCGTTAAAACCCAATAAAAAAAAACGAACCGAGATGCGTGGCCAAGTGGTAACACACTGAACCGTCATTCGGGAGACATTCGGGGTTCGATTCCCGCCATGGTCGACCATCCTGACAGGGGTTTTTCGTGGTTTCCCTCTGTCGTTCAGGTTGATACTGGGATGGTTCCTTAACAATAGGCCATGACCGAATCCTTCCCACCATCCTTCCCACCTAATGAAATAACCTTTCATCTCATCATCCCATCATCTCATTCATCATCCACCGACGCCAATAGATCGTTGCCATCAGTGTACTGCGTCGTTAACCCCCCCCCCCCCCCCCAAATATAGTACTGATTTTTTTCTCGCCATACCACTAGGCCAGAACAAACCTACTAAGCGAGAGAATATTTTCATGTCAATTTTCGAGAAATAGAAATGTAATATATCAAAATATATTACCATACTTTGATTGATTGTGCTACAAAATCATGTAGGTTTCTTTCAGAATTATTTTTTTCCAGGCTCATAATTACGTTTCACCAATCTAATCAATAGACCTACATAATGGTTGAAAAATCATATCATAAATTATAAATTGAATATTATTGATGAGCGTAGCGAAGTCTCCATCCCACTCTTATAGGGCTTTGTCTGTGTGTTTTTTTGTTTTTTTTCGTTTGTAAGCACTCCACAGGTCGCAAGGGTTGACTGATCAACATGAAACTTTTTTTGTACACGCAAACTCATCCAACTTAGAACTGTATAGTTTTTGGGATGAATCGGTCAGACCGATTTTGAGAATCATCATCTCAAAGTTTCTAAAAACCCCATAAGATTTGGCTGGACGGAAAATGTTGAAAAATAAAATCTCTCCAAATGGGATAACATTTTCTCTAAATGTGTATACATGGATTTTACACATTATTACGATTTTTTAAGCAATTCTGATCAGTCGTTTTGAAGAAAAAAAAATAAAATGACTGATAATATTAATAAAATATATCATGAAAATTGTGACAGAATTAAGTTGTCGAGATTCACTGCTTTCTAGATTCAAGAGTTGACCAACAATGAAGTATTTTTTTATATGCGTCAAGGTGTGTAGAATACCAGAGTCAATGAAGTGGCAAGAGTAGAACTACTTTAATGACTTTAATAGCTTATTCAGATATCAAGGTGTGTAGAATACCAGAGTCGATAAAGTAGCAAGGATGGAACTACTTCAAGGACTTTTATACCTTATTCAGATATCTCGCTCATCTTACAACGCATATTTCGCGTTTGACTAGTATATTATAAATCATCTAAATTATGAATTATATTATATTTGATTAAATTATTAAACACAAGCTAGATGTAGGTGTATAAAACAACTACTGAATGAAATTGAAAGAGTGAATAATGAATTAATAATTAATTCATTTGCTTACTTCAATATGCTTCTGTTAGTTCGACGACGTCGACATCGGTTTTCCTGGCACGCACAATAGACATTTCGCCACAAAAATGCCACCATAAAATTTTTTTCCTCCAAGAAAAAAAGGGTTTCAAAGTGTTGCCAAGGTGAAAGATCACTACCCGTATCCGCAATGATGAGACAATACTTTGATAGTAAAATGAACTAGCACTAGCCAATATTACACGCAGTTACGCGCTGAACACGTTCACCAAGCTTCACTTTCACAAGACCTCTTCTCGAGATCAAACACTGAAGTGAAATAATTATTTTGTGTTTACACAACTCTCCCATGTGCGTTTTGAAAATTATCTGGATCTTATTGGCTATTGATGATGTCACCGGGTAGAGAGGGAGGTTTTCTAGGAATGTCTTCATTCGCAGAAGAAGCAGCTGCATGTTAACGAAGGATGACGGTTCGATTGACCGTTTTCTCTAACTA
This sequence comes from Brachyptera risi, assembly GCA_964007535.1. Lineage (NCBI taxonomy): Eukaryota > Metazoa > Arthropoda > Insecta > Plecoptera > Taeniopterygidae > Brachyptera > Brachyptera risi. The sequence goes on from OZ023326.1 coordinate 73,687,702, forward strand.
CTCACACTTACGCTAGGGTGGTTCGAGCCATCAACTCCATGACTCGAGAACGGGTGATAGCACCGATATAACAGCAAGATCGTAGGATGAGATAAACGTGCACAGTTAATGAATAGGGAGATACGCCAAAGATGGGGAATAATGCAAACTTGGAATAATGAGTGGTCACTGGTCAGACGATGGGCGGAAGTGATTAGGAAGATGTGTGAGTGTGGTTCTTTCAAAAATATGAGACGAGACAAACATTCTACCTGCTATATCATACGAAAATCAGACGATTCTCTTCTTTGTTGAATGCGCACACAGTTCGTTTGAAATGAACTTTGAAAGTAACGGTAACGTGAATTTCGTTCCTCGTTACCACTGAAAAGGAACTGCGTTACGTTTAAGTTCCTGCTTTATAAAAGGAACGCGTTCCCCATTGAAGTTCCCGAAAAAGGAACGCGTTCCTTTCGTTAAGTTCCTACCCAACACTGCATATTATGGGCACTTCAAGGGTAGGCCTACTATAATAAACTCTCAATCTGACAATAATTGGTTTGAACTATAAACTCTTTGAAGTCAAAGCTTTGAATAACCGATGCATTTTGAAAATCATTTTAGGTGAATTTCAGTATAGCATTGCAGTCGATTTTTCATTCACAACGTCCTCCACGGCTCTTGGGTCGTCGCGTACTCAACTGTATACAGAGATACTATTATATTCGAGGCCCTATGTTGGCCACCTAGTGAAAATAGTTTTTGGTGCCATTTTCTTGCCTGGTCATCCTTTAATTGCTAAGGAAACGTGTAGCATTTTCCCCATGTTCAATTCTTGCTGTGTTTCATTGTAAATAGACAAGAGTAGATTATACTGTATTTTGATGATACAAACTATGTAATCCAATTATTTTTCCAGTTACCAGGTACTATTGAGAGTGCACAGGAGTTGATTTAGCAAAATATTAATATTTTAGCAATAATATATCCAAATTGTCCAAATCCTAATACATCCAGAGAACATTAAAAGAGTGTATTTTGTGTACTTTACTGCAGTTGTGCTTATTTTCGTGGTGTTTGGTTCTTCATTCTCAATTCTCCCAAAAAATTCTTCAATACTTTCTTCTCCTCTTGCTTCTTTGCACCGCCCATTTTACTCTCATAAAGCTAGATTCACAATGCGAATTAATGATTAGTGATTAATGAAATTAACTAAAGTTGACAGATACGGAATCAGTGTTGACGTTCACATTGTATTTAATATTAGTGACTGACCTTGAAAGTTAACCAACTTTCAACTTTAGTATTAATCATTAGTTTCAATCATTAGTCCGACCAATCAGAAGTCGTGAATTCGAAACGACAGAAAGTCAATGCAAAAGGAAGCTATCCCACTCGATGGAACGCTCGTTTACAGCCTTCTAACATGTAGATTTCAATTAAATCTGTCATCATAAGAAAGCAACGACTCATGAAAATTAATTCTTATTGTGAATGCCCAGTTTCTTAATTTTAGTATTTAGTATTAGTCACTAATCATTAGTTCGCATTGTGAATCCAGCTTAATGTTCTTTGGGTGCAACCACTCTTTTCCAATTCTGTTCTAGCCCTCTCCACAGCAAGCTATTACCCTCCACACCCACTCCTCTGAACTCTCATATCATATCTCTCACTTCTTCCCACCTCATGAAACCTTTCCTTGCCCTGAAAAAGTTCAGGATCTTCTACCTCCTTTCCTCTAATGTAAAAGTGGAATGGTCTGAGCATGGAATTAAAAGGAGCTGAAAGCATTAAGTATAGAGGTTTAGACCTCTATACTTAATGCTGAAAGCCTTGAAGAGTTCAAGGGCAGGCTCGAGGAGGGAGCATAGCTACCACTGCAGCTGCAGTGAATAACTATAGATACAAAAAATATAACTAGATACCTACCTTGGTATAATAGAATACACAGTTTTCTTGATATGTATATTATGGCTAGGTAGTAACTTGACGACTGGTCCAATAAGACAACTAAGATCTCCTGGTATGTTGACTGCCTCCGTTAGCTTTTGGAAGGAAATCATATTTTTTGATATTAAAGATGAGAGTGAACCACAATCATACGGGACAACCTTGCTACTTTTGATTGTATCACCGGTTTATTTATTTATAATGGGTTTAACGAATAACGACGCACTCTACTGATGACTACGTTTTATTGGCGTCGAAGAATGATATATGAGATGAAAGGTTATTTTATTATGAGATTTTGGATAGTGGGAAGGAGTTGGTTGTGGCCTGTTGTTAAGGAACCATCCCAGTATCAACCTGAACGACAGAAGGAAACCACGAAAAACCCCTGTCAGGATGGTCGACCATGGCGGGAATCGAACCCCGGTCTCCCAAATGACTGTTCAGTGTGTTTTAACATTACAATCTCAATGGCCACGCGTCTCGGTTTTATGAAAATTTTCAGAAAATTTCCAATTCATTGAAAATTTTCATCAGTGAATTTACCCTAGCCATTGACTTTAAAATAACTACGTCACTCAATACTCAATAACAAATTTTCTGCCCACGGTTTCACGCAATGCATCAATGTACCGACTAGAATTACAAAATCATCCAAAACTTGCATTGATCATATCTTTATAAACTCGAACAACTCCTCTATAAGTACTGTCTTACAGACATCTATAACCGATCACCATGCAACTTGCATAGGATTCCTCAATAACAATAATAGAAACAACAATCCAACTACCACTATTAATGAGTTCGACCGCATTGACTATGACTTATTAACACTCGCATTCAATTACCAAAACTGGGACATAATATTTAACGAAGAAAACCCTAGTCTGGCAGCATCAACCCTAATTGACATTATCCACCACCATGTTAATAAAGCGACTAAGACCATAAGAATAAGGCATCGACTACAGCACAAACTAAAGCCATGGATCACGCTTGGGATCATCAAATCAATTAGAACCCGTGACAGACTTCACAGTCAAGTACTACGTAATTCAGCCAATAAACCTCTACACCTCTACTACAAGTCATACAGAAATTTCCTGACTAATTTAATTAAAATCACAAAGACTAACTACTACAAACAAAAAATTGATGAGGCTGATGGCAATCCTAAGAAAGTATGGAAAGTTATCAACGAACTCACAAACCGTAACTCTAAAAAAATCGATATTACAAAAATCACAACGAACGAAGGTCTAACTACCGTTACTAAGAATCCATTACTAGTGGCAGACACCTTCGTGGACTACTTCAGCGATATAGGTGAGAAAATGGCGGTACAAATACTTAACAATAAAGATATCTCACAAGCAACCAATTATCCCTCATTACCCTTACATCCAACATCAATCTTCATGGTACCGGTCACCCCCTCTGAAATATTAGGATACATAGACGAAATGAAACTGAATACTGCCTCTGGTCCCGACCACATTGATACTCAAACTATCAAAATTTTAAAATCCACTCTAGTCATACCACTTGCACATATTATAAACCAAAGTTTCCTAACCGGGATTTATCCCGAACCTTTCAAACAAGCGCTTATCAAACCTATTTTTAAGAAAGGGAATAAAACATTAACTAGCAACTACAGACCTATTTCTATCCTCTCTAACCTCTCAAAAATTCACGAAAAATCTATCAAAAAACGTTTGTACAATTTCCTAGAACAAAATTCACTGTTATCTAAAAACCAATTTGGTTTCCGTACCAACACAAGCACTGAGGAAGCAATAATCAAGCTGATTTCATTAATCCACTCTCATATAGACAAGAACGAAAAACCTCTAGCAATATTTCTAGACCTTGCAAAGGCTTTCGACTCCGTCGACCACAAAATCCTATTTCTAAAACTTCATAAATTAGGTATCAGAGGCACCCCCTTAGATCTATTTATGGACTATCTTGCAAATCGTGAGCAAAAGGTCTCAATAAATGAAGTCACAAGCAAGCCTCGAATGATTAAATGTGGTGTTCCACAGGGAACGGTCCTTGGCCCTATACTATTTCTAATCTACATAAACGATCTTTGTTCGCTGAATGCCAATTGTCAAATAATAACTTTTGCAGATGACACGGTCTTGTTATTTTCATCAAAAAACTGGAAAGACACATATGAGTTAGCTTCACTTGGTCTTCAAAAAGTCCAAAATTGGCTAAATAATAACTTGCTCTCTCTGAATATTCTAAAAACAACGTACATCACCTTCTCACCTCGGAATAATTCTCAACCTACTTCTCATTCATTAACACTTCATACTAACTCTTGTACTTCACTTAACCTGCCCTGCACCTGTAACATTCTTTCCAAATCCACATTTGCAACTTATCTTGGTATAGTCATTGATCAACACCTTAAATGGACTAATCACGTCCAATCGACTATCAAAAAATTGAGGTTCACCATGGCCAATCTTTTCAATCTGCGTAACATTCTCTCGCCTCATTCCATGAAAATGGTATACTTTGCACTTGTGCAGTCCGTCCTTCAATACGGCATCGCCGGCTGGGGTGGCGCTTATGATGTACACCTACAACCGCTAATCACCTTTCAGAATGCAGTTATCAAAGTTATTATGAAAAAACATTTAAGATACCCCACTGCACAAATTTACGAATCTACTAAACTTCTCCAAATCAGAAAAATTTACGCTCTCGCCGTCTGTAGACTTATTCACTCGAACAAAACTAACTTACCATTACCTCCACAACCTTTAACTCATTCCAATATCACTACCCGTTATAAATCGTCTGGCAAACTTTTCCAATACAGAGTCAGCAAGGGCATCTCACAGAGAAACTTGAACTTCCTTGGTAGTAAACTTTATAACGCTCTTCCAATGAATATTCGCTCCACTAAATCACGTCACAGTTTTAACTTCAAAGCTAAAAAATGGTTCGCAACATTTCCCATACAGGAACTTAATGCAATCATTAACACATGATTTTCAACGTTTCTATGCGGTAAGTCTTGAGTAATAATACTTGTATTTGATTCTCCTCCTAGTCCTAGTTTTAGTCCTAGTTTTAGTCCTTGTTTTAGTTTTAGTTTGAATCTTTAAATTGGCTCCACTTCAAATGTACGTTCTGTCGAATTTGATGTAGCGAGAGGTTATTGTTGTGCAATTTTTGACTGAATTCCATCTGCACAACAAATCTGTATGCAGGGAACATGCTATGTATTGTTAATATTACATCACTTTACTCTTACACATTTAATATTACCTCATATTTTTACATCAAATGTTATTATATTTCCCAAAAATGTTTAAGATGTCTACAGCCAAAGCCACCTACTTTCCCTTTTCTTTCTTTCACATTTGTATGTTCACAATATTTTTACTTTATAGTCTTATTTAGTTATGGTTTCTCGTTGAGTCTACCTCTACTTGATGTAATCCCGATGCAGTGCTAGTTCCTGCTATAATACTCGATTTGATGCTAATCTTAATAATACAACTGTAATGTTTGTATGTAAGGGCTTGACTGCAATATCGTTGTTATCATAGTAAGATATTATTTTATTGAAACCATTGAACTGAAAAATATTCTACCATACTTGTTTAAAATATCTTGAGATATTGTCGTATCCACTTACCTTTACCTAATCAGTATTCAACTTTTCATTCAAATTAATTAATTTTGTTACGTACTATAGATACCTAGAACTTATGTTTTATTTTTAAAATGCTATTTTGTAATCTGTATTCCATATATTATATCATCTCTAGTTGTTTACTTAGAATTTCCCAGCACAAGCTTGCCTTATTGGGGAATTTACACTGCAACCTTTATACTGTACTTATAAATGTAAAGAACAATAAACACTTACTTACTTACTTACTTACTACAATGCCATAAACTCAATGCCCTAGCGGTTACAAATTCAATAGCTAGGGCATTGAGCTCAATGGCTAGGGCTAGTTATTATAAAGTCAATGCTAGGGCCAAGATAGGCCAATGGCCTAGACCTCTAAGCGGTTAGTGGTTACTAACCTGATGTAAAACTATATTAAGTTCTGCAGTGTTATTTTGTTGAGTTGTTTTAAGTAAATTCACAGAAAGAATTTCTAAAAAAGAAAAATTTGATGGTTGTTGTTTCCCATCCATTGTTAAAGAAGTGCGATAATCACCTGTTGCAAGTTTGGATTGGTCGAGCTCACTGATCTGGTCGGCGAGCTGCTGAGCAGATGGTGCTGACCAAAAATATTAGTATAATTATAATGTGCGCCAAATCAGCGCCCAGAAAGTAGCGCCCAGAATCATAGGCAGCGCCCAAACTCAAGGTCTTGTTAGGAGTATGAAGCTAGCTTCGAAAAATGCTGAACTGATACCAATTTCAGCAAAATACGCTATTTAATTGATGACATCAACACAATGAGTTGACCCTTTTACATCTATTATCCCTATTATAGCAAAGGCCTAATCCATTAATGATGTTACAGGATAACCCTTCAACAGAATTGAACCCGATGTTAATCTGTTTCTGATGTTGAAAAAAGAGTATATAAACCATATGTATGAACCACATGAACAGACATGGATTTGATCATGGTAACCTCTTTAATGTTCCATCTCTGTTCTCCAGAAAAGTACCCTTAACTGAAACGTGGTGATTTGAAATTCTATTCACTTAAATGACGGAATTCATTATATTTTTGAAGCTCTCGACATTTTATTATAGGTATGAGTGTGTTCCTGAACACCTCCTGAATTCCGATGCATCGACTGTCTGAATCCTGTTTGAATTCCGGGAAAACTCATATCTGTTCCAGCCCCGTTTTCCGGGGAACAACCCTTCTATGGACAATGGTCATTTTGGGCTCTGGGCGCTGGAATTGGAGAAGTGGATTTTAGGGGGTTGCTTACATTTCTGCACGGTATTCAATGAGATTTTGATGTTCCCCGATGCCTTGACAGTCTGAATCCACCACTAACTCATATCTGTTCCAGCCCCGTTTTCCGGGAAAAAGACATTATATGAAGAATGGTCATTTTGAGCTCTGGGCGCTGGAATTTGGAAAGTTAAATTTAGGGGTTGTCTACATTTCTGCACGGTATTCAATGAGATTTTACTGCTCCCCGATGCCTTGACCGTCTGAATTCCTCCCTAACTCATATCTGTTCCAGCCCCGTTTTCCGGGAAAAAGACATTCTATGAAAAATGGTCATTTTGGGCTTTGGGCGCTGGAATTTGAAAAGTGAATTTTAGGGGGTTGTTTACATTTCTGCACGGTATTCAATCAGATTTTACTGCTCCCAGGAGCCTTGACTGTCTGAATCCATCCCTAACTCATATCTGTTCCATGTTAGTTTTCCGGGAAAAAGACATACTATGAAAAATGGTCATTTTGGGCTTTGGGCGCTGGAATTTGAAAAGTGAATTTTAGGGGGTTGTTTACATTTCTGCACGGTATTCAATGAGATTTTACTGTTCTCCGAAGCCTTGACTGTCTGAATCCACCCCTAACTCAAATCTGTTCCACCCCCGTTTTCCGGGAAAAAGACATTCTATGAAAAATGGTCATTTTGAGCTCTGGGCGCTGGAATTTAGTAAGTTAAATTTAGGGGGTTGTTTACATTTCTGCACGGTATTCAATGAGATTTTACTGTTCCTTGATGCCTTGACTGTCAAAATCCACCCCTAACTCATATCTGTTCCAGCCCCGTTTACCGGGAAAAAGACATTCTATGAAAAATGCTCATTTTGGGCTTTGGGCTGGAATTCTGCTGGAATTTGAAAAGTGAATTTTAGGGGGTTGTTTACATTTCTGCACAATATTCAATGAGATTTTACTTTTCCCCGAAGACTTGACAGTCTGAAGCCACCCCTAACTCATATCTGTTCCATGTTAGTTTTCCGGGAGAAAGACATTCTATAAAAAATGGTCATTTTGGGCTTTGGGCACTGGAATTTGAAAAGGTAATTTTAGGGGGTTGCTTACATTTCTGCACAGTAATCAATGAGATTTTACTGTTCTGCGAAGCCTTGACTGCTGAATCCACCCCTAACTCATATCTGTTCCATGTTAGTTTTCCGGGAAAAGACGTTCTATTAAAAATAGTCATTTTGGGCTTTGGGCGCTGGAATTTGAAAAGTGAATTTTAGGGGGTTGTTTACATATCTGCATGGTATTCCATAAGATTTTACTGTTCCCCGAAGCCTTGACTGTCTGAATCTACCCCTAACTCATATCTGTTCCATGTTAGGTTCTCGGGAAAAAGATATTCTATGAAAAATGGTCATTTTGGGTTTTTGGCGCTGGAATTTGAAAAGTGAATTTTAGGGGTTTTTTACATTTCTGCACGGTATTCAATGAGATTTTACTGTTCCCCGAAGCCTTGACTGTCTGAATCCTCCCCTAACTCATATCTGTTCCAGCCCCGTTTTCCGGGAAAAAGACATTCTATGAAAAATGGTCATTTTGAGCTCTGGGCGCTGGAATTTGGAAAGTGAATTTTAGGGGGTTGTTTACATTTCTGCACGGTATTCAATGAGATTTAACTGTTCCTTGATGCCTTGACTGTCTGAATCCACCCCTAACTCATATCTGTTCCAGCCCCGTTTTCCGGAAAAAAGACATTCTATGAAAAATGGTCATTTTGGGCTTTGGGCGCTGGAATTTGAAAAGTGAATTTTAGGGGGTCGTTTACATTTCTGCACGGTATTCAATGAGATTTTACCATTTTCCATAGGATGTCTTTTTCCCGGAAAACGGGGCTGGAACAGATATGAGTTATGGGTGGATTCAGACAGTCAAGGCTTCGGGGAACAGTAAAATCTCATTGAATACCGTGCAGAAATGTAAACAACACCCTAAAATTCACTTTTCAAATTCCAGCGCCCAAAGCCCAAAATGACCATTTTTCATGGAATGTCTTTTTCCCGGAAAACGGGGCTGGAACAGATATGAGTTAGGGGTGGATTTAGACAGTCAAGGCATCAAGGAACAGTTGAATCTCATTGAATACCGTGCAGAAATTTAAACAACCCCCTAAATTTAACTTTCTATATTCCAGCGCCCAGAGCTCAAAATGACCATTTTTCATAGAATGTCTTTTTCCCGGAAAACGGGGCTGGAACAGATATGAGTTAGGGGTGGATTCAGACAGTCAAGGCTTCGGGGAACAGTAAAATCTCATTGAATACCGTGCAGAAATGTAAAAAACCCCTAAAATTCACTTTTCAAATTCCAGCGCCAAAAGCCCAAAATGACCATTCTTCATAGAATGTCTTTTTCCTGGAAAACTAACATCGAACAGATATGAGTTAGGGGTGGATTCAGACAGTCAAGGCATCGGGGAACAGTAAAATCTCATTGAATATCGTGCAGAAATGTAAACAACCCCCTAAAATTCACTTTTCAAATTCCAGCGCCCAATGCCCAAAATGACCATTTTTCATAGAATGTCTTTTTCCCGGAAAACGGGGCTGAAACAGATATGAGTTAGGGTTGGATTCAGAGAGTCAAGGCTTCGGGGAACAGTTAAATCTCATTGAATACCGTGCAGAAATGTAGACAACCCCCTAAAATTCACTTTTCAAATTCCAGCGCCCAATGCCCAAAATGACCATTTTTCATAGAATGTCTTTTTCCCGGAAAACGGGGCTGAAACAGATATGAGTTAGGGTTGGATTCAGAGAGTCAAGGCTCCGGGGAACAGTTAAATCTCATTGAATACCGTGCAGAAATGTAGACAACCCCCTAAAATTCACTTTTCAAATTCCAGCACCCAAAGCCCAAAATGACCATTTTTCATTGAATGTCTTTTTCCCGGAGAACTAACATGAACAGATATGAGTTAGGGGTGGATTCAGACATTCAAGGCTCCGGGGAACAGTAAAATCTCATTGAATACCATGCAGAAATGTAAACAACCCCCTAAAATTCACCTTTCAAATTCCAGCGCCCAAAGCCCAAAATGACCATTTTTCATAGAATGTCTTTTTCCCGGAAAACAGGGCTGGAACAGATATGAGTTAGGGGTGAATTCAGACGGTCAAGGCATCGGGAAACAGTAAAATCCCATTGAATACCGTGCAGAAATGTAGACTACCCCTAAATTCATTTTTCTAAATTCCTAGCGCCCATAGCTCAAAATGACCATTTTTCGTAGAATGTCTTTTTCCCGGAAAACTAACATGGAACAGATATGAGTTAGGGGTGGATTCAGACAGTCAAGGCTTCGGGAAACAGTAAAATCTCATTGAATATCGTGCAGAAATGTAAACAACCCTCTAAATCTTACTTTCTAAATTCCAGCGCCCAGAGCTCAAAATGACCATTTTTCATAGAATGTCTTTTTCCCGGAAAACTAACACAGAACAGATATGAGTTAGGGGTGGATTCAGACAGTCAATGCTTTGGGGAACTGTAAAATCTCATTGAATACCGAGCAGAAATGTAAACAACCCCCTAAAATTCACTTTTCAAATTCCAGCGCCCAAAGCTCAAAATGACCATTTTTCATAGAATGTCTTTTTCTCGGAAAACTAACATGGAACAGATATGAGTTAGGGGTGGATTCAGACAGTCAAGGCTTCGGGGAACGGTAAAATCTCATTGAATATCGTGCAGAAATGTAAAAAACCCCTAAAATTCACTTTTCAAATTCCAGCACTGAAAGCCCAAAATTACCATTTTTCATAGAATGTCTTTTTCCCGGAAAACTAACATGGAACAGATATGAGTTAGGGGTGGATTGAGACAGTCAAGGCTTCGGGGAACAGTAAAATCTCATTGAATATCGTGCAGAAATGCAAACAACCCCTCAAAATTCACTTTTCAAATTCCAGCGCCCAAAGCCCAAAATGACCATTTTTCATAGAATGTCTTTTTCCCGGAAAACGGGACTGGAACAGATATGAGTTAGGGGTGGATTGAGACAGTCAAGGCTTCGGGGAACAGTAAAATCTCATTGAATACCGTGCAGAAATGTAAACAACCCCCTAAAATTCACTTTTCAAATTCCAGCACTTAAAGCCCAAAATGACCATTTTTCATAGAATGTCTTTTTCCCGGAAAACTAACATGGAACAGATATGAGTTAGGGGTGGATTGAGACAGTCAAGGCTTCGGGGAACAGTAAAATCTCATTGAATATCGTGCAGAAATGTAAACAACCCCCTAAAATTCACTTTTCAAATTCCAGCACCTAAAGCTCAAAATGACCATTTTTCATAGAATGTCTTTTTCCCGGAAAACGGGGCTGGAACAGATATGAGTTAGGGGTGGATTCAGACAGTCAAGGCATCGGGGAATATTCCCAGGTTTTGTTTTCATCAAGGGGTAGTTTTCACGGGGTAAATAAACCTCTAGCTATTTTTTCGTTCTCATAGTTGGCTGTCCTTACATATCCGTTTTACGATGCTTACTTCGTATAGTTCGGGCGCTGGATTTTGGTCGGGCGCTGGGCGCCAGTTTGATTTCGGTATAATTATACTACTTCGTAGTGGTGCTGACTGACGTCAATCCACAGCAGCTGATCCAGGGACTGTTGAAGGAAGTGTCAAGTCAAGGTATACATCTCGTGTAAATACTGATTAATATGAAAATTTATTGTTGTTTAATAATTACTCAAATTGTTTCAGAATAATTGTTAATATAGTTGGCCTGAGCCAAAGCTATTTATTTTCATTTTTTGTTCACTGTTGGAATCACATTATTTCCATTATTCACATTGATTTTGTATGGCCTAGGTAGACATTTAAACCAGGCATCTAGGCATCGAGATTGATATGGTTACAAAATCAAAGCCTGAGCCGTATCATTGATTTTTTAATCTATAAATTCAATGGCCATATCAGAAGGTAGGCCTAGGAGCCTAGCAGGCCAACTGCCAATTTTCAAAAAATATTGCAACAAAACCCTGGAGGAATCAGTATTCAGTATTCTTCACGGTGCGAGCCGAATTAGGTCGAGCAGACCTAGTAACTACGCCATTGACGTTTTAACGCTCGCCAATGTACAGGGAGAATGCTTGGATCAACTAATAAGTGATAGTTATCGACATGTTGCCTAGCTTACTTGCCTACCAAGACAGCCTGTGACTGTCCTACCGCCACAACGTGGGGGCTCAACCGTAATGTAGAGCTCGTTGAACTTTTACTTTGCACTAATTAAAGAACAGATCAGTGGCGATGGCATCGACTAACTAAGGGTCGTCAAAGTAGGGCCCGATAATCGAACCAGATCGAAACAAAATGCGTGTTTCTCCATCTAATGACTTGGGATGGCGCTGGCTTGGGGGCAAAAGCTCACCAATTAGGCTTACCCATTTTAATTCATGTTCACTCCCGACTTGGAATGGCACTAGCTTGGGGGCAAAATCTCATCAATTGAGCGTAGGCCTACTTCCTTTTTAATTCATGTCCACCCCCCGACTTGAGTTGGCGCTGGTTTGGGGGTGAAAGCTCATCAATTAAGCGTATCCTTTTCTATTCACACCTTGTGGCAGTAAGGCAGTGACAGGATGTCGTGGTAGGCAAGTGAGCTAGGCAAGATGTCGATAACTATCATTTAAATTGGTCGATCAAGCATCCCTGTATATTGGCGAGCGAGCTGAAGCTGCAAGGTCTGCTCAAACTACTTTGGCTCATACCATGAAGCATACTGATTCCTCCAGGCCCTCACAGGCTACCTACTTGTATTCAACACTCTGCAGATACAGCTTGTGCGCATTGATGTACGATGGGGTGAGGGTTTACTCCACTTCTATCGTGACCATACAGTTCAGCATATTCTGTTGTCCCAACCTTTAAGTTCTACTTCCGGTACTAATGCAACCTTCGGGGTTCGAGTCCTGGCACTAATGTAACCTCCAGTTACAGAATGTTTCAAGTGCCAAGTTTTTCAATGGTCACATTCATCTCTTTTCTAAACAAGTTGAGTAAGTCGACGCTTAATCGAATGGAATACACGGCATTTGAGTGACATCTTTAGACTTTTGAGGTAATGACGTATTCAAAACGTTCATACATTCAAGAGACCATTCAAAACCTGATTCTTCATTTTCTCGTTTGCTTGCGTAAACTGTCCGTTTCGTAGAATATTATTTTGCCTGCTAATATGGCGTAAGTGACATAGAAAAAACACTTACCAGCAAAGGGACACAAGGGTCATTCCATAACAAATCAAACAAATTTGAATAAAAAATTTTGGTGACCATTCCTGATTTTGATCAAATTTGGCACACTTACTGACATCATTGCTTGGAATAATTACATGTTTTTTCAAAATTTTCTAATAATTTGTTTCCGAAATATGGGGTCGTCAAAATTTGACCTCCCGAGCCCCCGGTCACGCACCGCCAGAGGTTGACCCGTCTAACTTCTCTCCCAATCAAACAGAGACGCGTGGCCGAGTGGTAACACACAAAACCGTCATTCGGGAGACCGGGGTTCAATTCCCGCCATGGTCGACCATCCTGACAGGGGTTTTTCGTGGTTTCCCTCTGTCGTTCAGGTTGATAACCTGGGATGGTTCCTCAACAACAGGCCACGACCGACTCCTTTCCATCTTCAAAAACACCTAATAAAATAACCTTTCATCTCATCTTCCCATCATCTCATTCATCATCCACCGATGCCAATAGATCGTAGCCATCAGTATAGTGCGTCGTTAAACCCCAATATCTATCTATCTATCTATCTATCTATCTATCTATCTATCTTTTTTTTTCTTTTTTTTTTTGACGAGGAGGGGAAATCTTGCATGAGACCCCCGCATGTTGGTCTGCGGGGAGTGTCAGATTCTTACCGACTAAAACCCCTCCTCACTTCTGTCACCACCCTGGGACCACTTTTGCATTACTTCTGGATGGTGACTAATCTTGCCTGGCAGGCTCCTACTCTCTGCTATAGGCATCAGGGAATAATTGGATTGAGTCTCCTCTCTTCCGTTTCTCTTTCTCTCTTGTTCTCCATCACTCTGGTAATATATGATGTTATTAAATCCCAGTTCTCCTGGCTTTCCAGCATAGAAGCCGTCATATTTCTGGGCTCAATTCTCTTTCCCTAGTCTGCTTGCAATTGGGTCTGCCATTCTTCCGTCTCAGGACAACCAAAAAGGGTGTGTTCTGCGTTGTCTGGTATGTAGTTGCAGAAGAGACATGCTGCGCTCTCTCTGAGTTTGAACCTCGCCAGGTACTCGTTGAAGCAGCCATGACCTGACAGTGCCTGAGTGAGATGGTATCCCATCTGGCCGTGGTCTCTACAATACCAGCTTTCTAGTTCTGGGATGAGCTTGTGAGTCCAACGACCAGATGTGTCTGCGTCCCACCTGTCCTGCCATTCATTCAAGAGCCTTGATCTTGCTGCTCTCTTCTCATCTCTTCTGCGTTCCTTGCCACCGACGTCAATACATCTATCGTACACCTCTTTCTTCTCCTTCACCAACAGATCGATTGGCGGTGTGGAAGCTAGAACGAGCGCAGCACTCTCTGATACGGTTCTGTATGCTGAGATGACCCGCAGTGCTCCTAGCCTCTGTACCCTCGCCAGCTTACGACGCTCTCCTTTCTTCTCCAGTGTATCCGCCCATACTTCCGACGCGTAAAGGAGTTTCGAGTGGATCACACTGTTGAGGAGCTTTCGTTTCCATTCTCTCGGTTCACCGACGTTTGGCATAAGGCGCGACAACATTGCCACCGTTGACGCCGCTTTGTTCGCAACTATTCGGACATGTTCCGAGAAATTTAATCTGCGGTCTATCTGGACTCCCAAATACCTGGCTGATTGGCTCCATTGTTTGGTCTGGCCATTGACCTCAAGTGTTGGTGGGTCGAAGACTCGTTTCTCAGTGATGAGCACTGCCTCAGTCTTGTGAGCCGCGAGTTCCAGACCATTGACTGTCAGCCAGTTACTCACTCTACGGATGACTTCGTTGGCCTTCACTTCCACCAACTCCGAAATAGTTGCCGGGACGATAGCCACTACGTCGTCAGCAAACCCCACTAGTTCACATCCCTCTGGCAGGACGAGGTTGAGGAGACCGTCGTACATGATATCCCAGAAGAATGGTCCAATGACTGATCCCTGTGGTACTCCTGCAGAGACTGCGTAATCTTTCTCGCCATCCTCTGTGGAATAGGTGACCCTCCTATCCGACAGGTAACTGTCTACCATTCGTAATAGATACCCGGGTATCAATCTCGCTTCCAATGCTCTCAGAATTTTGTCCCACCTAGCAGAGTTGAAAGCGTTCCGGACATCCAGAGTTATCAGTGCACAGTACCCTTTATTTCTTCTGCCGCTGGCTCTTGCAGCCCTCGCCGTATCTACCACCCGCTTGATAGCATCGACTGTAGATCTCCCTTTCCAGAAACCGTATTCAAATTCAAATTCAAAATTCATTTTATTCTGTTCCAAGAATTACATTGTACATGGATTGGTATACAAAACAAAAACGAAACAAAAATAATATAGAACAGAAGCCCGCTTAAGAATCTAATATTCTTGTGTGCGGGCTGACAGTAAGTTATAATACAATAATAGATTTTTAGTAGCTGAAAATTTAGGAAACAAAGACATGAAATGAACAAATAGGTGTTAATTATATAATTGTAGTAAAAGATTGTGGAATTATGAACCAAAGACATTAATAAATAGATGTTAGTAGGCTATATTAACATAGAAAAAAAATTACGAATAGTATAGGTATCACCCTTGAATAAATTAAACATTTTGAAATAGCTCTCTCTAGTTGAAATAACAGAAAAACAAGTTACGTAGAGGTTTTTATTGAGTGATTAATTGATTATTGATATAAATGAAAGAAACTGAACGACTTTAATTACGATGAATCTAATAATATAAGGATAAGGGCTATATGAAAAATGCGTAAACAGCTGAAAATTAATTCCTGTATACTAGTTTAGAACAAAACTGCCTGCCAGTTTGGAGATAAACCTCCAGTCTCTACTACGTGCATCTCCAGTCTTTGAAGGATCATTCTTTCCAGTAGCTTCCCAATCGAGTCAAGTAGACAGATAGGCCTATAGGAAGACGGATCCTCAAGTGGCTTGTCTCCTTTTCTTAGCAGAACGAGGTTTTGCTGCTTCCATCTCATCGGAAAACTTCCTACGCGAAGACAGGCATTGAATGTTTGAAGCAGTAACTCTGGCGCTTCCTCTGCGACTAATGCTGTGACCTCATCGGGGATGTGGTCTGGTCCTGGAGACTTTCCTGTGGTCAATCGTTTGGTTGCTTTTCGTAGCTCTTCTGTGGTGAAAAGTGGAACTTCTTGTTCTATTGGCATATGACGCACGAGCCTGGGTTCATGTTTTGGAAATAATGTACTGACGATGTTCATCATTCTCTCTGCATTCGTAATCCCAGGAATCTGCTCTCTGCCAAACATCTTTTTGGAAACTATCTTGTACGGCAGACCCCAGGGATCGTCTTCAATACATCGACAAAGCTCTTTCCAGCACTTCACTTTGCTCTTTTTGATTGCGTTTTTCAGTTCCTTGTGAGTACGTCTGAATTCTTCGTGCAATGCCTCTTCTTCAATTGTAGCTCTTTTCCTTTGCATCTTCCGCCGCGCTGCGAGGCATTCCTTTCTCAGTAACGCGATATCTGGGGTCCACCAGTAGACTGGTTTCCTCTGTCGTGATATATGTTTTCTTCTAGGCATCACTTGGTCGCAAGCATTAGTCATGGTTTCTACTATCGAATCGGCAATTTCTTCGGCAATCTGGGTATCTTGTATCCTCAGGTCATTGTCACGCAGTATTTCCCTTAGCAAGGCTTTATCCATCCTACTCGTTAACCACCCTCGATGTTGTTTCTCCCTCGGCTTGGAGCTGTCATCCGGTCTTCCTCCATGTAATGTTTTGTGCTCAGATCGAAGGTCGAACTGTATGTACTGGTGATCACTCAGAGTGATGTCTTCCAGTACCCTCCAACCTTGCATGCGTCGTGCCGTTCTACTTGTCGCGAATGTCACATCCACCACAGAGCCACCTGTGCCTCTTCGGAATGTGTTAGTCATACCTTCGTTCAGGAAAATGAGATCTAATCTAGCTGCGAGCTCCAATAGCGCTTCTCCGCGTCGATCCAGCCTGGAAGATCCCCATTCCGGTGATTTGCAATTGAAGTCCCCTGCCACCAGGACCTCTCCCGTTACATTCCGTAGGTCGTCTTCGAGCTGTTCCAGATCGCTCATGAAATCGTTGTATGCCACATTCGGAGAAAAGTAACAGCTATAAATGGTAACTTCTTTCGTCCTGATCCATGTAGAGTTTGCCACCGGCTCACCAGTTTCTTGGACGACTATGTCCCTGTTGAGGATAACTATAGCCGCTCTCTTTGTGGTATCTTCGAACCATTGTCCTGCAGATGACTTTTTAAATTGCTCACTAATTATGAGCAGGCCTGCTTTTTTCTCTATGGCAGTCTGAAAGAGAAGGTCTTGTGCCTCCCGGCCTCTCCCGACATTTATTTGCAGGTATGCAGCCATTATTGTGCTCGTTGTATACGCTGTATTTCCCTCTGGAATATCTCACATTTTGAATTACCCAGGACGTGGTTTGTTCCCCCTGGTGATTTGGCATCACTACAAACCAGACAAAAATGATCATTCTCACATACCTTTGAATGATGTCCTTCTTTACCGCACCTCCTACAAAGTTCTGAGCGATCTTCTCCTTTGCAAGAGCGTGAAAAATGTCCGAAACCCAGACAACGGAAGCACTTGCTGATTTCAACTCTCTCTCGAACTCTGCACCTCACCCAGCCGATCTTGATGCGTCCTAGCTCTATGATTTCGCTAGCCGATTTAATGGGTAGTCTCACTACAGCCACCTGGGTGTCTCCAAAAGCCTGCCTGAGTGACAGTACTTTTATTGGGGTTGCATCAATGCCTGTGATCGCGTCCACCAAAGCAGTCACTACTTCAGCCTCGGTCGTGTCTGCATCCATATCCCGAGTAATGAGACTAGCCGTCTGTGTCAGTGAACGGACTGTTGCAGTATCCCCAAGTGCTTCGGCTACCCGTGCTTTGAACTCGTCTGCACGTCCTTTGCTGTCCTTCAGTTCTATCAGCAGTTCTCCAGCATGGGTTTTCCTCATCATGGAGATTTGAATCCCCATTTTGTCTGGATCAACGTTTACTTTCAAACTCTTGAGGACTGACGCGTACGAGTTTTCACCACATATCTTCACCGCCAATGCATCTGGTCGTATTCTCTTTGTTTGCCTCATGTTATTATTCTTTTTGCCTTCCAAACTCTTCTTACCTTTCTTCTCTTTTTTTGATCCGACTGCTTTCCACTCCGTATCAGCTCTTGAGCTTTCTCCTGACCCTTTGTTTTGGCCATCCGTGTCGGTAAGCTGCTTTGCTGTTTCCTTCAGATTCCATACTTTCTGCACTGTTTGTAGTGCTGCCCGTGACGGAGGAGAAGTCTTACGCTTGTTCGTCTCGTCTGTGCGATTATTCTCTACTGTAGGGCCTATCCAGTCTGGGGTTGTTTGAGTCTGGATATCATGACCATGATTCGGCTCCATCCTACTCACGCTTTCATTCAAGAGTGCTTGGCGGCATTCATTCACTGTATTATATTCAATAACCGCAGCACTTATTGCATTTCTAATGCTCTTATGGATGTTGCGCGCATCCTTAAGTACAGAGTCGATCCTGAATATGTATTTACCCAAGTTATCTAACGCCCTTGTCGCCTGTTTCTCCAGGTCCAGTAGCTGTCCCTTTGTGAGGGGTGGCGAGTCATCTTTGGTGTCTTTCTCCTTGTCTCCAGTCTTCTCCTTCTGACCGTGCTCCTCTGAAACTTCCATCTCCCCTGAAAATACTATCTTCGGGAGTGAGATAGACCTTTGCCGAGCGTGCGGACATTTCCCTAACCCCACCCTACCCAAGAAGGGATGGTCGTCTCTAGACGTTGCAGTAGCTGTATCCTGTACCTCGCTCATATTCGATGTGATTGACATTTTATTTATCCGTTGATACTACATGCACCTTGAAATACACGATCAAGGGGACCGTGAGTTTTTGAGAATCTTGGGCATGTAGGTATTCGCGATTAAAAGCAAAGTGGCTGACATCTGGGGATGTTTTAGTGAACTGGGCGGAGGCAGATACTTTCAAATTATATACAAATTAATTAATGCGTAATTACAATATAAAATACAAAATTGAAATCACTAAAATTATTAATTATCAAAATTACAATATTAATTACAAATATAATGTGTGTAAGCATACAACAACACGACATCTTGGCCTAACTGCCTCCCGACGGCCAATCGCCCACTTCGACAGTGCTGCCGCCTGGTTAGCTTTTAAACACGAATTACATGCTCCTTGCAAACACGATCAAGAAGACCGTGACAGGCAAAAAATATTCTGGATGGCTGTGATTTTCTTTTCAACAAATTTACTAGAAAAACTCTTTAAAATGTGAAATATTCAACTCACGAAATTGCGAATAATATCCAATGGATTTGAGAGATTTATTACTCAAAACGATCCTTGCTCGTCCAGCTCGATCATTGCGCACAAAGTTAAACCAAGAACAGCTTATTTATGGTAATTACGATGAAAATGTAGGAGCTATGAAACCAGTGATCTGACTCATTTACTTCAACAATGGAAGTAATCCACCTATCTATCTATCTATCTATCTATCTATCTATCTATCTATCTATCTATCTATCTATCTATCTATATATCCATCTATCTATCTATATATCCATCTAACTATATATATATATATAATATATATATATATATATATATATATATATATATATATATATATATATATATGTATATATATATATATATATATGTATATATATATATATATATATATATATATATATATATATATATATATATATATATATATATATATATATATACATATATATATATATATATATATATATATATATATACATATATATATATATATATATATATATATATATATATATATATATATATATATATATATATATATATATGTATGTATGTATGTATGTATGTATGTATGTATGTATGTATGTATGTATGTATGTATGTATGTATGTATATATATATATATATATATATATATATATACATATATATATATATATATATATATATATATATATTTATATATATATATATATATATATATATATATATATATTATATATATATATATATATATATATATATATATATATGTATGTATGTATGTATGTATGTATGTATGTATATATATATATATATATATATATATATATATATATATATATATATATATATATATATATATATATCTATATATATATATATATATATATATATATATATATATATATATATATATATATATATATATATATATATATATATATATATATATATATATATATATATATATATATATATATATATATATATATATATATATATATATGTATGTATGTATGTATGTATGTATGTATGTATGTATGTATGTATGTATGTATGTATATATATATATATATATATATATATATATATATATATATATATATATATATATATATATATATATATATATATATATATATATATATATATATATATATATATATATATATATATATATATATATATATATATATATA
>OZ023326.1:73711018-73845266 GCA_964007535.1 Brachyptera risi
TTCCAATAAGATGGATGATACAGAATTATCAATAGAGAAAAGCAAGCATTTTGATGATGTAGATGATCATACTTTTAGTGTTCCTGGTACAAATAATTCCAACTTTAACCTTAGTATCAATAAACATTCTTCTACAGAGAAGGTAAAACCAAAGTCTGGAAAATGGTTGAGACGGCTTTTACCAAAACATAAATCAAAGAGGAAGAAAGCTGAAGCATTGTAATTATTATTGAACTGTCATCCAGCTTGATTGCTACTTGAGAATCTTGCATTTTTTCATTCCATGTCTTTACTCACCACACAATGCTTTTCGACTAAACAATCCTGACTAATTAGACGAACTAGACTAATATTTGTATAATACTGTTAAATAGCATATTTTAATTACTTCTGTTAAATAGCATATTTTAATTACTTCTATTTAATAATGCTTTTAAATATGGTAATATAGTTTATAAAATGAGTGAACAAAGTACAAAGAATAAAAAAGTATTTTAAAATAAATAAAATCATTGCTAGTTCATTTCTTTGTAATAGTATTTATTTTCTACAATTTGTAGATCAATATGGGTGCTATGGCAATGGTCACATAACCACTCCAATCACATAACATCCATCACTATTATTAGATTAGGAGACCACTCGGTAAATAATTGCCGCGATACTTATAGTTTTTCCATTTTTTATATCGAACTAAATGACAATGGGAAATCACAAGCAACTCATGTTTGGTTGGCCAACCATGGCGGGAATCAAATCTTGGTCTCATTCACGTTTCGAGCCGCGTACAGTGCCATATGTGCGAATAGGCGCCCTAGTCACATTGTAAATTGATAACATTGGTGCGTCATACTTGCACACTTGATTGAGGGAGAGAGAAAGAGAACCAGAGCCAGAATGAAAATGATACGTAGTATAGTGAGGTAAGAAGCCTTTCCCCTTCACATCCACAGCCATCGCTGGAACCACGGTCTGTAAGTATAAGTCTTGTATCGAAGCTGTATCGACTGATACCAACAGTGCTGCTAGTTCGACCAAAATCCGTGCGGAATGCCAAGTGTAAAGAGACCGGTGGGCCACGCTCTACGCATGCGCAAGCACCAAATGTACGTTATTGTTAGCGGCAAGACGTCAGCTGTCAAACGTCAACTGGATCACGTGACTGACCTCTTTACACCTAGCATTCCGCATAGATTTTGGTGGAATCAGCAGCACTGTTGGTATCAGCCAAGAAGCATTGAGGGTTGCGTTGGTTTGCCGATTGGAGATGGTGTTCTCACTTCCTATCTCACCCATTTTGAAAATATGTTCCAATTCACGAGCTACATTTTAAGAATTATCGATCGTGCGTGGAAAAGTAGTGATGCTAGGAACCAACTTTACGTCCACGATGGCTCAGCTGATAACAGCTGTCATAGAGTTTGCCAGCCTGACAATCGTTTCTACAAACAACACTAGATAGGGCAGCGATCAATATTTCTCAGAAAAGTACTTGGAAAATGAAACGTGTTTTGAATTAGTGAAGTCACCATCTCCAACTAGCAAACCAATGCAACCCTCAATGCATCTTGGAATCAGCCTTGCAACGCACAGAGATAGTCCGATACAAGACTTCTCTATTCTAGACTGGGGCTGGAACCCTGGACAAGCCAGCGGTGACAGTCCCAATATTTATTGCCTTCAATAGACAGTAAGCAACGCCTAATAATCAATTCAGTTTTTCCGGGGGGCCTAAATCACTCCTACACACTCTTATTTTGTCCCTCTTTGTATGGGTCCCAGATAGCACCTGCATATTCAGTAAACAGTCTTATCAACGACCACAGTTATGCCCTAACATTGAATTTCTCACTTGTCCTCTTTATGTTGTTGAAAAAAGAAAGCAAGTATCCCTGCAGACGATAACTGAGAAATATAATGCTACCGGCAGCCTGATAGGGTCAGGTGACCTCCATGCTCGAGTTGGGAATGTCCCTATTCCACATACTGTAGGAACATTTGGAGACGAAGCTTACCTCAATGAAACAGATGATTATTTCGGGCTTATGCAAGCCTCAAAAACTTGAGAATAACTAACACTCTTTCAAAAAAGAAGGATATTTATAAGTAGAGTGCACAAGGTCTTACATCTTTAATAGATTACGCCTGTATATCATTTTTAGTAAGAGATTTTTATCCCAGGTAACAGACACACGAGTTTTTAGACGATGAAATATATTTTCAGACCACTATCTAGATCTACAATAAACATAATTGCAAGATTGAAAAAATCAATCACAGAAGAAAATTGGATGAGGAAGTCTTCAAAGTGTTTCTTCTAGAAATGGACACAAGTATCAGGAATTCATACCAAGACAGATTTACGAAGTATCTAAATGTAATTCCGACTACTCTTACTGAGATAACATGGCCGAAACAGGGACAATTGAGTTTTTGTATTAATTTTGTATTCTTTGTTTACCGTAGATTAGTGCATAGTAATAACATTAGTTTTGTCAAGTAAGCTAGATCTAAATATAACATAATAATAATAATGATAAGATAATAATAAAGTAGAATAGAATAGATAGTTGAACTGAAAGGTTTAATAGCTATGAACTGAAAATAGAACAAAAAATGAATAAATTGTGTACTAAAATTGAAGTATTTGGAGGAGGCCAATATTATAGGGCCTAAAGTGAGGTGATACTGATGGGTATTCTGCATGGAACCAAATGGAAAGAGAAGGTTAGTCATGTTCATTGAAAGCGTTGATCATGAGAAGGAGAGGTATTCCAGAGCACCTAGTTGATAGTTGAAGTGATGGAAAGCTTGTAGTGTAACAATACTAAAATAGAAATAAACACTGGGTATATAAGGTTGAACTGGGTATAAGCAATCGAATCCACAGTTAATCTTGACGTAAGACAAGAGATGATAGCGTCTCACCCAGATTATTAAACATAATATATCTTTCAAATATTCTCATAACCACCACCAACAGATAGATCAGAGCCTGTGAATAGCTCGTCGGTAAGGCGTTCGGCATACTACCTCAGGATAGTCTTTTGTACTTTTTAAATATTACATAAAATGCTTTGACTAAAGGCTGTGGGACAGGATGATTTTTTTTTAATTTCATCGATATTGTTTATTGACCGATATTGGAATCATTCTTCATCACGATTTGCATAAGCTCACTAAGTAATTCAATTCAATTTGGTTTGTTGATGCTAATGATAGCAAGTCTCTTACTACATATCTAACGTCTATGTCAAGGAGAGTTGAGTCTGATGATGTCAGAGCTTTTTTTTTCCGCTACGTTACCCCCACTACTCACTTCATTGGGGTGAGAGATTCGAAGCTCTCGAAGGGATCTTAGCCGAAAGGGTCTATTACCTGCACCGGATGGAACAATAGAAGTTAAATGACCATCATAGAAATAAATTAAAATCGTCGTCGAAGAATTAAAATTATTATATACCGGTACCGAAGATATACATTGGAAATTAAAATATAAGCAATCAACTTTTTTATTGAAAAATTTCACTCATATTCGGCCAAGATACGTCGATATGTTTATGGAAGTGATTTTTATTTCTCTAGTAGAACATCCTACCTGTAAAAATCACTCCCACAAACATATCAACATATCTTGGCCGTATATGAGTGAATTTTTTCCAATAAAAAAGTGAATTGCTTAGATTTTCATTTCCAATGCATATCTTTGGTATATAATAATTTTAATTCTTCGACAACGATTCTAATTTATTTTTATAATGGTCATTCAACTTCTATTGTTCCATCCGGTGCAGGTAATAGACCCTTTCGGCTACGATCCTGTTGAGAGCTTCGAACCTCACACCCAAGATGCATTGAGGCATGCGTTTGCCCGTGGGAGATGGTGTCGTCACGTCCTATCCCTCCCATGTTAAAAATATGTTGACCGACCGACACGGTTGACCTATTGACCGTGCGTAGATAAGTGCGATAAGTATAGTGCGGTATGTATAGTATAGTGTAGATAAGTTGAGCGTGCGTTACGCTCAAGGCCGGCTCGCTGTCATCAAGTTTGACAGCTTATCAGCTGTTTCCCTAAAAAAAAAACACCAGATAGGGCAGCGATCCATATTACACAGAAAAGTACTCATAAAATGGAACTACTTTTCGAATTAGTGAAGTCACCACCTCCCGGCGGCAAACCAACGCAACCCTCAATGCATCTTGCTCACACCCAACGAAGCAAGTGGGGGTAACGCAGCGGGGAAAAAAGCTCTGACGTCAGACTCAACTCTCCCTTACATGAACTTTATGTTCCCAACTTATAATGTCTAGCATAGTTGTAGGAAACTTCACTTCAATTATTATTTGTATTTTGTACTGTATTTATTTTTAGTTGATACCACAATCAATGAAACATTGTATAAAGAATCTCAATATGGCAGTAAACGATATCAGTATTACTATTGTTATATTATTATTATTATTCTAAAACACGGTTGTATGCCTGTACGCACGGCTGTTGTGTGCACGGTTGTAGTTTTACACCTGTCGTGACCCACTTGTCAATTTATCAATTATGACATTTTTTTCAGTGTAACATTTTTTGGCATTGTAACATTTCATTTATTGTTATCTTTCTCTCTTTAAGTTATTTCGACGAGTATAATATGTTGGTAAAAATGTATATTTTTATTTTTTTGTGATGTAACATATACAAATGAATAAATAAATAAATGGCTGCAACCTGCAACGCAAATCAATGAAGCAGGTAAAACTGTTGTCACAAGTCGAATCATAGAGGCAGCGCTAATACAGACCCGAAGTCCAATCACACTCACATCCCCCTACTCCAACAACTTCATAGAATCATCGAGATATATGATAGAAGCATAGAGAAGTTTGATAAAAGGAAGTGTACATTCAACTCGAATATTTGCCGCATCAATATCTATCCCCTTATGCATCTGGCAACCGAGCATTTTCTTGGTGGGTCGCCTCACTTAGGGCCTGCCACAGGCCAGCACTTATATTTTATGCAAATATGAACTTATTAAAATGAACACATAATATTATATTTGCAACACAACACTACAGTTCTTCAGAAAGTTTGGGATGATGCAAGTGGTATTCAAACGATTCAATTATTAGATTCCAAAACTGCTCGTGAATTGCAAAAATCACTTGAAAAATGATCATATTTCAAAAAAATCACTGCTGGGAATTTTGATGGGAGAAATCGCGAAAATAACTTCGAAAATGTCTATAATGATTATACTGTACCAAAAAATAACTTTGATAATGTTCATAGTGATTCAATCATTGGACTCCAAAACTGCTTGTGAATAATAAAAATCACTTGAAAAATGACTTGGGCCCATTTCAGAAAATTCCCTGCGGGGCTTGCTGGGAGAAGTTGCAAAAGTTGAACTTCGAAAATGTCCATGATGATTCCATTATATATGACTCCAAAAACACTTGTGAATCGCAAAAATCACTTGAAAAATGTCCGTTTTCAAAAATTCCCTTCAGGACTCTGCTAGGGGAACTTCCGCCCCCAGATCCCCTTTCCAGCTGGGCGGTCATTTTATTTATGTAATCTGTGCGCTCTTCCAATGAACAATTCCTAACGACGTCCCTACATTTCGCTAGTAACCGCTTCTAATCTAATAACCTTTAAAGATCCACTATAATTTATATTTGAACAATTTCGAATTTCGTCTTATATCAACTTCGTCACTATTATATTTTTGAATGAGTTATCTCATCTGTATTATGTAGACTGAAAGTCTGGAACCAACATCGGACTTATTTCTTCAGTTGATTCTACATTTACTTTATCTCAAGAGGAGAGGAAGCCGGGAGAGGCTTACGTGATTCAATTAACTAGGAAAACGCCATAAATGAGCGTGTAGGTATGATTTTGGCACATTTTATTTTTTTCTTCAAAACGGCTAACCGATTGATCTAAAAATTGCAAGAAATGTGTAAAATCGTAAGTTTAAACTCCTTGCAGAATTTTTTTTTGGGGGGAAAATAATGTTATTTTCATTTTTTCCGCTATATGTTATTCACATGGTTATTTCTGAAATTGAAAAAAAATCATAAAAAAAGTTTACGTTTACTTGATGCTCTACAGCAGTACCCTAGGGCTGTTTGAAAGGATTTGCTAGGGCGGGAATTTTTCCCCAGTCCGCCCCTGCCCTTGTGGCGCATTGGATGCTAGGGAGTTTGGGTGTGAATCATAATTGATCGGGCATAAGAGACCGGCAAACTAAAGCAACCCTCATTACATCTTGGTTCAAATGCTGCCAGTCCTCAATTTTTTTTTCATATCATATGAAAGCTCTTGGCGATTGGTTATGGGGTCTTCATCATCGAACGCAAAAATATTAGTATATACTACTTCGTAGTATCGAAACGTATCTGATCGAACGTTTGACAAAAGACAACTGCTCTGCTCTTAACCACCTTTTAGCTTGTGATATTAGGCGCACCCGAATCAAGCATGTTATTCCCGAGTGTTGGCCACCCAGCAACTACCTCTTTGCATAGATCTTATTTGGATCTCAGCGTGAATAGGCCTACTCGTTTTGTCATTGACAGTTTATTCGTGTAAAAGTTTTTGGGTGAAACAACAAAAATGGGAATGAAAATGGTATGAGAACAACAGCTCATGTTGATATTATTTTCAGACTTACAACTTTCAATTATGCCTGGCAATTGATTTAACTTATTTAACCTTACTTTTCTGAAGCGCTGTTAGGCCATTAAGTATAGAGGAATTATATAACCTCTAATACTTAATGGTTAGGCCTAGACATTGAGTATTATACTCAATGGCCTAGACATTGAGTTTGTAGTGTAGGCCTATAAAATCATCGCTTCTTCACTCAGCGATACAATATACAAAGTCAATGGTCTAGACCTAGATATAGGTTATTGATTTTGTAACCATATTTATTTTGGGGCCTATGGAGGCTAAGCATTGACGCTGATGATACCAACATACTTTATCATAATATAAAGAAGGTGTTCCAACTCGCATCTTCAAAATGAAATATTTCCGGGGTCAGAATCTGAGCCCAGGGTCGCGATTGCCTGTAGCGCAACTATCACTTTTATATGGAACTATAATGCTATATACAATGCCACCCATACCCTAGGCCTAGCCACTTCAATGTACAAGTAGTTCACAAGGAAATCCACTAAATCGCGACAGGCACTCGGGACTTTTGGCTCTGAACTAACCGCAAGGAATCACAAATACCGTCCAGGTTATTAGTATGGGAGTGGGTACGGGTTGCCGTAAACTGATCCATCCAGAAACTGGTCCATCTCGTCAACTAGTCCATCTCTATATTATTTTATTAATTATTATATATTTCATGAAAGCAAATGGTCCACCTGGAAACTAGTCCATCTCGCATTTTGATAATATTAATAATTATCGTATTTATACGTCTCGGAAAGTGATCCATCCGGCAACTGGTCCATCAGTACTTAAGTAGAGTACTCCATTTAGGCATTAAATTCCCATTGTTGAGCTATCTATTCGCGCGTGGTATCATTCGAAAGGTAATTTTCCGTTCTTTCTGAATATGCACTTTATTTTTCAATCAGAGGACAACACTAGTAAAAAACAGCAGCTTGATTGAAATATTCGGGAGGATGAATTAAAAAACATCGTGCATCGTTCAAAACACGATAATAGTTTTTGATGACTGGCTATAATGATATTTTTCATTTCTCATGATAGGCCTAGGTATCGAATGAAACTAACATGATAAATTAATGATATTTGGATTTTGACATTCAAATCACCTGAAAACTGCTCTGAAGATTGAGAAAAACTCAATTTATAAGGGTGAGCGACATAAATTCAGTTATATTCAAGCCATTGTGAATTTCCAAACTTTTTCTCATATCCCATGAAACAGATCTAGCATATGGAAAATTGAGAAAAAATACCATGTACTCAAAACGTGATTTTTGTAACGCACTTCTTGATGAAGAGAGAAACACTCATTTTTTTCTCGAAATAATGTATTTTTCCAACATTTTGTGTGTTTTTTCTGTGGAAGTGTATCGTCTCTGCAATTAATATGGCTGAGGCTCTCAGCACAAACAGGAATGCTACGGTATTTTACAACAACATTCAGTTACTGACAAGACGATACAGGCTTTCCACATCTTATCGGGAGCCCGTTGCGCTTGAATACGCGTACCCAAATTTCGAAATTTTGAATGCAAATTGAGAGTTGATAATTTGCATATTTCTTTCCTTCTTGGTTCGTTACCTTGGTCCCGTCCGCCCAAGATTTGATCCGATCATTCTGGCATATATGTTTAATCAACACACAGGTAATTTTTTAACAACGATAATGCATCCGAATTTCCTGAAGTTTCCTATTTTCACGATTTTTGTCATCGACGATGTGTGAAAATTTCGTTTTCATGCAGGAAAATGCCGTAAAAAGATTCAAATTTGATTTCGTGATTTCATCATATTGTTGATTTTCCCGCGTATTTTACACAACTTAACGTTCTTTAAACATGTAATTGAACTATTTTCGAGAAGATTCGAACATTTCAAAAAAGAGATCGTATTTCACAAAAAGTGGGGAAAGTCTGTCGAAGAGTCAGATGTCAACTTGATTCTCTTGTCTTGGATAAATTTTCCAATTCGTCAAATCCGAAAAACTGTCAAATTTGTGACCGGGAAACCACGAATTCAGAACTGGTCCTTAATTATATTAGTTCACATATGACGGCCAACTTTCATCACATTTTTACGAATGATTTCAATTTGAAAATATTTTGAGAAATTCATCCAAACGCTACATCCGAACGCTATTTGAACAGTGGCGTAACTACCGGATGGGCCAAGTGGGCAAGTGCCATAGTGGGCACGTATGGGAGCACCAATATGAATTTCTGTAATTCTAGATAGTCCAGTCTAACCAAAGAAATGATAATTTTCAATGTTGGACCTGTTTTCACAATTCTTTCAAATACACGCTCTCTCATATATTATTATAATATATAATATTTCGAAGAGATGGAAGATACCACAAGAATTTGAGAAAAAGAGAGTCAAGAAAGTGAAGCATCATTTTGACGAATTAGGCAAAGACCAACGTCTATAAGTTGATCCCGAAAAGCGCTTCAGAGTTCAAGTGTTGAGGAGGCCTCTTTACATGTTGCCTACCAGCTTGATTGCAGACGTTCGGGATACAAGTTGGCAACGGTAAACTAATAATCGTATCAACAGACAGTTTTTATTCAATAATCAGCAGTATTCAATACGTGCTTGCTCGAAAAGCTCTAGTTCGTGGTATATTTGAAACCCTTTCAAAATGATCTAAAAATCAACATGTTTAAATACCTGTTTTCCATTCTTTCTACAATTTTTCAGTGATATAATATGAAAATTAGAATTTTTATTGAACGTAGAGACACAGATATACTCATTGTGGTTTCATTGCATAAGGAATTATACTGATCAAACTCAACGTTTACCCGCCATGTATTGTAAGCCAAAGGCCTGCATTGGCGCTTTTTGTCTAGTTTTGACCGTCCCCTGCAGGGTTTACTCATGGATTGTGAGATGTATAGATTAAGGTTCGAGAGTTCGCGTGAAGTAACAGAAACAATCAAAGTCTCACATTCAAGTCATCTGACTAAAATCTCAGATGTATAAGTTCTGGGCGATGCAAATAAGTTTCGAATCAAATTTGAAACTGATGTATCGCTCGCATTTCCCTCCAACTTCTCGACATGAGATCTGCTTTGCGTAAAGATATCTTGAAAATATCCAGTGTACTATAATAGCCAACTCTGCAAGTTTCCAGGTGTGCTCTGCTCGTCTCTGGTTTTTAACAATACCTGTCACAGTTGCAAGTGCAGGGAGAGGCTGTTTGAAACTGAAGCAGATAATTACGTACCTTCTTAGCTCAAAGTCCCAAGAAAGACTCAAAGGCTTGACGTCTATTTAATAAATTGAACGGCGACGAGCGAAAATGAATGATTTTGATCAATTAAGTTTAATAGATATTTTCGCGGATCAGGAAGCTCGAAGAAAGAATTTCAAGTAGACCACAGGGTGGACTGCTGCATTTTTTTCCACCCACGCAAACTTTATTTGTATTTAGTAATTTACATCAGGTTACTTTGAATCGAAGTTATGATCCACTTGAATATATGTAGGCCTATAACATGGTTTTTAATCGCGCCAAGTAGTTTTTGACTGACGCCATAAGATTCTACAACAAGTTACCATGAAGAGCTTCGTTCCACCCTACAAGCGAGGTATTTCATGAGTACAAACTATCATAGCAATTTTCACAGAGCAGTGTGCTTGACTTTAGTATAGGCCTATAATCCAAATTGATTTTATTCATTTAAACAGATTGATTAGGAAATGTGAGAGGGGCACTCTAGGTGATACATGCACAAGGGCACTCCGTATTGAAGTTATGCCACTGTATTTGAATAATCGAATATTTTGAATGTATCGAATCATTGAAACAGAATGAAGATTCAAAATCAATGCAGAATCAAGATTAGTTGGACTCAATTTTGAATGAATTTAGAGATAAGAAGTGTCCGGTGTTGACGATGTTGATGTTGCCAAATCCAGTATCATTATCAAATGAAGAGTGACCGTATTTTGAAGACAATCATTTTCATCTGTAACTGTCCTGGAAGTTATTGAGAAAATCGATCCATTAGGTGGGTAGCCTACTCCAATATCTCTTCTTAATTGTTCACTGTCTGTTTCATCAAAGAGGGAAAATAAATTGCCCCTATAAGAATGATAAAGGTCTGAATATGTATGTTGTGAAATTACCCCATCTATACACATCTTTTATTTACATTTTTAACTAAATCCCAATATCACGTTCTTAAACACTGTAGTACTATTATTTCTGGTTAATATAGTTGAAAGGCATTTCTCCACAACTGTGATGACAGTATAGTAACATAACTTCGATTTTTCCATAGTGATTTGAATCCGAATTCCGCGCGTTTTTCTTCCATTCTGGTTGGACAAAATTGAAACGAGCCTCGTAGTCGACCAACCACAGGTTGCCGTTGATCAGGCGCGAAAATCTCGGCAAGGATGCATGATATTACATGAACCATGATCTATGAACTTCTATGATGTTATAATCATCTGGTGAATGAGAGTATAATATGATATAATATTACTGATTTTGTTCATTTTGAATGTGTCAAGTGTAAATGATTGAATATGAGTTTGAATTAAATAAATTCTTCTTTCTCATCATAAATTGTTTTCATAATGACTTTGTATTCATCTTTTGCTGATCACAATGGAATGAGGAACGTCTACAAGATCCATGAACCTGGCCCCTCTCACTATCAGCACACATTCTGAAACTTTGTCCAGAGTTTGTGCTGGGCTTCCAGATTTTATGTCCAGAGTTCCAAAATGTGTGCTGGGTAATTTACCGAGAGAGTCGATTTTCAAAACATGAGGCGCCAAGTTCACGCAGCCCCTATAATGTCAGCACTAATTCTAAATCATCGCATGTATTTTGTGCTAGACCACTGGATTTTATGCCAAAAGTTTCAGAATTTGTTCTTGATGCTTTTCCGATAAAAAAAGAGAAATGTCGAAATTTGACTTTTTTGAAAATTGATGTTGCACAGGCCTGGTATGAAACTTATATTGAATCGAAGCCAATTGTATGATATGATCACAAATTAATTTCTTGGTCGATCACTATACGATTGTTATGAGTGATTTTTAAAATTCCCGATTTTCTCAATTTGAGCGACCTCACAGACCCTATTTGAAACTTAGGGCCTAGACCCTATATCAAATCAAAACCAGAGCCCCGATGGACTACAGATTCGGATGCCGGTCGATGGAGGGTACCACATCTATTGTTATCTGCCAGAAGTACTAAAAATCTCTAGAATCTAGATTATTGATAAACGACTTCTCGATTTTCTCGGGTTCTAACGCGTAGTTGCGGGTTCAGAGCCCGTGATGTGAACCTTTGAACCCAAACATTTGTAGATTGGTCTTCTACGATGCCGTCATTTAAAAACGCGTGAAAATTAAACTATCCCCTGGTCCGTGGGCTAGGGTGGGAAAATCGAATGAAGCCGATCTGTCCTGGCTTCGAACCGGGCACATACTGACTAAATCATTGTAAAAATATTGTGGAAAATGCCCTCAGCTAAAATACTGACCACGGGTCATAGCATAATGTGATTTTGATGCGATGAACTTGAACTTAGTCACAGCTTCAACGACACATCCCTTAACATGTGTCGCAAAGAAATCTTGGGGAAAGAAATTGTTCATAGTCTGGGCTCCCGCTAAGGTGGTCGTGCACTGGCCGGCTCACCCGAGCGGTAGGCCTATGCTAAAACCCGGCCGTCTGACTCATCGAAATGTGAAACGCTCCTCATTTTTGTACCAAACACCCGATTAGGCTATAGATTGGTCACAGCCTCAACGACACATCCCTTAACATTTGTTCGCCAAAAAAATCTTGGTAAAAAAATTATTCATAGTCTGGGCTCCCGCCTGCGCAGTCGTGCACTGGCCGGCTCGCCCGAGCGTATGCCAAGACCCGGCCGTCCGACACATCGAAATGTGAAACGCTCCTCATTTCTGTACCAATCACCCGATTAGGCTATAGATTGGTCACAGCCTCAACGACACATCCTTTAACATGTGTTTGCAAAAAAATCTTGGTAAAAAAATTATTCATAGTCTGCATAGTTCATAGGCGCAGTCGTGCACTGGCCGGCTCGCCCGAGCGTATGCCAAGACCTGGCCGTCCGACACATCGAAATGTGAAACGCTCCTCATTTCTGTACCAATCACCCGATCAGGCTGTAACTTGGCCCCAGCTTCAACGACACATCCCTTAACATGTGTCGCAAAGAAATCTCGGGAAAAAAAATTATCTGAGGTCTGGGCGCCCGTCTGCGCGGTCGTGCACTGGCCAACTCGCCCGAGCGGTAGGCCTATGCTAAAACCCGGCCGTCTGACACATCGAAATGTGAAACGCTCCTCATTTCTACACCAATCACCCGATTAGGCTATGGATTGGTCACAGCCTCAACAACACATCCCTTAACATGTGTTCGCCAAAAAATCTAGAAGCATATAAGAACGTGAAACATACTTGGCTAAAAGGGTATGGTCCATATTGATTGTAACGTATACAGAAAGCATATGTAAATTAGAGCATGAAACGTACATCCCTAATGGGGTACGGTCCATATAAGTCTGAACGGATGAGTACTTGATGTGGTCATATATGACATGTAACATACATCGCTGATTGAGTGTGGTCCAAATGATGGTTCAGGGATATGGATAGCGCTGTGTTTTCCACGAATGGTCCGAGGGGGGAATTCACTGAGCGGGCCAGTCGTGGCTTTTGTGCCAAAAACATACCGGGCGTAATATGTGTATTACCGTATACGAACCATATCGAAGCGCATGGCAAAATTGATATCAATCGTATCTGGCCCACGCGTCTGTGCTGCCTGGGAAGTTGTCATCAAGCTCTATTGACCAGACTTTCTCCACTTTTTGTGAAATTCGATCTCTTTTTCCGGAATGTTCAAATGTTTTAGAAAATAGTTCAATACACTTGGAAAATCAAGGACAATGAAATAGGATTGCATCATTATTTATTATAGTTTCGCCAACATGAATATTACTTTCGCTACTAATGCCCGCACACAGGATTTAGTTCTTACGCGGGCTTCTTCTTTTCCCTTTTTTTTGATTTTACAATGTTAACCCACATGTATATATTTGGTTCACTTATTACTGTTTGTATTGTTTTCCTGTTATCTTGTTGTGAATAAGTTGGAGAGTAAAAAGATTTATAAATTGAATTGGTTTGACATGGTTAGAGAACGTTGAGGTCGTGTAAAATACGCGAGAAATCAACAATATGATGAGATCACAAAATCAAATTTGAATCTTTTTGCGGCATTTTCTTGTATGAAAACGAAATTTTCACACATCGTCGATGAAAAAAAATCGTACAAATTGGAAACTTTAGGGAATTCGGATGCATGATCGTTGTTCAAATAATTCCTGTGTGTTGATCAAACATATACCTCCGGATCAAATCTTGGGCAGACGGGACCTAGGTAACGAACCAAGAAGAAAAGAAATATGCAAATTATTAAGTCTTGATTCGCATTCAAATGTCGATATTTGGGTACGCGTATCGGTGTACGTGTATTCCAGCGCAACGGGCTCCCGATAAGATGTGGAAAGCCTGTATCGTCTTGTCGGAAACTGAATGTTGTTGTAAAATACCGTATACTAAGCATTCCTGTTTGTGCTGAGAGGCTCAGCCATATTAATTGCAGAGACGATACACTTCCACAGAAAAAACTCACAAAATATTGGGAAAATACATTATTTCGAGAAAAAAATGAGTGTTTCTCTCTTCATCAAGAAGTGCGTTACAAAAATCACGTTTTGCGTACATGGTATTTTTTTCAATTTTCCATATGCTAGATCTGTTTCATGGGATATGAGAAAAAATTTGGAAATTCACAATGGCTTGAATATAATTGAATTTATGTCGCTCACCCTTGTAAATTGAGTTTTTCTCAATCTTCAGAGCAGTTTTCAGGTGATTTGAATGTCAAAATCCGAATATCATTAATTTATCATGTTAGTTTCATTCGATACCTATCATGAGAAATGAAAAATATCATTATAGCCAGTCATCAAAAACTAATATCGTGTTTTGAACGATGCACGATGTATTTAATTTACCCTCCCGAATATTTCAATAAAGCTGCTGTTTTTTACTAGTGTTGTCCTCTGATTGAAAAATAAAGTGCATATTCAGAAAGAACGCAAAATTACCTTTCGAATGATACCACGTGCGAATAGATAGCTCAACAATGGGAATTTAATGCTTAAATGGAGTACCGTACTCTACTTAATACTCCAATCATTCTAGCTTTTGACCCACCACTAATTGCAACAAAAGGTCTTGAGATTGGATTCCATTCAGAAAAATGTGCTGATTAACATACTTGGAATCGCCTAAAATCTCATTCACCGTTTTCGAGTAAATCGAGGTCAAAGGTCAAAAATCACGTTTGTTACCCAAATAAAATTCATATCTTTTTTTTATAAACACAATAATGATATTTTTGTAGAGTTATAAATTGAAGTCCATGAAATTACAGACTGAATGAAAAAAAATTGTGGAAATCGCATGAAAATTGAGAGGTCAGTCAAATGTCAAAATATGACCTTATTTGAGCAGTTCAGATGAATGGATAGAACCACTCAATTTTGAACAGGTTTTGATGCAAGGTTTTCATCCACATATCATTATCTATTCTAGTATAATGATCGTGAAATAACTTCTTCACCTCACCCGAGGTCAAAGGTCAATCACAGTGTTTTCTCAAGTGTGACAGGTCAAACGATACACACCCTCATTCTGCGTCCAGATAATCACTTTCAGACCTGAGATGCGTTTGAGGATATATTTTGGAATACTGGTCGTTATTCTGAATATGTTCAAAAATTGAAATGTTGAAAGTCGCCCTCCGTAGCAACTATGTCAACTATGGCAACGCTTCATAAACTCAAGTCACCTTGGGTGTACGTCAAATCAGATGTTGTTCTTAACAAAACAATAACATTTGAGTGGAGTTATGAAGTGGAACCCTTACAATGACGGGATCATTGAAGACGAATGTGAAAATCGTATGAAAATTGATAGGTCAGTCATAAGTCAAATTCGACCTCATTTGAGCAGTTCAGAAAAATAGAGAGAGAACTACTCGATTTTGAACAGATATTGATGCAGCATTCGTACAAACCTAATCAGTATACAGTTTGGTATCATGGTCGTCAGATAACATGGCTTCACTCGAGGTCAAAGGTCAACTACAATGTTCTTACAGATGTGACAGGTCATACGATGCATACTCTCACTCTGCGGCCAGACTGTCACTTTTTGACCTGAGATGTGGTCAATGATGATATATTTTCAAATATCGTTCGGTTTTCTCATTCAACCATATAATTACACAAACCGAATCAATATTATTGATGAACCTACAATTTCATGTTTTCAAAATTATTATTTTCAAATACTAGCTCTCGATAGTTGAATCCGACCTTATACTGATGTTACAAACAATGTCACAATGGGATAAAAAAACACAATCAAAATTGGCGATGAAGAAATACATATGGACACAGCTTCTGTGTAAACGTCTTTTAAAAGCTGCAGAGTTATCTGAAGAACACGGTGCATCATGCTTTCAATACGAGATGGCTCAATATCCTCCTTCTATTTTTGTAACGTCAGGTCTATCAAGAACAGTAAATTAACTTCAGTTGGTCAACGCAATGAAGAAGAAGAGTAATCTACAGAACACCACATTTCTTAGTCCTGAATAAAAAATTGTAGTTCATGAAGGTCACTTATTGCGAAGAATTCCATGGCCTCGTCAAAGTATCTATGAAAGTGTGTTCATGACGTGTACATTGTGAGGTTGAAAAACATTATGGTGATGCGTTATTGGTATTTGACAGCCAAGTTAGTGGACCCTCATCTGAAGATTGTACCCACATAAGAAAAATGCACCTTTATGTGGGACTTTGTTTATTTGTGGTATTGGATTGAAAGATTTTCTGGGGGTTGGTTTTACCATTTCTTTTTCAAAACAGATAATTGCACTAACCATCTGTTTTTGAGACGACACGGTGATACCAATCTCTCAACAAATTTTCCCATCCAATACCACAAATAGACAGTTTCATCGATTGACTAGGAAAACAGTTAGTATAAAAGAGAGAAAAATTGAAGACCACCATTCCACGGGATATGCAGATATGTCGATTGTGAAACACGGGAATTGGAGAGCCCCATCTCATCCAACAGTTGTCATTGGTCAAGACACTGACCTAGTGATATTACTATGCTTCCTTGCCAATTCTGAATCGAGCGCCATTTTTCTCAAATCTGAAGTCGAAGGGAATCAACAAAAAAAGATGTGAAACATTGACAAAATTGGAAGATTACTTGGTTCCGGTGCAGAGAAGAGAAAAGATGACATACAGTTGGACGACAAACGCTTCACTTTTTATCTAGAGGAGATGGTAACAAATACCTCTCACGTTCGGCCAGAGAATCTTCCACCTTCCTCAGCAGCTGCAAGAAAACCTAGTTTGTGAGTTATCAACGCCAGTTTTCTCTATAAACGTCACTTTACACTCTGAATACATTCGTCATTTTACTGAAAAGAAAATAACAGTACATATTCAATTACATACATCTGATTGTCTTGAGGTACAGACATAAAAAAAAGTGAAACAATATAAGCGCAGATATCAAGGATTGGCAGTTGATTGATGGAAAAATTACGCCTGTCACATCTAGTCTACCACCTCACATCATCTCCTTTCGATAATATACGGTGAAACCGATTTTGGAGACGATTGTGATTTCCGAATAACACATTCGACCATATGTGAGTGATCTGTAGATGTATATATAAATTGTAGGTTCATCAATAATATTGATTCGGTTTGTGTAATTATATGGTTGAATGAGAAAACCGAACGATATTTGAAAATATATCATCATTGACCACATCTCAGGTCAGAAAGTGATAGTCTGGCCGCAGAGTAAGAGTATGCATCGTATGACCTGTCACATCTGTAAAAACATTGTAGTTGACCTTTGACCTCGAGTGAAGCCATGTTATCTGACGACCATGATACCAAACTGTATACTGATTAGGTTTGTACGAATGCTGCATCAAAATCTGTTCAAAATCGAGTAGTTCTCTCTCTCTATTTTTCTGAACTGCTCAAATGAGGTCGAATTTGACTTATGACTGACCTATCAATTTTCATACGATTTTCACATTCGTCTTCAATGATCCCGTCATTGTAAGGGTTCCACTTCATAACTCCACTCAAATGTTATTGATTTGTTAAGAACCACATCTGATTTGACGCACACCCAAGGTGACTTGAGTTTATGAAGCGTTGCCATAGTTGACATAGTTGCTACGGAGGGCGACTTTCAACATTTCAATTTTCGAACATATTCAGAATAACGACCAGTATTCCAAAATATATCCTCAAACGCATCTCAGGTCTGAAAGTGATTATCTGGACGCAGAATGAGGGTGTGTATCGTTTGACCTGTCACACTTGAGAAAACACTGTGATTGACCTTTGACCTTGGGTGAGGTGAAGAAGTTATTTCACGATCATTATACTAGAATAGATAATGATATGTGGATGAAAACCTTGCATCAAAACCTGTTCAAAATTGAGTGGTTCCATCCATTTATCTGAACTGCTCAAATAAGGTCATATTTTGACCTTTGACTGACCTCTCAATTTTCATGCGATTTCCACAATTTTTCTTTCATCCAGTCTGTAATTTCATGGACTTCAATTTATAACTCTACAAAAATATCATTATTGTGTTTATAAAAAAAAATATTAATTTTATTTGGGTAAAAAAGTGATTTTTGACCTTTGACCTCGATTTACTCGAAAACGGTGAATGATA
This sequence comes from Brachyptera risi, assembly GCA_964007535.1. Lineage (NCBI taxonomy): Eukaryota > Metazoa > Arthropoda > Insecta > Plecoptera > Taeniopterygidae > Brachyptera > Brachyptera risi. The sequence goes on from OZ023326.1 coordinate 73,729,582, forward strand.
TTTTGGGCGATTCCTAGTATGTTAATCAGCATATTTTTCTGAATGGAATCCAATCTTAAGACCTTTTGTTGCAATCAGTGATAAAGATAAAAAGATGTTTTTTTTTTATATATTGGGTTTTAACGACGCACTGTAATGATTACTGAGATCTATTGACGTCGGATGAATGATTAATGAGATGATGGGATGATGAGATGAAGGTTTTGTATGGGTAGTGGGAAGGAAGCGGTCGTGGCCTATATTTTGGGAACCATCCCGGCATTAGCCTAGACTACAGAGGGAAACCACGAAAAACCCCTGTAAAGATGGACGGTGGCGGAGATCGAACCGGGTTCGAAATGTCCCTTCACCTGCCGGATCACACGAAGCAAGTGCGCTAACCACTCAGCTACTGTGCTGGTAAAAAGATCGTATAAAGGCCATTTTTTTAGCTAGAATGAATGGAGTATAAGTACTGATGGACCAGTTGCCGGATGGATCCCTTTCCGAGACGTATAAATACGATAATTATCAATATTATCAAAATGCGAGATGGACTAGTTTCCAGATGGACCACTTGCTTTCATGAAATATATAATAATTAATAAAATAATATAGAGATGGACTAGTTGACGAGATGGACCAGTTTCTGGATGGATCACTTGACGCATCCCCAGATGGTACACCTTTATGATTAAATATGTTGTTAAATTACTACATCGTGCTCTAGGCATAGGCCTACTCAGTGTCTGAAGCATGCCTAGAAAGACACTTGGAACACCAAAAGACACTTTGGAATCTAGTTGGTTTTACCTGTTGATCTTTTTAATAGCTGTAATTGATTGGATGAGCAAAGCATCAATTTCACCATATTCGAAAAAAGAACATTTTTTTTGTTTGCGCTGCACAGGTCAAACGAAAGTACACGTTCAGTTGAAACTTGGCATACACAAGTGTCTTCATCTAATTTCCCGGTACCGGTACTGAATAGTTTTGTGACGCAATCGGTTGCACCATTTCTGAAAACCCCATTTCTGATTTACTGAAAACCCCATAAGAGTAGGCCTAACCCAGAGGAGAAAATTCAGAATTTTTTTTTTTTTAATAAATTCAAATTTTCACAAAATTTTAATTCAATAATGATAGGCCTACACATTGTTCCAAATTTGCATTTGAATCGGATCAGCCATTTGGATTTATAAAAAAAAAAAATCACATCAATCAAAGCTTTTAAGAGCCTGCATCTTAGCTGAGAATGTTTCTCTTCGAAATGCTCGACCCAAGTTTGATGCGCGTTGAAAAGTTTGGTGTGGGTTGAAAAGAGGAAAGGGGATAATATTGAAAGAGTTCCAGGAACCACCTCTAGATAGAGGAGTTTTCCATTCTATAATGAGGACCAAATCTAGTTACATTAGGCTACACATTTTAGCCAAGGGAAATGGGAAAACTGTAGAATAACAGGCAAATCAGGATTTCAAATATTGATAAGCAAAGTTGAACTTATTTATCTATTGCATTTTACCGCAAGTCCGTAGTGTTTGTAGTTCTTGAGATATATGTGGCAAAAGTGCTCCCTGTAAGTCTGTCCAAGATGTGGGCTCTTAAGAAACCTATTAGGAATCTTAAGCAACAAGGGTCACCAATGATGTAATTTGAACTGATTAAAGTCTAACACCCGTTTGGTCAGCAGAGTCAAAAAGTAACTTTAAAATAAATTCTACATTGGGGAAATTTGAGTAAAACTTTATTGAACATGTGTATTCTTGTATTGAAATTACATCAGAAACACTGTCATATTTTTTTGGCCAAAGTTACAGGGCGTAATGAAATATTAAATTGCTTTTTTGACTTCATCTTGGTGTAAAATCAACTATTTTTCCTCTTATAATGAGTGTGATTCATAAATGAGAAGGGGTACCTATATTTATTCTTGCATAATTCTATTTGTAACATCTTCATCTACTATAAAACAAGTTTTTTGATTGAGTGTCATTCCTTTTAGTATATTTTAATGATCTGTTGAATAATAAAAACGCATGAAATTTGAAGGTTGCGTGTTAAATGATAGGAGAACATCCAGTATTTAAAGTGATATAACTCAAAATTTATCCCGGTTAGCCCATCATCTGTTTATATATTATTATCGAGCACATCAAAACGAATCGACTGACAAAAAATCATAATTTTTTCATGACCATGAGGTAATGGAGGTTAGACCTTAAAATGAGTCGAGACGTGTAAAAATAACAATTATTGCTATAAAAGCTATAAAATCTAAAAGTGCTTTTTTACATGTTTTTCTGATATTCCTTCATGTTTCAATACTTTTCAGGTTGTTCTATCATGTCTTTTGAAACGGCGACAAAGCGCTACAAACGTCTGAATCAACTACTTTTCAATGTATTGGTGATATAGATGCTATATTCAGAATAGAAGCATAATAGATGCTATTTTACCCAACATTATTTTAATTGGGGTGTAAATGGGTGAAGTCAGTTGGGGAAATTTGAAAGAAGTGCAGTTGCATATGCAGGTGGCAGGGGAAGCGTAGGTTTAACCTACTTGTGGAGACATGATGAAATTATCAATTGGGGTGTTTCTCTTGTACGGTATGCCTATTGTACGTTATCTAGTGGTTTTACCGTTACCTATTGTTATGATACAGAACTTTGTAGCACTACAAAACACAATGTCTCAAAATAATATATGCACCAAAGTGCCACAGTTTTGCAAATTCTAATGCTATAAAAAGAAAAAATAGATGCTACTATACATTAACACGGACCTATAAAAATGAGTAATGAGTAAAACAGAAAGGCACCGACATAATTGTTTGGAACTCTGGGATCATATAGCTTTCCATCACATTTCATATCCTATAAATATCTGTATTCCTCATCCAACAACGCATATTAGGCCTACGTTGCGTTTTCCTTGTTCTAAAAAAAAGAACAATTATTTTTTACCTTCTAAGACTTTCAGATCAATTTACGTAAAACTTTGTAATAATGTGTATCATTCGTAGACTTCAATTCCGCGAAAATGTGCATTTATTCGGAGAAAATATTTTTCAAATTAATCTCATTTATTGTTGGGGGAATTTTCTTTTCTCGAAATTTTTTTTCACAAAAGTGGTCCTACCAATTGCGCCTCAAAACTATTCAGTACTGGTATCGTGTTGGATGATGACAAGTGCATGCCAAGTATCATCAAAATATAGGCCTATGCTTTTGTTTGACTTGTGGATTGCAAACAATACAAGTTCAAGTACAAGTTCACTGGTAAGTTTTTCAAGTACGGTAAAATTGAATCTTCGCGTATGCCCATCTAATAAAAAGTATACCAGTACCATAAACAAGTAAGCCGTACATCGTTTGAAATGTTCAATCAGCCGACAGAAAAATGAATGATTTGAAACCTATATTAGAAGGTTGAAATATACCAGTAAACTTGGCAATAATTCCTTCAATTGTCACAACTGACTTATAAGCCAAACCGGTAGGCCTTTGTACATTAAAAACAAAAAACCCTGCCTAACTACCAAAAGTTCATCATTAAAACTATTTTCTGTAGGTCTGGTAGCTAGACTACAGTTGCATGAGTTGTACAATAATTGTATAATTCTCATCTTACTCGTGCTTTTACATGACCTCACTGTTTGCTACTGCTAATAGGCCTATATTTAATTTTTCAGAAAAAGGGTAGATCGCATGCTAGCAAAGTGAAGCAAGGCAACCTAAAGCGTATAAAACCTTCGAAACAAGGAAAGTTGAAACCAAAACGCAACAAGAAAATGCAGCCGCATAAGAAGAATGCTGAACAAAAAAACAACTCTCAAGTACACGTTGAAGAAAGTGAAGATGAGAGTGATCATGGAGAAGGAATGTTGGGGATGGTGGATGATGATGATCTCGCTTTTCTTAAAAATGCTGTTGTTAATAGAAGCTACTCTATGCTCAAAAATATACGATACAATAAGTAGGTACCGCTTAGAACAGTTATTCGTTGTATTAAATGGTCACATGAATTCAGTAGGCCTAATAATGAAGTTATAATAACTGGGAACAATAACCATACCGAATTATTGATATATGTTACTTTTTTATTTAATCAGAAACGCTGTGCCTGACAAAAGGCATAAGAAAAGAAACATTGAGGATGAAGATGATGATCTAGAAGAAAACTATGACGTGGCTAGTGTAGGGGTGAAAAAATCCAAGTTAATGCTGCCAATAAAAACTAAGCATGGACTTGTACGCAGAGAGGTTGAAGGTTAGTTCATTTTAGTTACCGTATGTTTTACATAGTTTTCCAACGAGTTTTTGCTCTATAACTGTATTCAGTGAAACCTCGATGCATAGTACCCACATCCATCGTTTCCCGCTTCTATAATTTATTTTGTCTCACCCTACTCCCAGGTTACCAAAGTTGAATTTTCCTGGATGGATCGTTTTATTGCATTAGGTTTTATTGGCCTAATTTTTTTTTTCCTCCTTTGAAAAATGGTGGTTAGAGGTCTCACTGAAGTATTCAATTACTCAATGTTTTTTTTTTTTTTTTATTGGGAAAACAAAAGTTAGAAACATTACAATTAACAAAATTCACATCGCTTAATCCACAAAGCCTTATAAGAGCTCGACTGTGGCGATAACATAAATAATGTAACTCTATAAAACACACAAAAAATAAGTTAAAAAACAGGGAGAAAAAAGTGCAACCTAAAATTACGAAAGAAAACGAGACATGTGCAAAGTTAATCAATTGAAGAAAGAAGTGAGCACACAATGAATTACTGAGAAAAAAAATGCTTATGCAAAAACCAAAAATTCGCATTTAAAATGCGATAACTTGGAGAGAAAAAAAACAGTTAACTAGAAAAAGCATACAACGAAAAGATTCAACCTTGTTCTGAATTACATCACTCAAAAAACATAATTCAAGTATATGTACATAGTTGAAACTGAATTAAACCAATACTCATGATTGGACAAACCTTCTTTCATAACAACTAGTCAAACGCGAAATATGCGTTGTAAGATGAGCGAGATATCTGAATAAGGTATAAAAGTCCTTGAAGTAGTTCTACCCTTGCTACTTTATCGACTCTGGTATTCTACACACCTTGATATCTGAATAAGCTATAAAAGTCGTTAAAGTAGTTCTACTCTTGCCACTTCATTGACTCTGGTATTCTACACACCTTGACGCATATAAAAAATACTTCATTGTTGGTCAACTCTTGAATCTAGAAAGCAGTGAATCTCGACAACTCAATTCAGTCACAATTTTTATGATATATTTTATGAATATTATAAGTCATTTTATTTTTTTTCTTCAAAACGACTGATCAGAATTGCTTAAAAAATCGTAACAATGTGTAAAATCCATGTATACACATTTAGAGAGAATTTCATTCCATTTGGAGAGATTTCATTTTTCAACATTTTCTGCCCAGCCAAATCTTATGGGGTTTTTAGAAACTTTGAGATGATGATTCTCAAAATCGGTCTGACCGATTCATCCCAAAAACTATACAGTTCTAAGTTGGATGAGTTTGAGTGTACAAAAAAAGTTTCATGTCGATCAGTCAACCCTTGCGACCTGTGGAGTGCTTACAAAAAAAAAAAACACAGACAAAGCCCCATAAGAGTGGGATGGAGACTTCGCTACGCTCATCAATAATACATATAGGGAGGAAGTTACTAACTAACTAAGAGTACCTAAGGTAACTAAGAGTTGAAGAATAACCATATTTCAATTTTGGTTTTGATATTTTTATACTTTGTTAAATGCCTTAAATTGAATGGAATTTTATTAAAAATTATTGGTACTGAATATTCTGGACTTCTTTTGCCATATTTATTGTTGAATTGAGGAATTTTGAAGTTATTCAACATTCTGGATCTAGTATCTGCTGAATGATCTACAATATTTTTAAATGAATCATCAAAATAATATTTGAGAATAAATTTGTAGTCAAATAGGTCGTTAATTGGATGAGCGAAGCGAAGACTCAATTACACTATACCGAAAAAAAAGTGCCTGTTTTTTTTTTTTTTTTTTGTTTTTTTGTTTTTTTGTTCGCGCTCCACAGGTCAGACAAAAATTCAAAATCAGTTGAAACTTGGCACACACATGAACCCCTCTCTGACTTGATGCTGTATAGTTTTGAGGCGCGATCGGTTTAACATCTTCTGAGAAAACTCATTCCAAAGTTTTCAAAAATCCCATTAGAATAAGCCAGAGGAAAACATTCGTGAAAAATATTTCATCTGAGAGGATCCAAATTTTCAGAGAATTTCAATCTGATAATGATACACATTATTCCGAACTTTTACTCAAATCGGATCAGCCGTTTCGATGTAAAAAAATAAATAATGTTATTTGTGTCAATTATTCAAAGCTATTAAGATACCTATTAAATCCAAGCAACAAGTGTCACCACTTGATTGTAAACGATTAAAACAAAGCCTTCTTTATTATTATATAAACTAGGCAAACGCGTTATGTGTTGCCGCGTTGATGGATGAGCTGGAACATATCAACTTATCTTTGGATTGGTTATTATATTTATATATACACCTTGAGATCCAAACCATTACATCACTGCCATCTTATTTTCCATTGATAATTTATATAATAATAAAGAAGGCTTTGTTTTAATCGTTTACAATCAAGTGGTGACACTTGTTGCTTTGATTTAATAGGTATCTTAATAGCTTTGAATAATTGACACAAATAACATTATATATTTTTTTACATCGAAACGGCTGATCCGATTTGAGTAGAAGTTCGTAATAATGTGTATCATTATCAGATTGAAATTCTCTGAGAATTTGAATCCTCTCAGATGAAATATTTTTCACGAATGTTTTCCTCTGGGTTTTTCTAATGGGATTTTTGAAAACTTTGGAATGAGTTTTCTCAGAAGTTGTTCAACCGATCATGCCTCAAAACTATACAGCATCAAGTCAGATAGGGGTTCATGTGTGTGCCAAGTTTCAACTGATTTTGAATTTTTGTCTGACCTGTGGAGCGCAAACAAAAAAAAAAAAAAAAAAAAAAAACAGGCACTTTTTTTTCGGTATAGTGTAATTGAGTCTTCGCTTCGCTCATCCAATTATTAATGTAAAATAAGATGGCAGTGATGTAATGGTTTGGATCTCAAGGTGTATATATATATATAATAACCAATCCAAAGATAAGTTGATATGTTCCAGCTCATCCATCAACGCGGAAACACATAACGCGTTTGCCTAGTTGGTAAAAAATTACAATGGCAAAATAATTTTTTGATATCATATACATTCTCTTGTCTAACACGAGAAAGAGTGATACTTTTAATTATTTTTGTTTGAAGAGATACTAAGCAAGACAAGGTCGAGTGGGAAGCATTACCCCAGGCTAAAATACCGTAGGAAATGATAGATTCCACGAGAGCTGAATACACAGTGCGTAATAATTTAAAAGGCAGTATATGAATCAAGTTGAATAATTTGAATGCGCAAGATCTGATTTTATTACCGGTACATAGGCCTACAATGTTGATATGCGGCTTCCAAGAAAAAGAGTTGTCTATGGTAATGCCTAAATAAACTTGATCCCAGTGGTTATATTAGTGAAAATTTAGAACTTCGCATATGAAAAAATTAATTATATCAAGAGGTAGGTTCTGCGCTGATACTGAGCCCCGCAGGGAATTTTTTGAAAAACTTTGTTTTTTAAAGTATCTTGTTACTATTTGGGAATAGTGATACTATTGGAATGCTATTTGGGAGGTAATCCAACTTGATTAATTAAAAATAGCAACACTGCTTCAAGGGCATAATTGGCTATTGAATTCATTCCCCCCCTCCCCCTCACAAGCATCATAACCATGGTGTTGATTTTGCCTACTAATTTAATGCGCGGAATTTCAATGACGAATTCTTCTTTGATAACGTTCATTATTCAACAATATTCGTTATTTTACAACTGCGCAAATTGAAATTAAGAGCTGTATTTTTAAAGTTTAGAACTGCGCATATTAGGGTCAACTGCGCATATTAGGGTCAACTGCGCACTAATATAACCCCTGCTTGATCTTCACCAATTCAATGTGAGACGTGTAACTAATGCATCCCATACCCATTTCCATATTATGTAAACACATGTTTGACATGGTAGATAGATATTTATTAATTTAGCATTATTGCTATTTTTTCTTTGGTTTACATATACAACATACAATTTTATAACACTTATTATGCATAAATCATGGTACAGGGATAAAGAATTATTACATAATTATTCCTGTAGATAGTTCTTATCTTAAAATATTATACATTTATATTGAACTAAATATAGTACTGTACCTAGTTTTGTTAATAATTCAAATATAGGCCTTCTGTTACAATGGTCTCATAACATGAACTAATTCACAAATTTATTTAAGGCCTATTTCTAAACTCTTCTTTAAACAACTTGGTCCCAGTATTTAATCATCTCGTACGCTTTAGGAACTAATTTACCTTCTTTAATGATTTTACAACAGTCTCGTCTAAAACTCGTGATACTTTTATGATTTCTAATTTCAATAGGGATCCTATTGAAAATTCGAATACCCTTCACAAATATGCTGTTATCTTCTTCTCTGCTTAAAGTTCTCTTTACATGTAAATTATTTCTACTTCTTAAGGTATATTTATTATTGACTTGCTTATTGTATTAACCATGTATTTAACCATGGTTAACCATGTCATACGCTTTAATGCCGTGAAATGTAGAAAAAGTGAAAAGATCAAGATTTAAAGAATAAGCCAACTTTTTTCGTTAACACTTTTCTCTATAGAAAAGATCTTTTCTCCATAGGTAAATTGTATACATTTTTTTATAGCTGATGAGATCAGTGAAGTGAAGTCTGAGGTGAAAGAGGAAAAGAAAGATGATGAAGCTGTCAGTGAGGATGAATACATCACATATCATGGATACATGGATGGCCTAGATTTAAGTGAGCCTGTGAGCACTGCCAGACTTCTTGCTCTCAGAGAAGACACCGTGCAAAAGAGGAAGTTTCTTATTGGCGTATTGGCTAGTGGAATACTGGAGGCTCCGGAAACAAAGGTTTGCGTATTGTTCTATATAAAATGGATGCCTTTTTTTCATCCCTTATTATGTAATAATATAAGTTTTATACAATTGTGCAAGACTTTTAGACATTGAAAATTAAAATCAAAATTAGGAATCTAGAACATAGGATCCCTTATTATGTAATAATATAAGTTTTATATGATTGTGCAAGAGTTTTAGACATTGAAAATTAAAATAAAAAATTAGGAATCTAGAACATTGGATTAACAAAATAATGCAGTGTTGATTTGAAACAATTTAAATTGAGTTAGGCCCTATCTACATCTTGAATGACATAATGACACTTGCAAACACTTTTTACAAAGTTATATTAATTGGGTAAGAAGGAAAAAAAGAACAACTCAGCTAACTGAGGTTTATAAGTAGATGGACCTACTTATTATTAATTATTATTATTAACTCTTGCAGTTGCACATAAATGCGCGGTGGCAAGTTCCCTATCAATCCTATCCTATCGCCTCCCTAACCTTCTGACGGAATAGCTTCAACCCTATTTCATCCTCCTCAAGTATACTTCTACTAAGCCCATTCCAATCCCTTATACTTATGGTGGGAAGCTGTTGAAAGAACACAGAGAGATGATTTGTTCAAACACAGGGTGTTTTGGCTATTGCCTTGGTCACAGTACAGTAGATTAGTTCAATGTGGTCTTCCCAGCTAGTGAGAAAACGTGTCATTCATCAGAAGGAATCTGATGCTCTAACACTAACAGATCTTACACTGACAGCCACGATGTAATGATACCAACAGATTTTATCATAATGTAGCCTAGTGAAGGTGTACCCACTCCCATACAGAATTTGGCCGGTGTGTGTGCTTTCTCGTGGACAAATCAGAGTCAAAGGTCTCGATCGTTTCTCGCGATTTAGCGGATTCCCTTGTTAACTAGATGTAGATTAGAGTGGCTATCGTACTGTTGGCATTGTTGACATGAAAATCTATGATTTTCGTGCAATTAAGTGCCATTGCTGACATGATTTTTCACTGAGCTGTGTATAGTTTGATATAAAAGTCAGTTGCGCTAGCAGTAAGTGGAACCTGGATGAAGTTTTGAGAGGCTACAGTGTCATTGTCATTGTTGAACTTACAAAATCTCAATTTTTCTTGCAAAACAAATGCCATTGCTAATATAATTATTTATCTACTGAGCGACAGTTGCTCTACGAGCCATTTGGTCCCTGGACGCAGATTCTGACCCCGGAAATACCGGTACTTCATTTTGAAGACGCTAGTGGATACACCTTCTTTATAAATTATGATGAAGTCGGTTAGTATCACTACATCGTGACAACAGCATGGTACACAGCCACATTGAACTCTGGGTTCGAGTCAAGACTGGGTTTATCTTGTACAGTAATATAATTGAAAATAGGATCGTGTCTCTTCTTCCAAACTATCCCTTTTTTCATTTCTAATCTTTGAAATATATAGGCCTGCTACAGTAATTAAATTTGAGTGAGCAAAATCGTCAAAATCATCGAAATCAATTGCGAGGTGAGTGTTGTATCTCCAGTCAAAACCGGTGTTAATTTGAGAACCAACTATTCTTAGAACTTTTGCTTGAAACTTTTTGTGAACAAGACTTGCAACCAAGTCTGGTGATAAGTCCTAAAATGGTTTCAACTTGGAACGTTTTAAGAGATCAAATCCTTTGTGAATCTGGGCCCAGGAATGCACCCCTTGGCTCTGTGTATTTACTATATATGCGTAGGCCTAGTTCACAATTGAAATATTGATTAGTGAATAGGGAATAGTGATAATGGGAAGCATGTAGTTGAGTGACTTTGAGCCACAATTGCTGCTCATTTCCACTGTAGATTTGACAATAATTCTCGGGAGATCTGTTTCACTGCCACCCTAAATCATTATTTTACCTTACAAAATTTGAGTTTCAATGGCAGTTACATTATAAATACTGTAATATATACATCACTATACCACATTTTCTTATTGTGAATAGTTATCTACTGACACGAATGGCCAAGTAGTTGATACACTGAACCGTCATTCAGGAGACCGGGGTTTAATTTCCTCCATGGTCGACCATCCTGGTGGGTTTTCCGTGGTTTTTCTGTGTCGTTCAGGTCAATACTGGGATGGTTCCTTGACAACAGGCCACGACCGACTCTTTCCCACTATAAAAAAAAACACATAATAAAATAACCTTTCATCTCACCATCCCATCATCTCAAATATTCACCGACGCCAATAGATCGTAGTCATTAGTAGAGTGTGTCGTTGAACCCAATATGAATAAGTAAATAGTGTTGAAAATCATCAGTTTTAAATAATCAAAATGGGGTGGTAAGATCGCCCTTGTGGTGCCCCGTCCAAACGATCCTATCTTTCATCCTTAGCCTTAATTGGGGAACAATGATTTTGTATCAAGTTTCGATGTTATTAACTAGGCAAACGCGTTATGTGTTTCCGCGTTGATGGATGAGCTGGAACATATCAACTTATCTTTGGATTGGTTATTATATATATATATATATATGTATATATATATATATATATATATATATATATATATATATATATATATATATATATATATATATATATATATATATATATATATATATATATATATATATATATATATATATATATATATATATATATATATATATATATATATATATATCTATCTGTCTATCTATCTATCTATCTATCTATCTATCTCTCTTTTTTTTTTTTTTTTTTTTTTTTTGTCAAGGAGGGGAAATCTTGCATGAGACCCCCGCATGTTGGTCTGCGGGGAGTGTCGGATTCTTACCGACTAAAACCCCTCCTCACTTCTGTCACCACCCTGGGACCACTTTCGCATTACTTCTGGATGGTGACTAATCTTGCCTGGCAGGCTCCTACTCTCTGCTATAGGCATCAGGGAATAATTGGATTGAGTCTCCTCTCTTCCGTTTCTCTTTCTTTCTTGTTCTCCATCACTCTGGTAATATATGATGTTATTAAATCCCAGTTCTCCTGGCTTTCCAGTATAGAAGCCGTCATATTTCCAGGCTCAATTCTCTTTCCCAAGTCTCCTTGTAGTTGGATCTGCCATTCTTCCGTCGCAGGACAACCGAAAAGGGTATGTTCTGCGTTGTCTGGTGTGTAGTTGCAGAAGAGACATGCTGCGCTCTCTCTGAGTTCGAACCTCGCCAGGTACTCGTTGAAGCAGCCATGACCTGACAGTGCCTGAGTGAGATGGTATCCCATCTGGCCGTGGTCTCTACAATACCAGCTTTCTAGTTCTGGGATGAGCTTGTGAGTCCAACGACCAGATGTGTCTGCGTCCCACCTGTCCTGCCATTCATTCAAGAGCCTTGATCTTGCTGCTCTCTTCTCATCTCTTCTGCGTTCCTTGCCACCGACGTCAATACATCTATCGTACACCTCTTTCTTCTCCTTCACCAACAGATCGATTGGCGGTGTGGAAGCTAGAACGAGCGCAGCACTCTCTGATACGGTTCTGTATGCTGAGATGACCCGCAGTGCTCCTAGCCTCTGTACCCTCGCCAGCTTACGACGCTCTCCTTCCTTCTCCAGTGTATCCGCCCATACTTCCGACGCGTAAAGGAGTTTCGAGTGGATCACACTGTTGAGGAGCTTTCGTTTCCATTCTCTCGGTCCACCGACGTTTGGCATAAGGCGCGACAACATTGCCACCGTTGACGCCGCTTTGTTCGCAACTATTCGGACATGTTCCGAGAAATTTAATCTGCGGTCTATCTGGACTCCCAAATACCTGGCTGATTGGCTCCATTGTATGGTCTGGCCATTGACCTCAAGTATTGGTGGGTCGAAGACTCGTTTCTCAGTGATGAGCACTGCCTCAGTCTTGTGAGCCGCGAGTTCCAGACCATTGACTGTCAGCCAGTTACTCACTCTACGGATGACTTCGTTGGCCTTCACTGCCACCAACTCCGAAATAGTTGCCGGTACGATGGCCACTACATCGTCAGCAAACCCCACTAGTTCACATCCCTCTGGCAAGACGAGGTTGAGGAGACCGTCATACATGATATCCCATAGGAATGGTCCAATGACTGATCCCTGTGGTACTCCTGCAGAGACTGCGTAATCTTTATCGCCATCCTCTGTGGAATATGTGACCCTCCTATCAGACAGGTAACTGTCTACCATTCGTAATAGATACCCGGGTATCAATCTCGCTTCCAATGCTCTCAGAATTTTGTCCCACCTAGCCGAGTTGATTGCGTTCCGGACATCCAGAGTTATCAGTGCACAGTACCCTTTATTTCTTCTGCCGCCGGCTCTTGCAGCCCTCGCTGTATCTACTACCCGCTTGATAGCATCGACTGTAGATCTCCCTTTCCGGAAACCGTATTGGTTTGGAGATAAACCTCCAGTCTCTACTACATGCATCTCCAGTCTTTGAAGGATCATTCTTTCCAGTAGCTTTCCCAACGAGTCAAGTAGACAGATAGGCCTATAGGAAGACAGATCCTCAAGTGGCTTGTCTCCTTTTCTTAGCAGAACGAGGTTTTGCTGCTTCTATCTCATCGGAAAACTTCCTTCGCGAAGACAGGCGTTGAATGTTTGAAGCAGTAACTCTGGCGCTTCCTCTGCGACTAGTGCTGTGTCCTCATCGGGGATGTGGTCTGGTCCTGGAGACTTTCCTGTGGTCAATCGTTTGGTTGCTTTTCGTAGCTCTTCTGTGGTGAAAAGTGGAACTTCTTGTTCTATTGGTATATGACGCACGAGCCTGGGTCCATGTTTTGGAAATAATGTACTGACGATGTTCATCATTCTCTCTGCATTCGTAATCCCAGGAATCTGCTCTCTGCCAAACATCTTTTTGGAAACTATCCTGTACGGCAGACCCCAGGGATCGTCTTCAACAGATCTACAAAGCTCTTTCCAGCACTTCACTTTGCTCTTTTTGATTGCGTTTTTCAGTTCCTTGTGAGTACGTCTAAATTCTTCGTGCAATGCCTCTTCTTCAATTGTAGCTCTTTTCCTTTGCATCTTCCGTCGCGCTGCGAGGCATTCCTTTCTGAGTAACGCTATATCTGGGGTCCACCAGTAGACTGGTTTCCTCTGTCGTGATATATGCTTTCTTCTAGGCATCACTTGGTCGCAAGCATTAGTCATGGTTTCTACTATCGAATCGGCAATTTCTTCGGCAATCTGGGTATCTTGTATCCTCAGGTCATTGTCACGCAGTATTTCTCTTAGCAAGGCTTTATCCATCCTACTCGTCAACCACCCTCGATGTTGTTTCTCCCTCGGCTTGGAGCTGTCATCCGGTCTTCCTCCATGTAATGTTTTGTGCTCAGATCGAAGGTCGAACTGTATGTACTGGTGATCACTCAGAGTGATTTCTTCCAGTACCCTCCAACCTTGCATGCGTCGTGCCGTTCTGCTTGTCGCGAATGTCACATCCACCACAGAGCCACCTGTGCCTCTTCGGAATGTGTTAGTTGTACCTTCGTTCAGGAAAATGAGATCTAATCTAGCTGCGAGCTCCGATAGCGCTTCTCCGCGTCGATCCAGCCTGGAAGATCCCCATTCCGGTGATTTACAATTGAAGTCCCCTGCCACCAGGACCTCTCCCGTTACATTCCGTAGGTCGTCTTCGAGCTGTTCCAGATCGCTCATGAAATCGTTGTATGCCACATTCGGAGAAAAGGAACAGCTATAAATGGTGACTTCTTTCGTCCTGATCCATGTAAAGTTTGCCACCGGCTCACCAATTTCTTGGACGACCATGTCCCTGTTGAGGATAACTATAGCCGCTCTCTTTGTGGTATCTTCGAACCATTGTCCTGCAGATGACTTTTTAAATTGCTCACTAATTATGAGCAGGTCTGCTTTTTTCTGTATGGCAGTCTGAAAGAGAAGGTCTTGTGCCTCCCGGCCTCTCCCGACATTTATTTGCAGGTATGTAGCCATTATTGTGCTCGTTGTATACGCTGTATTTCCCTCTGGAATATCTCACATTTTGAACTACCCAGGACGTGGTTTGTTCCCCCTGGTGATTTGGCGTCACTACAAACCAGACAAAAATGATCATTCTCACATACCTTTGAGTGATGTCCTTCTTTACCGCACCTCCTACAAAGTTCTGAGCGATCTTCTCCTTTGCAAGAGCGTGAAATATGTCCGAAACCCAGACAACGGAAGCACTTGCTGATTTCAACTCTCTCTCGAACTCTGCACCTCACCCAGCCGATCTTGATGCGTCCTAGCTCTATGATTTCGCTAGCCGATTTAATGGGTAGTCTCACTACAGCCACCTGGGTGTCTCCAAAAGCCTGCCTGAGTGACAGTACTTTTATTGCGGTTGCATCAATGCCTGTGATCGCGTCCACCAAAGCGGTCACTACTTCAGCCTCGGTCGTGTCTGCATCCATATCCCGAATAATGAGACTAGCCGTCTGTGTCAGTGAACGGACTGTTGCAGTATCTCCAAGTGCTTCGGCTACCCGTGCTTTGAACTCGTCTGCACGTCCTTTGCTGTCCTTCAGCAGTTCTCCAGCATGGGTTTTCCTCATCATGGAGATTTGAATCCCCATTTTGTCTGGATCAACGTTTGCTTTCAAACTCTTGAGGACTGACGCGTACGAGTTTTCACCACATATCTTCACCGCCAATGCATCTGGTCGTATTCTCTTTGTTTGCCTCATGTTATTATTCTTTTTGTCTTCCAAACTCTTCTTACCTTTCTTCTCTTTTTTTGATCCGACTGTTTTCCACTCCGTATCAGCTCTTGAGCTTTCTCCTGACCCTTTGTTTTGACCATCCGTGTCGGTAAGCTGACTTGCTGTTTCCTCCAGATTCCATACTTTCTGCACTGTTTGTAGTGCTGCCCGTGACGGAGAAGTCTTACGCTTGTTCGTCTCGTCTGTGCAATTATTTTCTACTGTAGGGCCTGTCCAGTCTGGGGTTGTTTGAGTCTGGATATCATGACCATGATTCGGCTCCATCCTACTCACGCTTTCATTCAAGAGTGCTTGGCGGCATTCATTCACTGTATTATATTCAATAACCGCAGCACTTATTGCATTTCTAATGCTCTTATGGATGTTGCGCGCATCCTTAACTACAGAGTCGATCCTGAATATGTATTTACCCAAGTTATCTAACGCCCTTGTCGCCTGTTTCTCCAGGTCCAGTAGCTGTACCTTTGTGAGGGGTGGCGAGTCATCTTTGGTGTCTTTCTCCTTGTCTCCAGTCTTCTCCTTCTGACCGTGCTCCTCTGAAACTTCCATCTCCTCTGAAAATACTATCTTCGGGAGTGAGATAGACCTTTGCCGAGAGTGCGGACATTTCCCTAACCTCACCCTACCCAAGAAGGGATGGGCGTCTCTAGACGTTGCAGTAGCTGTATTCTGTACCTCGCCCATATTCGATGTGATTGACATTTTATTTATCCGTTGATACTACATGCACCTTGAAATACACGATCTAGGGGACCGTGAATTTTTTTAAAATCTTGAGCATGTAGGTATTACATGCTCCTTGCAAACACGATCAAGGAGACCGTGACAGGCAAAAAATATTCTGGATGGCCGTGATTTTTCTTTCCAACAAATTTCCTTTTTTTTTTTAATAACATCGAAACTTGATACAAAATCATTGTTCCCCAATTAAGGCTATGGATGAAAGATAGGATCGTTTGGACGGGGCACCACAAGGGCGATCTTACCACCCCATTTTGATTATTTAAAACTAATGATCTTCAACACCAGGACTGCGCTGTCTGTGACCATAATTTTTCGCAGTAGATAAAAGTCTTTCAGTATGAACACACGAATGTTGATATCTTCCACTTCGAACTAAGTCTCTTGGGCAATGATTACTTCTTTCCCTTGACAGCAGATGTAAAATTGATCCTTATACAAAAAGCACAAATTAAATTAGTGATAGGCCTATAATGTTATAATTAGGCCTATCGCTCTACTAATTAATGGTCGTGGCCAATTAGTACTTCATCCAAGCATTTGCTTCGAGGACTGTGGGAAACCACGAAAAACCACGTCAGGATGGAATACTATTACTAAAATATATTAAATTTACTAGAAATAAATAGAATAAATAGAAAATAGAAATAGAAATAAAATAGAAATAGAATAAATTTACTAGAAAAACTTTTTAAAATGTTGAACATTCAACTCACGGAATTGCGAATAATGTCCAATGGATTTGAGAGATTTATCACTCAAAATGATCCTTGCTCGTCCAGCTCGAACATTGCGCACAAAGGTAAACCAAGAGCAGCTTATTTATTGTAATTACGATGAAAATGTAGGAGCTATGAAACCAGTGAACTGACTCATTTACTTCAACAATGCAATGTATGTATGTATGTATGTATGTATGTATGTATGTATGTATGTATGTATGTATGTATGTATGTATGTATGTATATACCTTGAGATCCAAACCATTACATCACTGCCATCTTATTTTCCATTATTAATTTATATGATTATAAAGAAGGCTTTGTTTTAATCGTTTACAATCAAGTGGTGACACTTGTTGCTTTGATTTAATAGGTATCTTAATAGCTTTGAATAATTAACACAAATTACATTATATATTTTTTTACATCGAAACGGCTGATCCGATTTAAGTTAAAGTTCGGAATAATGTGTATCATTATCAGATTGAAATTACCTGAGAATTTGAATCCTCTCAGATGAAATATTTTTCACGAATTTTTTCCTCTGGGTTATTCTAATGGGATTTTTGAAAACTTTGGAATGAGTTTTCTCAGAAGTGGTTCAACCGATCGCGCCTCAAAATTATACAGTATCGAATTGGATAAGGATACTTGTGTGTGCCAAGTTTCAACTGATTTTGAATTTTCGTCTGACCTGTGGAGCGTGAACAAAAAAACAAAAAAAACAGGCACTTTTTTTTCGGGTATGGCGAAATTGAGTCTTCGCTTTGCTCATCCAAAAAAAAAAAAAAAAGTAAATACTAAATAGTTATATGGAAAGGTCATCATCCATTTCGCTTGAACACTGTACCATAATCATTACTTATTCACTCATCAATATATAAATTGTGAACTGGGCCTTACAGGACAATTTTTTTATTTTTTCAGGACAAAAATTTCAAGAGACTACTAGACATGCTGGATGAACCAAACCCAGAGATTGCAGTAACTGTCCCTAAACTAGTATCAGTTTCACTTCTGGAGGTTTTCAAGGACTTATTACCGGCATATCAGATCAAGCCTATCGAAGAAACTGGGATAAAGTGTAGGTCTATTAATGGATTAGAACATTATTGTGACTAATTTATATTCCTGCTGTTTACTCGTTTATCAGTATTAATAATATTCCATCATTTTTCAGTAAAAAAAGCTACTTTTGTCCTTCAAAATTTTGAGCAGTCCCTTTTGAAAAACTATAAAACGTATTTACAAAAATTGGAGAAGATGGCATCAGTTCTTCAGAAAAAAAGAGGAGACAGCAGAGTCAGATCTGTGGTAAGTATACCATTGAACGGTGTGCCAGTGAACAACCAATAATTCAAATTCAATTTGATCAATATTGAGAAATGAATTTTGACACATTGTTTAAAGTAAAGCCATTAGGATTTTTTAAAATTATCTGTATTTTTCAAAATTTAGGCCTATTATTGAAAACATTGATAGTTTTAGTTTTCTGTATTTTTTGCTCTTAAATTTTCAAAAAGAAAGAACATCATCTTTTAAACAAATCCACACAATCATCGACTAGTTACCAAGGCATTTCAAACCAGCTTGGCAAACTCACTTTGACTCCAATTGGTTTGAAAACCTTTATCCAATTCGAACATCCAATCTAGGTCAAGTCGATTTGATTTCATCACAGTTGAGAAACCGATCTGAATGTTGCAAATCAGTTTGACATATCGTGATAAATGCATCGAAGCTATCAAACCAATTGGAGAGTATCTTGTGTAATACACAGCCTTCTCGCTGATACCAGCTGTACAGTGTAATTCCTTCAAAAAGCAGCTCCAAGACATATCATAATACAGTATGTTGTTATGTATTGTTGTTTCATTTGGAAAATGTCATTTCAATTGACCATTGTAGATCGTCCGCCCTCGTGATGTCACAGAATATAAAAACCAATGAAGTGGACAGTGAAGCGGGGGAAATAGGGAAATCAAGGTATCTAAAATTTCCCCTGCTTCGTATAAGTCACGCCCATCTACAATGGTCAATTAACTACTTTAATATCCAATCAAGTGGGCTATTAAGTTGCGGTAAATTTGAGATATCCAATCAGGGTTTCACTGAACGACCATAAATAATATTGATCTAGACAGTCGGTTAATTTGCCACACCTATCCAGTTTTTGATTCAGGTGCAAATCGAATTGACCACTAGTGTTAGGCGTGGCTAATTGCCAAAGCCACTTGGATCTATACTTCATGTGGGAACTTAGAGATACTTTGATAGGTCAATGTGAAATTTCCCACATAACAAAGCCCATTTAATTGGATGTTCTGTTTTGTGACGTTTATGGGCGGGTCAATCACTAGTCGTCAATTGGTGAGAGCAATTTCAAGTGGTTTGATGAACATACACATCAAATTGGTTTCAAGTTGGTTTCAAGTGCTTAATATGTAACTCTAATGTTTGATAGTTAGTTTATTTAGGCCTCCAAGAATTCTGATAGTTTTAAAACCAGGACAATGTGACTTTATTTTTCAATAGTCCTACTGTTTATAAATTCTAAAATGAAAAATGGTAAATTATCTCTTTCTGACAATATAATCAGGTTACATAGCTATAAGGCTGTGAAATATACAGTTCCTCACTTTTAGAAGCCAAATATCAGGCACTTTGAAATATTCTTGAGTAGTATCTCAGCTGGAGGTCCATAAATTTCCCATTTTCACTGCCATATATACCTCGTGTTGGAATTAAATTAGCTGAAGTGAAATCTCTTTGCATCGTACCCGGATCCATCGTTTTCCAGCTTGTATCATTCATTTTTTCTCACCCCAGTCCCATATAACCAATGTTACATCTTCATGGATGTACAGTGAAACCTCTATCCATTGTTTTTCAAAGAACCAGGAAAATGAAACCATTCATTCAGGAAAATTTATCATTGGTTATATGGGAGTGGGGCAAGAAAAAATGAATGATACAAGTAGGAAAACGATAGATCCGGGAACGATGCATAGAGGTTTCACTGTATCGTTTCCTGAATGGATGGTTTTATCTTCATGGTCCCTTTAAGAAAGATGGATAGAGGTTGTTTCACTGTAATTTTATATTGTCATTGAATTATTATCACCATAACTATCAGATTTAATTATGATCTCTAATCGTTGACAAATTATTCACACAAAAAAAAACAAGTAATTCCTTTAGGCCTAAATTATTGTCTAGTGCAGAGGTGACCAACCCATGGCCCGCGGGCCACAAGTGGCCCGCGGGCATTATTTCAGTGGCCTGCTGAGGAATTGAATGAATTATATTTTTATTTAACATGTGGAAATCAAATGGCCCACGGGCCAAGACATGGGTGCATACAGAGTGTCAAAGACGAGATAATTCTCTAGCTAGCCGCTACTACATTAATAAAAATAATAATCAACGTTATGTCGTGTGAATCAAAACAAAACAGTGTATCAAAAACAGTAACACATGCGAGACCGAACACGCGCAAAAGGCTAGCTCGCTACCACTATACGCTACCTGTGAGATCGAAAATTGAAGCACAAAATCACATTCACAGTGAGTGAGTAAGTAATTGTCCCTTGGTCACTTTTGGTTCTATCATGTGTTGTGACGGCAAGACGTGTTTCGGAGTGAAATTAACATTATGTCAAAGCGCAAAGCAACCAATAATGAATGTCGATTATTTCAGGACAAGTGGATAAATATGTACTTTTTT
Source organism: Brachyptera risi (assembly GCA_964007535.1). NCBI lineage: Eukaryota > Metazoa > Arthropoda > Insecta > Plecoptera > Taeniopterygidae > Brachyptera > Brachyptera risi. The sequence goes on from OZ023326.1 coordinate 73,750,569, forward strand.
ACCTACCGTTACTTCAAAGGCAAATCGGTGTGTTGTCAGTGATTCTGCTTTTAAAAAAATCTAAATACTTTGAGCAAAGGCCTACAATCAAAAACGTAATGTTTTTCTTTTTTTCCCTTGTCTTCTCATCTGAATCCATTCAAATGTTCCATCAAAAGTCAACAAAATACACCTAAAATTATAGTTTGAAAAAAATTACCTGCAAGGCTAAAAATGGGGGGCCTTGCCTCCCAAACCCCTCGCGGGTCACCAGCTTCGCATATACTACCCTGTATGTGCTAATCGTTCTAATCAAGAGTAGCATACCCAGCAAAATAATCACCGCACGGTATATATAATACATAATTTTTTTTAAAATCAACTTGTGTGGCCCGCGGTGATATTTGGAAAATTTAGATGGCCCCCTGCCCAAAAAAGTTGGTCACCACTGGTCTAGTGCATCTTAAGTGAGAAGAAGAAATTACTTTCTCAGTTACCTTGGACTCAACTTGGGCAGGGAAGTCAAGTTGGGGATGGATTTTTTAAACATACCTTTCGTTCATCATTTGGTCATTTGTACTTCCAAATAACCTAGCAGTTGGTGACTACTCATGGTATGCATAAGTTATGCAGCATATGCATTTCTAGCATATGCATGAGTGCAATATTTGTATGTAACGTGATCAAAAAGAATACACACTTTTATTTTGAAATCATCAACTCAATATTTTTGTTTTTCAGGTCTGATTTTTCTACTATATGTTGAATTGATCTGAAATAATTACATTGTAATTTTTTTTCCTTACAACCTCTGATAGGATTATGTAAAACTTTGGAATAATGTTTATCATTCTTGTAGTTGAATCCCCTCAAAAAATATTCCTCCAAAGAGAACATTTCTCGCATTTTCCCCACCTGGTTATTTTTGTGGGGGCTGTCAAAATTTCAAAGTGCTTCAACCGATAGCGCCCACAAATAATACCATACCAAATTAGATAATGACATGTGCACATCTAGTGTCATCGAAATTTGTGTTTTTGTTTGACCTGTGGATTGCGAACAAAGAAAACACCATAGTTTTTTCAAGTACTGTACCGGTACTGTAAAATTTGATCTCTGCTTATGCTCATCCAATAATGAATTTCCCATTAATTTTGGCTTTCCAGCAAGAAATGAAGTTGGCTGAAATAGCTGTCAAGTGTTTGTGCGAGTTGTTAGTTACGCATCCGTACTTTAACTTTTCGAAGAATCTGGCACAATTATTGGTGTTATTCCTGGACAATCGACGACCGTCTGTACGCAACATCTGCGCTGACAGTTTTAAGAAGATTTTCAAAGAAGACAAGAAAGGAGAGATTACGTTGCATGTAAGTCCGAGTGAGATTTCAGGGGGTGCTCGTATATTAATAGAGTTGAAACCTAAATGATGAACTCTCCCATCTGGCTGAATGGTCAAGCAGGCGAGGGTTCAAGTTCTGCATAGTACACGGGTTTTTGTAGACATCTTTCATACCTCATACCTTAAAGAAAAGGTATACTACCAAGACATGTCACGCAATGCTAAAATAAAACTGAGCCCCCACTTTTACCCCCACTCTCTCCTAACCCCCTCACCTGTAACACCTGTAGTACCAATCTTGGTGTAGTTTGCTGAATTGTGCTACTGCCAGCAGTCACCAGGGTCGTTCCTTCAGTAGCGCGCATAGGTACTAAGTGCAGACGTAGACATTGTGAAAGGAGGGGTGTATATGATATATATAGTATATCTTTCATATATTATATGGTACCCTAATAATCTAGCTCCTGGTTAGTTTGGTTATTTAACTAGGCCTATCATGATAGAAACCTAAATCTTGAACACTGGATGGGTCTGAATGCTACTATTATCTTTGTACGCTATGATCATTATTCTTGTTTTGACGTTATCGATCGTTCATGACGTTACAAGTAATGTCCGAAAGGTGAAAATATAAATCAGAACAAGAATCAAAAGTGCATACTAGTTTTTTATCATGATGCTTGAATCTTCAAAATGAAGATCCTTCTTATTTCTAATAGGGCTGTGCGAGCAGAGCTTTTTGAGTTTGAGCGAGTTCCGGGTGAGATTGACTTTTTTCGAGTGAGTTTCGAGCACTATTATAGCTCGAGCCAGTTTGAGCACAAATTTCAGTTCGAGCGAGTTCGAGCACAAATTTTATAGAAAATTTAATTTAAAAAAAAAAAACATCGTAAATAAAATCATATCTTGAAATATAGCAGGAATATAAAAAAAAACGATATGACCAACCCTTGAACAATACTTCAGCAATATTTTCGTGAAAAAATTGAATAAAAAAAATTTGGTTCGAGAAGAACGAAAAATAAATTTCATTGTTGGAAATTTTGTAAAAACCAAATAATCATGTCCATTGGTGGTTTTTATTTTATTTTCAATTTTGTACAGTTTTAGCATGAGAGTTATCCAAGGTCAAAATTTGAAGTGGATACAATCAATATTAAAAAAATGGCCACGAAAATCATCACTTCCCGGTTAGAATTACGACAATTTTGTAATGCGTACGAGAGAAACCGGGCTAAACTACTTGATGAGTTTGGTACTGATGAGCTACTTGATTGGCTAACTTCGCCGATAAAATCACGACGCGCGAACTTTTTGCCATTGACGCTCGGCCGTCCCGAGTGGCTTTATGACGTTTAAATCTGTCCTTGACAGAGTGTGGATGTGTTTTGGTTGAGGGGGAGGAACTGAGGAAGGGAGAAAGACGCGTGTGCGTGTCTGGTGATTACTACGACTCAACCCAGTCACTCGGGAGTCATTCAGTCCGGTGCAACTGACAGTGTGAGATGATACGTGTTGTAATGATTCAGCAAGTTTCATATGTAAAATCAAAGGGAGAAATGCAGAAACAAAACTTTTTCATAAGTTTCAGACACTATATATTTATTATTTAATACCAATCTGTTGAATGATGAAAAGATGTCAAGTTTATTCTTCCACTCTCGCTCGCTCGAAAACGTTCGAGACCCAAAAGTATTTCGAGACTCGAAATTTCGATCTGGGAAAAAATCTTTTCGAGCGAGTTCGAGTCTCGATCTCGACTCGAATTCGCTCGAAAATTTTGAGTCTCGCACAGCCCTAATTTCTAATGATTTGGCTGATATACGAAAACTATTATGAAGTACGGTAGATAATGAAATTATATTGGTGTTATTGATAGTAGTCTGAGGTTGCCGCCGGTACCATCTTCTGTGAGAGCGACTGCAGTTTGAAGCCTGGCGGTAACATGTGATTCGAGCCTGGGGACTCTGGTTGGTTGAACGGGTGTTGGAGGTCGCCATGGACAGTGGAGAGGTCATCTTCCAACACCATGGTTCATAAATGTGTACTTCTGAGATGGAGGCTTATAGGTGGAGACCCATGTTCTGACCCTAATGATGCCGCCAAGTTCCAAAATACAGTTTCACTCCCGGATGTTTGTCTCTCCTATGTATACTGCAATCTCCAACCACCCGTCCAATCATCCACAGAGTCTCCGAATCCGAATCACAAGTTGTCGCCAAGCTCCGAATCGTGGTCGCCCTCACAGAGGATGGCCACATCAATGTCGACAGTGACCTTCAAATGACCGTCCGAACATACCTCCCTAGACCGTCTCTAGCCCCGAATCACACATTTCTGCCAGAATTTGAACCAAGGTCACCCAACCAGAGGTCCTTCCTACTGACGACTAAAACCGACCAACCACAGACCCCCGTTTCTGACTCAATAGTTGATCATTTGGCTGTTGGGAATCATTTTGTTGTCGACGTTATTCTTCTATATGAATTGGATCTTGTAGATCAAGAATGTCCAAATGCTGTCAGTGCCTTTTATATCAAAAATTGAAATGTTTTCAAATTTTCAAATGATAACTAAAATTATAATCATAATTAATAATGATGAAGGGCTTTCAGACAAGTCCAGTGTATTTGGCTGCGTGTTATAGGGTCTAACCTACTTTAAGGTGACACGACTAGTGTATCAACCAATAGAAATTGACTGTCTGTTCCAAACTATTGATATGATGGCTCATAATATTGAAATTTTCAATTGATCTACTGTCCAGATTAACTTTGTATGTAGGTCCTACCTATACACTAAAAAATCTATTACATGTAATAGGTAGGCCTATACACTAAAGTCTAGAGTCTGTTCACTCTAGATTCTCTATAGGCCTAATGATGATGAATTGCATTTCCAGATTGTACGGCGATTAAATCGTATGGTTAAAGCCAAGTCGCATTCCGTGCACTGTGAAGTGCTGACCGTACTAATTGCACTCAGAATCAGGGATGTCAACTTGGACAAAGAGAAAGAGTATGAGCTCAAACAGAAGAAGTTCATGAATCATAAGCAGAAGTTGCTTAGCTTATCCAAGAATGAAAGAAAGGTACAGTAGAACCTCATTATTCTTCCCTCATTACAGCAACCATTGCAATATATCTTCGTTTTCAGAAAGTCACGGCCAATTGTTTTTTTTTCTTGTTACTCTTCCCTCAATTGATATAACGACCATTGTGAGAATGTGACGCTTCTTTTGGTTGCCATGTAAGAAATACCATAAGAACTATGACAGAATCTTTTAAAATCTTCTACTTTGATCATGACAAAATAGTAATTTCTGCCAAAAATGATTTTGAAACAGACTATACTACTTGCTAGCTACACACATCACATCTAGGACTCTCAATCCAAGCCTGCCAATTTTGAGTTCCTCTGCTTCTGTCAAGTAGATTTATCTTATTGTAATAATTAAATTAGGTGCTAAACATAGGTAGTTAACTGTTTCCACGTCTCATCCCAACTATAATAGGGTGTATGATGAATATCGATATAATCAAGGAGGATTATTGATTAATATGTTGTATTACTGAATTACTGTTGAAATAATGAGGTGTTATGTTTTGTATATATAGGTCTATTTTATCCACACATTTTTAAAATCTTTTCTTGCTTCAAAATTATTTTACAGTAGAACCTCTTTAGTAAGTTTCTCATTAGTACATTTTTCACCTCAGTAAGTTTAATTCTCTGATCTTATCTATATGCTCCCACATGTTGAATAGTTTCTTTAGTAAAACGCTTTTTACACGATCAATTTTAGTTGCATGAAATTGCAAGAATTGCACGGAATTGCAAGAAAATTTCAATGGTGTAAAGGCGCCCGCAACTTCTGATGCGAAATTTTCATACTAGTAGCGAAACCGGTGGCAACATCTGCAAATTAGGATCGATCGACTTTTGACTTTAATGGGCGCTTCCAGTGTCAATTTACCCCAACTAGCAATCGAATTCAACCCGTTTTGCTTGATTAGGCCTACATACCATCCTTGTTAAATTATTCTTGTTAAATATTATCCTTGTTTTTGTCTAGACATTCGAACAATAACAATAACATAACCTAAAACGCTGATGTCAAATTGGCGACACACATAGTCACGTTGTCCAAACGTATACAGTCTCCTTTTTTTTTTTGTATGTTCAATGGTGAATGACGATGTACGGTTTGTAGATCATACGGAGTCAACGGAAATGCACTTTTGCGGAATGCAATTCTTGCATGCAAGTGCAAGATTTCCTTGCTCATGTGTAGGCAACATAGGAAATGTGGGTATTCTACTTTTCTGAAATTAATTTCAGGGAAAAGTTGATCGTCTAAAGTGGCTTTAAGTTTTTCACTTTGGTAAGTCTTTTTGTCTGGTCCCCTCAAAAACGTACTAAAGAGGTTCCACTGTATATATCAATCATGCAACTCTTTAAATGTAGAATTCTTTTACCTAACCAACATATCTCTAATACACTGATCGTACAGAATCCATTTTGTATCATTCATGTAGCATACAAATTTTAATAATTGTGTAATAATAAGCACGTAAAGTATGTTTGTTTCTACTGTTTTAGAGGAGTAAAAAACTAGAGGAATTGGAAAAAGAAATGTTGGAGACAAAAGCTGAAGAAAACAAGAAATCTAAACAGCAAAACCTCACAGAGATCACGAAAATTGTTTTTACCATCTACTTTCGTATTCTTAAGAAAGACCCATCGTCAAAACTTCTATCCGCTACTCTAGAAGGATTAGCCAAGTAAGTTTATTGGAAAATTGAATTCTCCAATTTATTTTTGTTCCAACCATTTTTTACGTCAGTCTATTGTTGGCCTGATAGACCGGAGGCGTGTACATTCTACATTAGCAGGGAGCAAGATTTCTATTTGTATTACACAGTTGAGCCTCTGACGTATGGCTCACTTATGATGCACAACGGGAAACATTGAAAGACAGCACAATCGTGAGACTAGATTTCATCGAATAATGACATAATTTATTTCACAAATTGAAAAAAAACTAGAAATCATAATCGCAATTTCAAAAATTACTAATAATCCATTTGTCTTCTAGGACCTGATCATTTTTCTGAGTCGTGACTTGGACATTACTCAATTGTGGTATGTTTCTATACAGAATCGGTAATGTCTACCTTATGACATATAGTCGCTGGAGGACAAGAAAAAGATTGTAATATTTGGTAGTTTTCTCTAAATTCTCCAATTGCCATCAATCATCATCTATTGAAATCTAGTTTCAGGGTTGTGATGACCTCTAAACACTAGAACTTGATGGCAGAGCGAATCGTGTCTTGGTTTTACACCTGAAGGTTGCCAGATTGCATCTTACTGACCATCAAAATTTTTTCATGAGCCTACATTTTCTGAAATATATTTTAACAGTCAAGTTAGGCTGGTAGGTTAATTTACTTTATTGTTGTCTGAGAAAAATATATGCTTGATATTTTACTGCATTAATTGACTCAAGTTTAGCAAGTACTACAATGTGTAGTGGAAATAGAGATCTCACAGGCAGGGAAAATGGTGTGGAAACTGATGAATATGGTTGCTTTCGATCTGTTTAGCAGGCTGATTATTAGAATTTAGAACTGGTTATTATAGTGATCACTAATTGTATCAAAATATTTGTTACAGTGGAACCTCTTTAGTATGTTTTTCAGGGGACCAGACAAAACGACTTACTAAAGTGAAAAACTAAAAACTTACTAAAGAAACTATTCAACATGTGGGAGCATATAGATAAGATCAAAGAATAAAACTTACCGAGGTGAAAAATGTACCAACAAGAAACTTACCAAAGATGTTCTACTGTACATGACTTGACATAACTTTGATTGTAATCGGCCAGAAAATTTCTATGTTGCATGATTCTTAGATTAAGACGTACATAGTGCATACCAGTACAATATTTCCTTGTTGCTCCAGATTCTCGCCTTGCATCAACTTGGACTTCTACCACGATTTGGTAAACGTTTTGGACCAGTTGATGGACGGAACTCTACTCGGCTACAGGGAACAACTCCACTGCATTCAGACTGTGTTCACTATCCTTTCTGGACAAGGCGATGTCCTCACCATTGATCCACTAAGATTCTACACACATTTGTACAGGAATCTACTTCAAATTAATGGAGGTAATAACTAATAATGCTACTAGTCTGAAACAGTATCTCATAGTCTTCAAAACTGGGGCTTGAATTAGGTCTATTCTTACGGTACCACGTCATTATTGGGGACGTCTGGGGAAATCATTTTTATAAACTTGGCATTCGTCTCGATAATTATAATGATAATCGTAGCATTCGGACTCTTCCTTGTAGCCTATTGTTGGGGTACATCTTATTTGTTTTAATTAATAGTAATTATTAAACTGTGGCATTGCATGTGAATCTAATTCACTTCTACTGATGTATCAATTGAGGTGTGACTCATAGATCTATATGTATTGTTCTGCTTCTTCTATAGGATGCAATCATGCGGATTTTATGATAGCTCTTAAAACACTGGATGTCGTACTTGTTCGTCGCATTAAGAAAGTATCTCAGCAACGTCTTTTAGCTTTCACAAAGCGACTGAGCATTCTCGCCATGCAAGTCTTACACAATGGCACCCTTGGTTGTTTGGCGATAATCAAGTCAATCATGCAGTTGAACAGAACGGTGGATGTTTTGTTGGATTGCGACTCGACGGTCGGCCAAGGAACTTATTATGCAGAGCTGGACGATCCAGAATATAGTAACGCTAGTAATTCAGCGCTGTGGGAGCTTACAGCTTTGCAGCGTCATTACCATCCGATTGTCCGCAGTTATGCTACCAATATTCTGTGTGGGATGCCCGCTTCTGGACAACATAGCGTAGCTCCCGAATTTTCAAAACTGCAAGTACCAGTTCATCATCTGTTGAACTATTCAGTATTTAGTAGGCTCATAGTTACTTTTTTTTTATTAACATCAAAAGCTCAACATACATGTGCCCTACTTAGGCTCTAAGAATGACAAGTTGGGACTATTCAGAGACACCACAGAGACATTCTCAGGTCTCACTACCCTAAAAAGGTTGACTAATTCTAGTGTTACTCATTAAGACTTCCAATAGTTGCACCACAGTGAGGAACTTGTCTTATTTTTTCAATTGAACTGCAATGTCTGTTAACTAGGAATGCCGCCATTGATTGATTAACTATCGATTATATATCAACGATTATATATTGGATCACTAGTCGATGTTATAAACCCTAATCGATGAAAATTCATCAAATGATTACAGTAGAACGTCAGTTATATGATCCTCATTTATACGATTTTTACATTTATACGACTTTTCCAGGTGGTCCCAACCGTTCTCCATAGGACTACATGTTGAATTTCTTCTATTATACAACTCATTTATTCACACCTTTTCGTATATACAACTGAATTTCTTATCTCCTTCCAACATTTTCAATAATTCCAGTCAGGTGTTCATCTTAAAGTCGTAAAAACCCCAAAACGTAAACAACACATGTGTAAGCACACCTGTTTTTCCTAGTAAAAATACCACCTTATCATGACTTCTTCACTCCTACCTGGGTTTTTCCCACCCCAAAAAATATTTATAAATATTGTCTAGTCCTAAATCACTTATATTCATGAAGAGACGCATCATTTTCCTAAACCAATCATCACTCTTTAGAGCAACAGGACCTCCAACCTCAAGGTTTGGAAGCACACTGCCAAGAATGTTGCAATCACACTGGCACATTTGCCCAGCCAGTGACAGCTGATAATGTGTGGGGGGGGGGTATGCAAGGCGTGTGCAGGAGCGCATTTCTTTCATGTCAACGAAAAGTGATTTCAAAATCGAAGTATTTTAAAAAGGCACTGATGATCGCTTTTCATTGTTTGAAGTCAAATGTCATTTCAATAATATTCCATTTCTAATAGGGACAGAAAAACAAAAACATGTAATTCTGTCTATGTCATGTCAAACATTTGAAGTAAATGCCACACTAGGAGTCGTCTGGACAGTGTTAATTGGTTGCTATGAGCATTGGTAAATGTCTGCGTCTGTCTCTCACAAAGCACATGTCATCTGAGAGCTGTCAAGGACATAATGGCATGCTGTAGTGGTGCGAGGGTTGGTGAGGGGGCGGAGGGGAGAGCTGTGACACGTCTTTACTTACAGACCAGACCAAAAACATCATACACAAGAAAATAAAGACCAAAAAAAAAACATTGATTATGCAGTGGGTAAATGTTTGAACCCAGATTCATTAATAAATCATTTATACGTTTATCCATTTATACGATTTTTTTCTCAGTCCCCTGAAAGTCGTATAAACGACGTTCTACTGTATTAATTTATGTTGTGAAGCAGTGTACAAAAATTTGCGCTCAGCTTCTGAGACAAATGGTATCGATGAAGCTAAGGCCACGAGTGTAGGCACCTACTGTATTTTTTCCATTATATTTTTGCCAATTTTATCTCATTGACTAATCAAATAATCAATTGTTTTATACTTGAAATATGATCTTATTAGATCATGAGATCTAATGTCATTAGATTGATAATCATGAAAAATTTATTGATCAATGTCACTTCTTGGCATTGATCAATCAGTGTCACTTTTTGGCATTGAATGAGAACCGTCCTTATGTATAGAGATGTAGGAATTCAGCATTAATGAAATAGACTGTCAAATCCAAATATTTTACAAGGATATATATTTTTGATATTCTTTGTGTTTCATGGTATTTCAATTCATTCAACATTATACGGTATGCTATTCCACTATTTTTCACTATAAATGTCTTTTTCAGAGTCTTTAGCTACATTTAGCTTTTTCATGAAAATTTGCATAATTTTGAAGATATTGAGCTTGATCATTTGAAATAATGTTTTTATAAGTGTGTTCTAATATAAAATTAACTGGAGATACCAAATATCAAGTTGAAAAGAATCGTTGCCTCTTTTCTCAAATACCTATTAGATAATAAGTGGTATTTCGACAACTTCCTGCCTCAGACTGAAAAGTCCGAGAGAATGTGTAATTTCCGTTAATAATCCAGTAGTTGTTGATCTAGAGATCACAGTTCCTGTTTTTAGTAGTTTGCTACAAAATGCTACATTTCACATGAATACAGTGAAACCTCTATCCATCGTTTTTCAAGGGACCAGGAAAATAAAACCATCAATCCAGAAAACTATCCATCCAGGAGAATTTAACATTGATTATATGGGAGTGGGGCTAGAAAAAATGAATGATACATCCAGGAAAACGATAGATCCGGGAACGATGCATAGAGGTTTCACTGTATAGGCTACGGAACCTAAAAATAAATGCTATATTCCTTTAACTCTACTCATGTATAATGTTTGACTATATTTTCCAGGTCGCCAGAAGCTCTGTTCAACGAGTTCGATCCTTCCGAGGTAAAATTCAACCCAGCTGTTAAGCCTCTTAAAAAAGGTCAACTACAGAAAAGAAAGCCTCTTACAGAGACGAATTTCCATAGTCAAGAATTGCAAGACGATGTGAACAATCTTGCCATATCAAACAATACTGGTTCATTGAACTTTTATTCTGATTGGTCTAAAAAAGTATCCGTCAAGAATGGAGCAGACGTTGACATTGATTCGAAATTGAAATTTACAGACAATTGAAACAAGTAGTAGGTCTAAGTATCGTCTAGAAATGATTTTAGACGAAAGTTTGAAAATATTTTATTGCTACTTGAAAATATCAAATTTTAATTTGATAATACATATACAACTTGTATTGTTCTCTCTTCATATTATATATACTTACATTAATTATGTCGGGTCTGTTTGACTTTTAAATATTATTTCTACCTTTTCAACTAGACTTGGAAATCCAGGATCTAGGATGCATAATCGCACAGCTTCTTCCAGATCGAAATCTTCTATCAAAGATTGTGGAACTGTAACAATCGATGTTTTAGCGTAACACTCTCCCAAAACAGTGGCATAGATACTCTTGAATTGAAAACCATATAAAGGTGTTGTGCAGATGCTAAGCTATACTTTATTTTTATTTTATTTTCAATTTCAACAATCAAAGACATGATGGTGTTGTGAGTTTTTACCATTTTTTATTTTGATGTGTCGATAGTATTTCAGTCGAGTTTCTGAATGTGGCTCAGTATTGTACATAAAAGCAAAGTTGGTCAAATGCGTATTTTTTTTTACGTAATTCATTCATTAGATCTAGTAGATTTTAAGTAAGAATGGAACTACTCTAATAGACTGTGCCTTGCATTACCTCAAGACTACTGTCACTTCCTGTTGACAACAATGTTTGTTACTACGTTTTTTTTTTGCACAATGAACATTTATGAATCGGTCAGTTTAATAATGGACAGACTGATTAACCACTTTTGTTTTTATGCTCCTTTGACTTTTAAAACAACGTTCAACCAAGTGGGATGTTTCAACTGTGATAAATTTTAGGTATCTTATCTGGATATTTCTAAATTACCACAGTTAATACAGTATAGACCTAGATGGCCAATTGATGTCATGCTGATCTGTAGTCATTGATTGTCCTAGATTCAAGTACCCATACATACTACAGTATGTGTTAAGTTTCACGAACAACTTACCTGTCATAATGGTGCTAATTGGTCCTGTGCCATTCAATAATGCTCGGTAGCACTCGCATATTGGCAAATGACTTTTTGTTGCCTGATCTGAAGTGGAAAAGTGAATGGAAGTTTTTTTAGGGAAATGTGTCAATTGTATTTGGGAAGACTGAAGAACAATAATTTAAGCAACGTAATACTAAACTACATAGTTATATCTTTTGGCAGTTCTTAAAAAACATGGTAGAATCAGATTTTGGGGCTGTAGTTGCTAATTGGATTTAATATGTTCCGATATAGTTTTTGCAGTGGCGGCTGGGGACTTTAAACAATAGGTAGAGACATGTAAAAATAGCAATTGCTATAAAAGCGACAAAATCTGAAAGTGCTTTGAAGCATATTTTTCTCACATTTCTTCATGTTTCTACACATTTGATGTTGTTTGATCATGTTTTTGAAAAGGCGACAAAGCGCTACAAAGATCTGAATCTGCTATGTTTCAACGTATTGGCGATATAGTCACTATATTCAAAATAAAAGCTCTATAGACGCTATTTTCTGCAGAATATATCAATTGGGAAGTGAACAGGTGGAGTCAGTTGAGGAATTTTGAAAACCAAAGCCCATCTGCAAAGGTAGGAGACAGTAGGTTTAACCTGGGGGTGGACATCATTTTACTTCAAATATCAATTTCAGCGTTCCATTTGTATGCCTATTGTGAGTTATATAATGGTTTGAAGGGTACTGTACTGTATTGTTGTAATGCTACAGAATATTGTTGCGCTACAAAACACAATGTTTCAAATTAATAGATGCATCAAAGTGCTACTTTTCAAATTGTAAATGCTATGAAAAGAAAAAATAGATGCTATATTTACATGTCTCTAACAATAGGGAGTGCTGCAGTTGATACAACAAATTACCGTATATACAAAGGTATGGAGCCACAGAACAATGAGTGTCTATAGCCTCACAAGTAGCACTGAATGACAGAATATTTTACTCCCATGAATTAGACTCAATTTCCCCCTTTTACATCCACATGTAGAGCTCAAAAATTCATTTAAAAAAAAAAAGAACTTTTTTTTTCTACTTGACTAGAATCTCTTAAACATGTCTGCATGGATTTATTAAAAAATTGTAACTTGGATTTAATGCTGCCATAACGCAAATATTCCGATGTATCTATTTGGAAACTATACTTTAAAAATTCAGTTTTTATAAAATTAAAAGTTTCTATAAGATAAGATAAGATAAGTATTTATTGTCAAAGATCCTCATTATACATTACAGCACAGGATTTAGAGACACGTATTATATACATGATTGTGTATACATACTACATCAACAATGTTGTACTATTGTCGACACTATACTATGAAATATTAATACAGTAATAATAATAACAAAAGTGAAAAAGCTATGTACAATATTGATTTTCATAGTTATTGTGATGAAAAAAGACAAGAGTATAGAGAAATAATTCAATTGCTTTACATGACTAGTGAGCTGAAAAATCATGGTATAGATATGTAGACCCATGGGTCTACATATCTCTACCATGATTTTTCAGCGTGACACCACCCAATGCTATCTGTTGGAAGCTCAGTACTGAAGAATACCCACTATCAATAAGGTTGTCATTCGGCTCTAAACACCCAGCTGATGGTTATATTGGGTTTTAACGACGCACTGTAATGATGACTAAGATCTATTGCATCCAGCCGATAGTAATAAGAGAACGCTGCGAGAGCAAGGTGTCTTGCAGTGTTTGGACAAGTTCAAACTTGCGTGCTACACCTGTGCAGCACACCGGGCAAAGCTAATGTCATATACTTTTCCCCACACCGCACCTATGGTCAGCCATGTGCAACTATCGAACGCATAGTATGTTAATACTAACTATAATACTATAATATAAAACTATAATAATATGAACTGTATAGTTATACAGGTTGAGTATAACTAGTTGCATTCTTACAGGCTTTCAGTGGCGTGTAGATTCTATGATGCATTTGAAGCCGGGACGTTCAATAATGAATAATTACTATATTTTTGTTAATACTTTTTCATAAAGCTATATTTTCTCAACAATAATTGTTGGAAAAAAACTTTATGCGATATGAAGGAAATAATTTATTCAAGATGAATTGATTAAAAAATGGTATGTATTGGGAAAATCTCAGGGAGTGCTGCCAATCTGCAGTACATGAGCCGCCACTGTGTTTTTGTGACATGCTGAAGCTAAGAATGTTGGTCCTTCGGGAAATAATTATGTGCCAAAGTATACGTAAAAGTACAACATACCGTTTAATAACCTCTACCTTAGTAATATGTTATATTCATCTGTGGGACTGGATATACACTAGTAGGCCTAGGCCTGCCTTTGAATATCCAGTGGTATCGGCAAAAAACATGATTGAAATGAGAAATAGATTCTGGTTGTTGACACGATTTTACTTACATTATTTGTTCCATAGGAACCTATATTGTCATGTAATCTTTGATCTATGAAAGATACAGTAATTAAAGACAGGTTTAAGGATACAATTACATTTAATTAAATTGATTGTGTGTATTAGCAATAACAAAATTTACCATTGTTCCTTTTGATGGAGATGAACTTTTCCAGTTTCTCAGTACAATCCAGACAATTTTCTTTACTGGATCCGTGCTCACTCGTTGTAAATTTGATGCGAAGTCTACGAGATAAGGACTGGAGAAAAAAAATTCAATTAGGCTCTTATTGAGTTTCTCAAGATTTATAGTAGTACAGTATAGCATTGAAAATACATATTTTTACAATCAGTTGATACCTCTAATACTGTTGGATAAGCAGAAGTCAGTTCGACAAACTAGAAAAAAATCATCAAAAGTTCAATTGTATAATTTTCTTTAAGCCTACTTGCTGTGAAGGTTAAACAGAGAAACTTGAATGCTAGAACTTACAAAATTTGTTTAGGGTAAATTTTGGGAGAAAATTGATGGTGACATTTTGATGAACAGTATTGATTACTTGCCAAGTTTGTAATTGGATGAGCAAAGCAATGACTCAATTTTACCATACTTGATAAGAACTTATTTTTGTTTGCGCACTCCACAGACCAAACGATTGAAATTGACTTGGCATGCACATGTCGTCATCTAACTTGATACTTTTTTTTATATTGGGCTTTAACGAAGCACTATACTGATGGCTATACGATCTATTGGCATCGGTGGATGATAAATGAGATGATGGGATGAAAGGTTATTTCATTAGGTGTTGTGGATGGTGGAAAGGAGTCGGCCGTGGCCTGTTAAGGAACTATCCCAGTATCAACCTGAACGACAGAGGGAAACCACGAAAAAACCCTGTCAGGGTGGTCGACCATGTCAGGAATCGAACCCCGATCTCCCGAATGACGGTTGAGTGTGTTACCACTCGGCCACGCGTCTCGGTAACTCAATACTGTATAGTTTCGAGGTACGATTAGTTTAGCCTGTTTTGAGATATATAATTTTGAAATTTTGAAAACTTCAAGAATATCCCAGAGGGAAGATATGGACAAATATTTGCTCCGAATAAATTCATATTTTAATAGAATTTAATGATTACTACCTGCCAATTTCAATATATGGAGAAGTTACGTGGTCATTGAACTGGAGAGAAGAAAAAAAATGGAGGCAGCAGAAATAAAGTTTGTGAGGAGTGTATTAGGAGTGTCAAACATGGAGACGACTAGAAGCAAAAATATAAGGAATAAAGTGGAAGTGGAAAGGTTATCATATAAAATGGGAAGGGAGAGACTTGGGTGGTACAAGCATGTGCGACAAAAGGAGAAGGAGAGAGTACTGAGAGCAATGTTTGATGTAGCAAAAAAACAATGAAGCTAAGAGAACAATTAGAAGTCCAAGAAAAAGGTGACAGGAGGGAGTAAAGTTAGGGGTAGTCAACCGAGGAAAAATGGGAGGAAGTGGTAGACGAGAGATGGTGGTGAATAGAGAACGGTGGAGGGAACTTGTAGGAAGAGAAGAAGAAGCAGAGAAGGAAGAAGTTGGAACTGGCAGGAACCGATTGATGTAATAAGTCTGCCCTAGAAGAAGTGGTGGAAACACCCTCTGGCCCAATTTAATTGGTTATTTGGGTTTGAGATGTATATATATATATATATATATATATATATATATATATATATATATATATATATATATTATATATATACATATATATCTCAAACCCAAATAACCAATTAAATTGGGCCAGATTAAATTGGGCCAGAGGGTGTTTCCACCACTTCTTCTAGGGCAGACTTATTACATCATATCTCAAACCCAAATAACCAATTAAATTGGGCCAGAGGGTGTATATAGTAGGCCTGCAACAGACATAATGATATAGTTATATCATTATGTCTGTTGCAGGCCTACTATATAATCTGTTCTATCGTTACTTAATGTATTTTTTTTTCATCTTCTGAGTGTATTTAATGTAATTGTGAGTAGAAGAAAAAAAAATAGCATATCCTGCTAATAATAAAGAATCTATCATATGAGGAATTGAAGCACACAAATTGTACACCTTATTCAAAGTCTTACATTAATTGAATGAGCTGTTTTAAAGATGAAAGTGATGATGTAACTTTTTTAGGCCCTCATCAATTTAATAAAGCTATTAAAAAAACTCAACAGGTAAAACCAATTCGTGATTAAAAGCTAACCAGGCGGCAGCACTGTCGAAGTGGGCGAAAATTCAAACTGGCCATCCGGAGGCAGTTAGATGTCATGTGTTGTTGTATGCTATTTTTTTTAAGTATCTGCCTCCGCCCAGTTCACTAAAACGCCACCAGATGTCTGTCACTTTGCTTTTAATTGAAAATTGGATCGTGGAACGATTGAAGTTAGAATCAGGAGGCAGTCAGTCAATAGATTCAAATCTATTGTACCATCGTATCGTATCTATTGTATCTATTGTAATCTTCCCAGTACATTTCATGAAAAATCTAACTCATTTTACTTCGCATATGTTGCGTGTTTGTAGCTTAATCTTGAATTGAGTATCTTGCTAAATGTGCTCTTGAAATGTAAGAATATGAATAATAATGAATTTGAATATTTCAATTGAAACTTGCAGTTGGTTTGCAGTCCAAGCAAGCTGCTGCTATGTTATATTTGTATTACTACTGTACTTGTGTTTTAATAATTACCTCATTCTGGATAACTATTACCAGTATTGGTCCCTTTGCAATTCCACGAATGTCTTTAGCGCCCATAGTCAGAATTACACTGTCGTACACTACACCATTTTGGATGACGATCAGTTGATTACCCTAGGAATAATAAAACATGATTAAATAAAGCTCTCAAATACAGATGCCAGTACCAGATGGGTATACCAGTAGACTTGGGGTATATCTAGCATTATAGCTTATATTTTAGTTGACTGAGGAAATTATGTTGGGTCAAAACAAATTCGAAAAAGACAACTGAAAATTTCGTAATTATTTCACCACACTTTATTGTAATGTTGGTGAATATTAAAAATTCAAGCTATGGTATTGATTAATGATTATGGCTATGCTTTTCATAATACATAGTTATACTTCCAAGTTGCTAACAATTAATTCTTATACAGATAATTCAGGATAAAATATTCAGTTTAGGCCTATTATTCCTTGTGGTGCATTTGGTATATAGGCCTGGGTCAACTCTGTTTACTCTTCTAAGCACATGCTTCAGTGGCATAGTCAGGGGTTTCCAGTTGAGGCATGTGCCCCCGCTGGACGACTTCTTGTGTGTTTGGCGCCCTTTTCAGATTCATTGTGATAATTCACATTTCACTTGTGAAATTGATATATTTGTATGCGTGACTGATAGTGAAAACCGAGCTGTCCTAATTATCATCGTCCGATGTGTTTACATGCATATCGCGCAAGCATTTTCTCCAGTTCCATACCGACAGTAATAATACAGATTCGCAGCTGGTGTTCCCGTTAATTTGTTGTATTTGCGATTCCCAATACAATGGGGGAAATTGTGAGTTTTCTCTATCTTTCATCGCACAGCGGCGCCCTCAGCCGTAATCATAGCGCCCTAATGGAAGCATTTTAAGACTTGCAAGATGACACAACTACTGTCAAGTAGATAGAGGTGAAAAGTGAATCTTTTTCAAAGTGTAGGGGCCTATATATATTTCATTTTCAATTATTTGAAAAATGTCGTTATTATTCTACAAACACATTCCGTAATTTCTATTACTATTATTGTATTATTGTTTGTTTTCTTTGTGGAACCATCTAAAGAGCCTAATCATTCAGACCCAAAATCATTATCGTATACAAGGGTAACTTCCAATGAGGGTCGTCTCTATAGAAAAGGGCAAAGAGGATGACTGGCCGGAGAGTCAAATTCGAGGGACGTTATCGAGGACGCACATTTGTGACATTCTATTAAAAATTGATGATATTCTGTGATTCATAATCTATTTTATTCACATTATTGGATGGAGCAAATATTCTCATTTATATACATGTATCATTGTTATCAATGATGGATTAATTTACCGTTGTATTTGTTTGTATCAGTCATTTATCAAAATTAGCCTCCTTATCTAAAAAATCTATATGTTCAAGAAATTTTGTGTAGTTCCCAAAACCTGTAGAATCAAATTGAAAGAGAGAAAACCAAAAAAATGTCTCTGCGGGGCTTAGTTCCACCCACCCATGCATTCACCTTCAATATGGGTACTTGGTTTTGAGGG
Organism: Brachyptera risi; assembly: GCA_964007535.1. NCBI lineage: Eukaryota > Metazoa > Arthropoda > Insecta > Plecoptera > Taeniopterygidae > Brachyptera > Brachyptera risi. Next base: position 73,769,251 of record OZ023326.1, read on the forward strand.
CTCACAATCGAGTCCTTTTGCCCGGGGCGCTGAGATGACACAGAAAAACGATTCTGAGTCACAATAACTGTTATTGGCAAATATCACTTGGGTTCCTTCAGTTCTGTAAGAAAATTAATTTTAGCATCTGAATCTCATCTTGGACACGTTAAACCATATTGAAAAAGGTATACACTCCAAAAATTCCCTGCGGGGCCAGAAGGGGGCCTTCCCCCCTTGCCCCTGCGGATCACCATCTTGTGGTAATTCTTCATCTTAGAGCTATACAAAATAATGCATATATGCAGGATCGGTTCATAAAATTCATGCTGTCTGAGTAGAATATGGCAATTGAATCAAATTAAAATATGTATACCTAATCACAACGAAAAATTGAAAAATAAACATTCCTGCAAGGCGGTTGTGCCTTTCCCCCATCATTGAATTGTATTGTATGTCTTTATTTGAACGATATTTGTATAATATAATAATATATGGTATGGTATATTGTAATTTCCCTACGGGAAATTGTATTTCCCTACGCACGCATACTTCACGGTCATTGTGACTATAGCTTGCTCTGAATCACGCTCTTACATTTGAATTATTTGTGTACATTTTGATCAAAGTTTTATGCTGGCGCCCTTTTCAAAATTCTTGCCCCTCTGACCTAAAATCCTGGCTACGTCACTGACATGCTTATAATGTGCTTACCTTTACACAATAGGTCCTAGGCCTATATCTGATAGTTTTGATCGAAATCTAATTCTAATCGTGTCGACTTATCTCTTACCATCAATTGTAGCGAAATTTTGCCATCAACTTTGGAAATATGATTCCACGTTATGGAATCTTTCGAAGATGCATATTTTTCAAGCAACCACATTGCAGATTACGATATTATCTGGGATTATGGCCCCAGGAGATTAGTTATGATTATAGATATTATTAAGTGATAATTTCAAAATCATAATGAAATGAAAATATTCAAGACTTTTGTTGAAGCATCTAAGCAAATGGTTCGAAGTATTATTTTTGAATTTGGAGTGTTTAATAGAATCGGCATGAGCCGATGACAAGTAGAAGGCGGTGACAAGTATAGTTATTTGGCAGCTGCTATACCCACGAATTTCGTGAATCTAGTATATGAAAAAACTATATCCACGAAATTTCGTAAATCTAAGGCTGCGAAAAACTATGGGTGGATTGCAAAGACATGAGCCGTGGTCGTGGTTTAGACGGCGTCTAGCTAGACGCTGCTTAGCCGCCGCCTAGCTTTTTCGTGCAGAGACGAAGTTCAGACGAGGTTTATCTCGGCCGAGTCACAGCCGAGGCTTTGTTGATAATACACTTGACAACACTGTCAACTGACAGTCGACAGCCAATAGGAACGCGTATTTGCGTCACGTGACGGCGATCGTATCGTTTTCCAATTTGACAGATTAGGTTATAGAATATGACGAACTGGAATGTTGCCAATTCAAATTGTGAAATTGAGTCAGCTTCAATTCGTAAACGGTGTCTAATGATTGAGAATAAATGGATCAAACAGCTTTAAAATACTACGGATGAAAAAGAAGGCAAGAAAGAAAAACGAGATTGAGTAGGCCACTCAGGCCTTCCATAACCTATACATGGTAAGTTTAATTAACACAATAAATGATATGTGTCGTCTCTGTGATAGAAAATATGATAGCCTACATACATAATAGTAATTATTGTATTTCTACTGCACCTCCCTAATCTGATATATTTTTTCACTCTTTAAAGGACATGGTAGCTCGATAATGTGAACTGGGACATCTCCGATCAGGCCCAGGACTTCAGTATCAACATCTCCGGCAAGCGAGAATAGAAATACTTCGATACGAACAGCAAAATTGGTAGTAGGGCCTACACTTGACATCTAATCAACACGTCTGAATGGTCGAGCAGTTTAGTCTGATGGTCTGTAATATTGAACGCTCGTCGTCCGTGGTTTGAAACTTCTAGCCGGCTACTTTGTTGATTGAAATTGAGTGCATAATCATGCTTTTTGGTCAATAAGGCTTGTGGAATGGGTATTTTGGGGGGGAAAACATTGACATGAACTACCTGCATCTCAGTAAATGATGTTAATATTCTATCAATATCATGATAATAATGTGAATTATGTTAATAAATTTACTCTTGTTGTACATTATCTGACTTGTGTGAATTGTGTTCCATTCATTGCTTGAACCCAGATTCTTGACTATACTCTGACTGTCTAATATAATCTTGCAATTTGTGAACTACAACATTAGATGATCTTTATTTGCCATCATATGGTGTACAATCCAAAATGCAAGGTGCGGTCTTACGACCACTCTGCCACCTAATCTTCTCCTTAGAATTATAGAGGCCTACCGGTATATCATAACTGAAACATGAAATAAAACAAAATTGGAGATAAATTGGAATAACTAAAGACCCAAGGATGGACTTGACATGACTTGTATATTATTCAATCTCTATTAGTGATTAATGTAGGCCTACTAGAAGAAAGTAAGATGAAAGTTGAACCAGTACGCCCCGGGCCTTTACGAGAAACACATAATATTCTAATTTAAAATTCAATCAATCAAGTATTATCTAGAAATATTGAGTAAAGAAGTATCTTCATCAATGCTAGTAGTGTCTAAACAATCATGAACTGAAGGAAATGATATTCAAAATAAGGTTAGGTTAAACTGAAATGATATAAATCAATTGAGAAAACCATTTTAATGTATCAAATAATTAGTATACATTCCCATTTCGAAAAGTCTTCAAGAGTAATCAGTTGAACCATCATAATTATTTTCATTGTAATAGTGTAATGTTTTCGTTGGTATAAAAGAACAATAAGGAATTCTGTACTGATTTATTAAGAATACAAATAAAGATGTTACATTTAGAACAAGAGTATAACACTGACAACTCTGACCACTCTCTGATCCTATTCTTCTCTCTCTTTCGTCCAGCTTTTATATCTAATTGTACAAAATAATGTTATACAGTTAAACGGATTTAAATGAGTGATAATAGGATGTTATGATCATTTGATGTTATGATCGTCTCACATATTAAAGAAACCATTAATAATACATTTCAATGACATACAGAAATATTAATATAGTCTATGCGTTAATAAGTTTACAATAATAGGATGTACGTCTGTGAATAATACATGATAGTATGACGTAGAACATTGGTACATTACACCTCCGTCCTTAAATTAAACAATATGTTAAAACTTATAGTTTATGTGGTATTGTAGTGCATATGCGAGAGATAGATATAATATTGTTGACTAAATTATCATATAGGATTCAGTACATATAACATATAATATAATATATAATTTTTCATTTTTTTTTTATTTTCATTTACACATACATTAAGGTAGGTGAAGCCCATTCTTAAATCTAAGATAATATTACAATTTTTAATACTTGATAAGATTATCCAAGTACAACTACAAAGAAGTATGAAATATTCAATCATTAAGTGATTGACGTGTTATGTGTAATCTGTATCTATTCTTTCAATTTTGACGAATGTCTGATACTTCTCCTTGAGGGATTTTCAGGTTCTAAAGAATCGTCATCAACATCAGTAAGTTCAATTGAGACATCGTCCGTGTGTGAACGTCTACTGGTTCGTTTTCCCTTGAAAACATTTAGGGTTAAACAATTGCTTAAACTTGTACAGCAATTAGAGTCATGATTGTGACCATTGTGTTTATTTTTGAAAAATTTACAACAATTCAATATTTTATACAAAATGTATAAAATTAAGGCTAATGCTAAGATGTATGTTAAGTAACCATATATAGACAGATTATTTTTTACAATATTATGATGTGATAATTCATCTGTAAGCTTTGACAAATCATCTAGCTTGTGACTTGCTACTTGCAAATCATCTAGGTCCAAGTTTGAAATGGGTAATTTTGCTAATGAGGGGTATGAAATATTAATTTTCCTTTTCTCTTCAACACAACAATCATCTTGAATAATATCAAATTTCGGTATCACTGATGTGTGATTTCTCACTAAATTAACATAATTAGCTGTCAATATTGTAGAGCTGGAATAAGCTTTACATGTATTGGCTAATGACAAAATTCCTGTTTTTGAAAGCGTCATGTCTAATGGATGTTGAGATTGACAAGTAATTGTAATGTGTGTAACTTTAGGTAAGATATAAATCCATTCATTACGTTCATGCAATCTATGCCATATCTCTTGTTTGATGATAGATGTTCGTTTATCACAAGATTTAGGAATGAAATTGCTTGTTGACAAGAGTTCGGTTTCGCATATTGGTTTACTATGTAGCGAAAATAAAGGTTGTGTAAGTTTGCAAATGTTCATGTGTGTGGATAGTTGTTTACATTCATTAAGATTTTCGGGTGTTGTATATTGTAATTTATTTTGTGAAACGACCAAATATTTTGTTGTCGGTAATATAAAGATATATGTATTATCATCACCTGTGCTCTGAATTGGTAAAGGAATTAAACCATAAAGATCAAATTTGTTGTCGTTTACAAGTGGATTTTTGATTATAAATATTAATTTTTTATTCATGAAATAAACTTGAAGCGTTGCTATTTGTAATAGTTCATGTGCATATATGTTCTCTAATGGTACTGGATAATTAGTCGAAGGTGGAAGATTGAGTACAGTTTTATTATTATTATTTAACTCTTGCAAATGCACATAAATGCGCGGTGGCAAGTTCCCTAAGTACCCCTATCCCACCATCTCCTTAACCCTCTGACGGAATAACTTTAACCTGATTTCATCCCCTTCAAAAACATTTCTACTAAGCCCATTCCAGTCCCTACCTGTCCTATTTAAGAAAGAGAATTTACCGACATCTAATGTAGCCCCCTTTATGACTACCGCTCTATCATGACCCCGCCTACCTCCATACCCTGACTTATTTCTTTTTATCAACTCATGCAGCTCCCCCCACCCCCCCTCTCCCTCCATTACCCTGAAGAAATTACATAAACGATCCTCCTTCCTCCGTATTTCCAATTTCTGCCACCCCAGGTCTCTCATCATCTCAGTTGGACTCTCCAACATTCTTACCCTCTCCCCCCTTTCATTCTCATCCCATTTCCACCTCCTAACCCTACCTGTAACCCTTCTCACAGCAATCCTTTGAACCCTTTCCACATCCCTTATCTCACCTAATCTATAAGGATCCCAAACTGAACTAGCATATTCTACCATGGGACGCACTAACGAGAAATATGCTTTTTCCTTAATCTCCATACCTGCCCCCCTAAGTTGCCTCATTACAAAGTTTAGTGCATTTATACTCTTTTTTACTATTCTCTCAATCTGACTCCCCCACTCTAGACGATTATCAAATACCACCCCCAAATACTTGTAGTTTTCCACCAACTCCAGCGTCTTCCCTCCTACCTCATACACTACATCTGTCCTTATGTTTCTCTTACCGAATGTGACTAACTTGCACTTTCCTGTATTCAACCCCATCTTGTTTGACTGAACCCAACGATTAATTGCCGCTAAATCCACCTGAAGAGCTACTACATCCTCCTCTGTAATGATTTCCCTATATAACACACAATCATCTGCAAATAACCTTATTTTCGAATCAACAACACTAGTCAGATCATCTATATATAAATCAAACAATAAGGGACCCAACACACTACCCTGTGGAATTCCTGACGTAACCTTAGTCTCACTTGAAACCTCTGAACCCACCCGAACTCTTTGCACTCTATCCTGAAGAAAGTTTCCAATCCAATTAACCAACCCAGCATTCCCAACGGACATTTTTAACTTCCCTAATAATATATTGTGATCTACCTTATCAAAAGCCTTCTCGAAATCTAAAAACACTGCATCAACACGTCCCCCCCTATCAACTACCCCAGCCAACTCTTCTGCAAAACCTAACAACTGCGTCTCACATGAATAACCCTTCCTAAACCCATGCTGCACTTCTGAAATACTCCTTCTTTCATCTACCTTCTCCACTACTCTCTTTATAACCACCCTTTCCATTATCTTACACACATGCGATGTTAAACTAATTCCCCTGTAGTTGTCTACCCTACCCCTTTGCCCTCCCTTTGAAATTGGAACCACCTCCGCTTTTTTCCAAACTTGCGGTACTCTACCTGCTGTGAGTGAAGCTTGAAACAACCTTAGCAAATAACCTACAACTCCCCTACCCGCTAATTTCAGTAGATCGCTTTGCACCCCATCTATGCCTGGCGACTTCCCACTTTTTTGTGGGAAACTTCCCACTTTTCCCGCCTTTTGCGAATAGAATTGCATTGATTAGCATGCTATACTCTCTATCTAATTCGGAACTCGTTAATGTCAGTAATCCCAAGTGTTCGTCCATATCTTGTTTAGCTTCAGTATCAAATTTTTTTACAGTAGTGTTTTTAGTATACTCCTCGATAAATTTTAAATTTTTATTAAATATTTTTTCATTTTGGTGAAGATTAGTAATCGTGTTATTGAAGTTGGTGATTGTTGATTTAATAATCTGTGTTTGTTGTTTCAACAATTGCAATGTATCCTTTTCGTCCTTACTTATTGTGTTTATAGCGTTGTCGAAATAATCTGCATCATTTTGATCCATCGATCCAATGATTGTTTTAAAAACTGATCCAATTGCATTGAACCATCCTCTTTTGACTCTGGCGTGACCAATAAGATCTTGTAATGTCTGATCCTTGGTTTGAATGGTTGTTATAGTTTGTCCTAGAATACTCAACGACGTGCGACAGAGAGAACATTTTGAATAGAAGTCATTACTGCATATTGTTTTTGTTTTCTGATAAGTTCTTTCTACTAAATTTAATTTAGTTTCAAATGTTGATATATCCAAGTATGTGACTAGCTTCCATGAATTTTCGTAAAACTTTAATTCAGATATATGCTCGTAATAAATGCCTGGAGATTTTTCTATCATTGAATTATTGTAATTTTGATTCGCCCACACATGTGCTATCAATCTGAAACAAATGCATGTTTTAGTCGATTTGTGTGAACCAATACCTTCTTTCTATTAATTAAAATAGTACAGTTAACTGGCGAGTTTATTTCAGTTACAACATATGGACCATTGTAATTAGGACATAGCTTTTTTGATTTACCTAACTGAGTTTGCTCGTTTTGAAGATATACCTTTTCACCTATTTTGTACTCTACAGATTTAGATTTCCTGTCATAGTATTCCTTGTTTCTCATCTTCGATTGAAGAGCGTTTTCTCGTGCTAATTCCCGTGATTTTCTCAACTTGAGAGTTAATTCATCAATGTAATTATCATAAGTGTATTTGAATTCAGGTGATTTCGTTATAGAGGTAGGAAGTTCTGGTTTGTTACCAAATAAAAGTTCGTGTGGTGAGAATTTGGTTGTAGTGTGTGGTGTTGTATTATAAGAAAACATGGCAAAGTCTAACCACTGATCCCAATTATTTTGTTCATCCGATATGTAGTGTTTCAGATAATCTTTTAGTGTCATGTGACTTCGTTCAAGAGCTCCATTTGTTTGGGGTCTATAGGCTGTGCATTGAATTTGTTTTATTTTGAATAATTTAGAAATTTCTTTTAATAAATTTGATGTAAAATCTTTTCCTTGATCTGTTAGTATTGATTCTGGTATGCCAAATTTGCATATAAAGTTACTAACAAGAGTTTTTGCGATTGTAAGTGCGTCATGTGTCTCGACTGCATAAGCTTAAGAATATTTGGTTAGATCATCTTGTAGTGTTAGAATATATCTATTTCCTGATTCAGTCATTGTTATAGGACCAACAATATCTAAGAATATCTTTTGGAAAGCTTTCTCTGATGATGTCGTTATCTCCATTGGTTTACGATTTTTACGTCTGACAAGTTTGTTCTTTTGACAAGATTCGCAATGTTTAATGAAATTTTGAATATCGCTTTTCATGTTGTGCCATTTGTAATTTTGTTTGATACGATTGTAAGTTCTGTGAAAACCTGGATGCCCTGAAGAAAAATTTGAATGATTTTCTTTCAGAATTTGTTGAATTGCTTCTGCGTTAGGGTTGGTAATTATATCATGATATACGTGTATGTGTATAGATGTATTTTTGAAAACATATCTTATCATTGAGCGTACTTTGTTCCATTGTAAGCGATCTGTGCCGCTTCCTAGCTTTGGAATACTGATAGTTGTTCGATTGTGTTTTTGTAAATGTTCTCTGAGTTGGATTAAGACTTTGTATAGGTCCTCATAAGATGTTCTATTCCAAAAGTTTTGTTTTGTTACGAGATAGCAAATTAGTTCATTGTTCTCTTGAATGATTACAATGTCATGAACTTTTAGATTTTGTGATTTCAATTTTCCAATGTGATTGAATTTCTCTTTGAATTCGAGTGAGATTCCTGTTGACATTTCTAAGTCGGCTGATACGCAGTGAGCTAAGTTACCGCCGCTAGTGAATAATGATTCATTGTGTTCGTCTATGTTAGAATAGTTGAGGATAGTTGTTCCAAGTTTATTTATGAAATCTTGATATGATTCTGATGTTCTATTAGTGTTGATTTGGTTTACGTGTTTGATTCTGCTTAAAGCATCTGCATTACAGTTTTGCTTTCCTGGTTTATAATGAATTTCATAATCGTATTCCTCTAATTTTAGTCTCCATCGAATGAGTCTAGAACCTGGGTCTTTTACATTGAATAACCATATTAGTGACTTACAGTCGCTATAGATGTTGAATTTTCTACCGTATAAGTAAGGTCTGAAATGTTTTACTGACCATACGATTGCTAATAGTTCCTTTTCAATGGTAGAATAATTTGATTCTGCTTTGTTTAATGTTCGACTTGCATAAGAGATAGGAAGATCTTGAGATACAGGACCTTGTGATAATACTGCGCCGATTGCGTAGTTGCTTGCATCTGTAGTGAGATTGAATGCTTTAGTGAAATCAGGATACTGCAGAATTGGAGTACTGCATAATTTTTCTTTTAAAATTTCGAAAGAATTTTGTTGTGAACTAGTCCATTCATATAACACATCCTTTTTTAAGAGGTTCGTTAGGGGTTGAGTGATTTTACTGAAATTTTCAATGAAACGTCTGTAATATCCAGCTAATCCCAAAAATGATTTGATTTCAGTGGGTGTCTTTGGAACAGGAAATTCACGAACAGCTTTTACCTTGAGAGGATCAGGTTCGACTCCTGATTCGGTAATAATGTGACCTAAATACATAACTTCACGTCTAAGGAATTCGCATTTGTCGGGTTGTAACTTGAGGTTGTAATCTGAAAGTCGAGATAGAATTTCTTTCAATTTTGTGATGTGGTTTTCGAGTGTATCTGAGTAACAAACTATATCGTCTAAAAATACGAAACATCGAGTGCCCTGCAATCCGCTTAAAACATTGTCCATAAGACGCTGAAATTGTGAACTACCATTTTTTAATCCCATTGGCATACGTGTGAATTGATAGTGACCTAATGGTACAGTAAATGCAGTTTTTGATGCATCGTTCTGATCCATTTTTATTTGGTGAAATCCCGAAGAAAGATCTAGAGTTGTGAAATATTTTGAGTGACTAAGTTGATCTAGTATATCCGATATATTAGGAATTGGATATGAATCTCCGATTGTTATTTCATTTAGCTTTCTGTAATCAATTACCATTCTCCATTTCTTTTGCCCTGAAGCGTCCATTTTCTTTGGCACAATCCATACTGGTGAATTGTAAGGTGAATGACTTGGTTCTATAATGTTTTGATTTAACATGCTGGTTATTTGTTTATTTACTTCCTCCTTATGAATATCTGGAAATCGATATGTTTTTGTGTGTATTGGTATTCGTGTTGTAGTGGGAATTTGATGTTCAATTGAATCAGTGAAAGTTAGTTTGTCACCTTCTAGGTTAAACACGTGATTGTATTCATGACATATTCCTATGAGTGCGTTGTACTCTTCTATATTTAGATGAGATGTCCGTAGGGACTTTGTGATCTTATCGAGGCGATCGGATTTGGTGTTTCTAAGATTTGATCTAGAGTTAGCATTATGTAAGTCGTATTTATTAATAGGATCTAGTGATATCTCAATACGATTGATTTTGACTGATTTTTCAGTTGTATTTAACACTGACGTAAGAGCTATTGAGTTCGAGTTCACTCTTATTAGACTCGGGCATAAGTATACACCATCGAGGATTGTTATTTTATCAACGAAGCCTTCCTTAGCTTCTGGATTCCTAATAGTAATTGGAATGATCGTTTCGCATCTTGGCTTTATAATGAAGGATTGCAAGATTTGAAAGTCTGAGACAGATTTAGGATTGTCATGCACTTTGGAATTTGATATTGGAATTTGAATATGATTTAGTGCAATTACATCTTGATTTATGATCAATTGATCAGTTTCGTAATCGATTTTTGCGTTGACTGATTTCAAAAAGTCATTGCCTATTATGCCGTCATAGCTTATAGGGAAATTGTCTTTAACAACATGGAACACTTGTTTGTATACTTTATTGTTAACAATAATATCGAAATAACAGTAACATGTAGTTTCGATGGGATTATCGGTATTGTCTATTCCGCGTAACGTTATTTTATTGTCTTCGTAGCAGAGTGTGTCTCCTGCCAGTTTACTTAACTTTATGAGAGATATGTCAGCACCTGTGTCCAACAGATAGGAATTTTGCATTGATTTTGTTTGATTTGTTTCTAGTATGACATAAGTCGTCACTGCTTTTGGATTAATTAAACTGATTCGGCTTGAACTAAGTGTGCCGTCCTTGATGCAGCCGCCATCTGAGGAAGTTGATCGTTTAAATTATTGTGAGGTGTTTTGTTCGAATTATGATGTTTTGATTGATACGAGCTGTTATGTGTTTGAGTATTATTAGAGTTACTGGATGTATTCTGTTGTGTGCGTATGCGATTATTGTATTCTCTTTTCCTACACTCATTTATTACGTGTTCATCCCGTTTGCAATAATTGCAATTTTTCTTTTGAAAGTTAGTGTCTTGACTAGTTGAATTGTTTTTGAAATGTCATACATTATTTTCTTGATGAGATTTGTTGGAATTTTTGTTAAAGTAGCAATTGAAAGAAGTATGTCCTGATTTGTTACAATGATTGCAATGCTTAGCTGATGAATTATTCACATTTTGATACTTTTGAATTTCATTCTTTGATTTCTGTTCTTGTTCTTCTACTGATGCAATTGATATAGCATCTTCAAGTGAACTTGGTTTCTGTGATTTAACAATTAACGCAAGTTCTCTGTTTAAACCTGTGATAAAAACGTTCATTGCTTGGTTTTTTAGCAAGTTAACACAAGCGGTTCTACCGTCTGCATTTAGACCTTCATCCAAAGAATTTAACAATTTTATGTAGCAATTTTCTATTTTGTTTGCATAAGACATAACATCTTCTTTAGGATTTTGTTTGCATGAGTTTAATTCTAATTGCCATTGTCCTACTGTGCGTTTTTCAGAATATGCTTCTAATAGATAAGATTTAAGTGCTTGCCAATCATCGAAAGTTCGGTTTCTGATTAGAGCTCTGGCATTGTTTATGAGTTTAGTTTCAATGATTGCGAACAGTATGGATTTTAAGTCAGCTTTAATTAACTTAAATATTGGCCTTATCACAGTTATCTATGAATTCGTACAATTTCGATTTTGTACCATCAAAACGTACTAACATTTTTTCAGCAAGTTCGATGGATATGGTAGAAGCTGCCATCTTTATTTTGTATTGTTATTGAATTTTGACTTGGATTTAATTTATTGTTATGACACTTATGAAGTTTGAGTCTTTAACTTACAGTGAAATGATGACTAATTTCATTGCTGAACGGCTTGATGCTCTTGATTCTTGGTTCTTGATTCTTGATTTCGGACTCTTGATTTCGGACTCTTGATTTCGGACTCTTGATTTCGGACTCTTGATTTCGGATTCTTGATTTCGGACTCTTGATTTCGGATTCTTGATTTCGGACTCTTGATTTCGGATTCTTGATTTCGGACTCTTAGATCAGAATAGAATTGGTTGGCTTACTGTTTGGTTCTCTTGAAACGATTCTTACACAACTGAGTGAGTACTGTAGCGATGTTGGTTCGTATTAGTCCGTAACACTGTAATATGTTGTTCACTCGTATTGTTTTTATTTTGGATTCGATAACGATTAAAGATTTGAAAATCACCACTATAAATTTAATCTTGTAAATAAGACGATTATAAATTTATGAATGTTTAGTTAAACGTATCCCACTTCTGACACCATTTTCTTGTAATGTTTTCGTTGGTATAAAAGAACAATAAGGAATTCTGTACTGATTTATTAAGAATACAAATAAAGATGTTACATTTAGAACAAGAGTATAACACTGACAACTCTGACCACTCTCTGATCCTATTCTTCTCTCTCTTTCGTCCAGCTTTTATATCTAATTGTACAAAATAATGTTATACAGTTAAACGGATTTAAATGAGTGATAATAGGATGTTATGAACATTTGATGTTATGATCATCTCACATATTAAAGAAACCATTAATAATACATTTCAATGACATACAGAAATATTAATATAGTCTATGCGTTAATAAGTTTACGATAATAGGATGTACGTCTGTGAATAATACATGATAGTATGACGTAGAACATTGGTACATTACAATAGAAATAATAATGCAAAACCCGCCAAAACGTTCAATTTGCTTGAAAACATTATTCATAAATGGCATCAAAAGCCTGCAAATGCAATTTCTGGTTGCATTTTGGGTGGATTGCAAAGACGGAGTTTAAACCCCGGCCTACCTTAGACGCCGTCTAAGTCAGAAATTGCATTGCAGAGACGATGTTTAAGCAAGGCCATGGCTTAAACCATGGCCTAAAGACGCCATTTTTAGATCGTGATGGGAAGGTGGTTTAAACCGTGGCTTAAGGCTTTTGATGCCATTTATGAATATTGTTTTCAAGCAAATTGAACGTTTTGGCGGGTTTTGCATTATTATTTCTATTTCAATGAAAATAATTATGATAGCACAACTGATTACTCTTGAAGACTTTTCGAAATGGAAATGTATACTAATTATTTGATACATTAAAATGGTTTTCTCAATTGATTTATATCATTTCAGTCATTCTAACCTAACCTTATTTTGAATATCATTTCCTTCAGTTCATGATTGTTTAGACACTACTAGCATTGATGAAGATACTTCTTCACTCAATACTTTTAGATTGAATTTATTGATTTTAAATTAGAATATTATGTGTTTCTCGTGAAGGCCCGGGGCGTACTGGTTTAACTTTCATCTTACTTTCTTCTAGTAGGCCTACATTAATCACTAATAGAGATTGAATAATATACAAGTCATGTCAAGTCTATCCTTGGGTTTTTAATTATTACAATTTATCTCCAATTCTGTTTTATTTCATGTTTCTGTTATGATATAGGCCCCTACAATTCTAAGGACAATGTCAGGTGGCAGAGTGGTCGTACTCGTAAGACCGAACCTCGCCCTTTGGATTGTACACCATACGATGGCAAATAAAGATCCATCTAATGTTGTATTTCACAAATTGCAAGATTATATTACACAGTCAGAGTAGTCAAGAATCTGGGTTCAAGCAATGAATGGAACACAATTCACACAAGTCAAATAATGGACAACAAGAGTAAATTTATTAACATAATTCACATTATTATCATGATATTGATAGAATATTAACATCATTTTCAGAGATGCAGGTAGTTCATGTCAATGTTATCCCCCCCCAAAATACCCATTCCACAAGCCTTATTGACCAAAAAGCATTATTATGCACTCAATTTCAATCAACAAAGTAGCCGGCCAGAAGTTTCAAACCATGGACGACGAGCGCTCAATATTACAGACCATCACACTATACTGCTCGACCATTCAGACGTGTTGATTAGGTGTCAAGTGTAGGCCCTACCACCAATTTTGCTGTTCGTATCGAAGTATTTCTATTCTCGCTTGCCGGAGATGTTGATACTGAAGTCCTGGGCCTGATCGGAGATGTCCCAGTTCACATTTTCGAGCTACCATGTCCTTTAAAGAGTGGAAAAATTTATTAAATTAGGGAGGTGCAGTAGAAATATAATAATTACTATAATGTATGTAGGCTATCATATTTTCTATCACAGAGACGACACATATCATTTATTAATTGTGTTAATTAAATTTACCATGTATAGGTTATGGAAGGCCTGAGAGGCCTACTCGATCTCGTTTTTCTTCCTTGCCTTCTTTTTCATCCCTAGTATTAAAGCTGTTTGATCCATTTATTCTCAATCATTAGACACTGTTCACGAATTGAAGCTGATTCATTTTCACAATTTAAATTGTCAACATTCTAGTTCGTCATATTCTATAACCTAATCTGTCAAATTGGAAAACGATACGATCACCGTCACGTGACACAAATACGCGTTCCTATTGGCTGTCGACAGTCAGTTGACAGTGTTGTCAAGTGTATTATCAACAAAGCCTCGGCTGTGACTCGGCCGAGATAAACCTCGTCTGAACTTCGTCTCTGCATGTGAAAGCTATAGGTCTGTTCGATTTGTCTGCACCAAGCTACACCACTGCACCAGCATGTTCGATTTGTCTGGTGCAGACTACTTTGCCGACTCTGGTGCAGCACCGTGCGTGTTCGATTTGGCGCTGGTGTAACTTGGGGCAGATTTTTAGTACACCAGCTCTGGAGGTGGTGTGTTGGTGTAGTGCAGATAGTTTTGGCGCATTTTTCAACATGGAGGGTCCCGCAACGAAATTAAATCATGAAAATATTAATCACCAACAACAATCCAGTTGTCCAGGACGGCATTAAGCTTTTTTTTCTGACTGTAAGTTATTTCTATAGGTTATTTGTAGCCCATGTTCATAATAATATAGAAAAGCTACGATCATGTCTCAAATGCTCAACTCAAATGCCGCGTAACGAATCCGGACGTGTTCGATTTGGGGTGTAATATAGCTGCTTGGTGCTACACCAAACTGGCATGACGTAATTTCCATAGTGCACTGAGCCTACACCAAGCCTGCACCAACTGCCCCTGGTGCAGACAAATCGAACAAACCTTATGACTATCAATAACGTAACGGGATAAGCAACATGGCGCTTTCCTTTCGCACCATGCGTATTTCAAAGGGATGCCGCCTCACAAATGTTATGATGATTTGCTGGTATTATTGTGTGTTGATCTATACAAGTAATAGATGTAATGCAATCTGTGAATCCAGCTCTTTACAACTGCATTAAACAATATTGGGATGAATTTCATTTGAATTAGCCAATCTAAATTTAAAATACGTCTGTAAAAGCATTTAGACCCATAGTCAAAAGAGCCCTACTGCTATATTTACCATTTGATAACTGGATAATTACTCATCATCTACAAGAAAGATTAAAATCAATGCAATTGTACAACTATGTACTATATATTGAAATACGAGCCTAATACGTACGATTTGATTTGAAATTGCGAATCTCACAAATGTACACGAAAGCGCGCTGATTCCATCATGGTGAAAACGGCCTAATGTTAAAAGGATAGGACTTATGCCGTGTTGCTTATCCCGTTACGTTATGGATAGTCATAGGTGAAAGCTAGGCGGCGGCTAAGCAGCGTCTAGCTAGACGCCGTCTGAACCACGACCACGGCTCATGTCTTTACAACCCACCCAAAGTGTCCCTGGATAAACTGTGCTTCGATAGTCGGAAACCGTACTTTGATTTTGTGTACCTCGATATTTGTAATTGTGTACTTCAAATGTTGTTTTCTGTCGGGGGACACACTTCGTTTAGAATCACGAAATTCGTGACACGAAAATTCGTGGCTATAGCCACTCCGTAGTTTTGGCGCGTAACCGAACTGTCAGCAAGTTGTGTTCGGAATCGGATTGTTATGAGTCCATGGTATTTTCTGGTCATTTGTGTAGGCCGTAGGCCTTTTATAAATGATGTAATACAAACGCTATGATGGTGAATAATACGTTGGATGATATCGACATAGACGCTGTAATTATAGAAAACAGGAACAAGATTTGGCAGGATAAAATCAGTTTGAGTCAACAGGTGGGTTCCTACACATAGTGCCACATCTCGTATTTATAAACTCAATGGCTAGGCATTGAGTTAACCTAGGCCTTTCCTTTGCTCTGCCATTGAGTTTTATTATATAGTATACTACTCAATGGCTCTGCTACTGACACTGAGTAGGCCTAAAACTAACCCGAACCTATCCATCACCTAGCATAACCACAAAACAGAGCAGTGCATTTTTACCTCTCCATCTGTGCCTCTAGTCAGGCTCTAACCTTGATAAATTTACTAACGTATTGTAAGTTGCACCAATCTGTTTTAGGGTTATGCTAGATTTTTGAAAAAGAATTCGTGGTTTTTCAGAAATGGTTAGGGGATATGCCTACTCAACAATTCAAGGTGCAGCTCTTCGATTCGGTGATCGTTCTCATCGTTTCGTGATGTAATGTTTGTGTTGCATGGTCAGCGAGACCATTGATTTTGTAAGGTTGTATGGATTTTGTAACCACTACATAGACATAGACATGGATGATATTGAAGGGCTGTGGTTCAATTTTCAGAAAATATATGAAGAGGTTAGGGATAAGTTGGTTCCCTATAAGGTGCTACAGGCAAATGCAGATCCGGCTTACTATAATAGTACGGTTAGGAGGCTTAAGAGGAGGGGTAGAAAGATGAGTAGGAAGTGGAGGGCGTCAGGGGAGGGAAAGGAGGTGGTCCAGGAACTAAGGCGGGAATTAAACAGGGCTAAGAGGGAGGCAAAAGAAAGATTCATGGGGGGTATGTTCAATGAACGTGATGTGCAAGGTAGCTGGAATAGAATGTATAGGTTTGTTTCTAGTCAGAAAGGTAGTGGCAGGGAGTTGCCAACTTTAGTTGATCAGGTAGGGAATGAGTGGAAAACAGACATAGAGAAGGCAGCAGCTTTAAATAGATTCTATGGGGAAGTGTTCAATGCGAATGGAATTATGGGGGAGGAGGAAGCATTAGAGGGGGATGGGGAGGAGGTTCTGCTTACAGAGAGAGAAGTGTGGAATGTATTAAGGAAACTTAAAAGTGGGAAGTCGCCAGGCATAGATGGGGTGCAAAGCGATCTACTGAAATTAGCGGGTAGGGGAGTTGTAGGTTATTTGCTAAGGTTGTTTCAAGCTTCACTCACAGCAGGTAGAGTACCGCAAGTTTGGAAAAAAGTGGAGGTGGTTCCAATTTCAAAGGGAGGGCAAAGGGGTAGGGTAGACAACTACAGGGGAATTAGTTTAACATCGCATGTGTGTAAGATAATGGAAAGGGTGGTTATAAAGAGAGTAGTGGAGAAGGTAGATGAAAGAAGGAGTATTTCAGAAGTGCAGCATGGGTTTAGGAAGGGTTATTCATGTGAGACGCAGTTGTTAGGTTTTGCAGAAGAGTTGGCTGGGGTAGTTGATAGGGGGGGACGTGTTGATGCAGTGTTTTTAGATTTCGAGAAGGCTTTTGATAAGGTAGATCACAATATATTATTAGGGAAGTTAAAAATGTCCGTTGGGAATGCTGGGTTGGTTAATTGGATTGGAAACTTCCTTCAGGATAGAGTGCAAAGAGTTCGGGTGGGTTCAGAGGTTTCAAGTGAGACTAAGGTTACGTCAGGAATTCCACAGGGTAGTGTGTTGGGTCCCTTATTGTTTGATTTATATATAGATGATCTGACTAGTGTTGTTGATTCGAAAATAAGGTTATTTGCAGATGATTGTGTGTTCTATAGGGAAATCATTACAGAGGAGGATGTAGTAGCTCTTCAGGTAGATTTAGCGGCAATTAATCGTTGGGTTCAGTCAAACAAGATGGGGTTGAATACAGGAAAGTGCAAGTTAGTCACATTCGGTAAGAGAAACATAAGGACAGATGTAGTGTATGAGGTAGGAGGGAAGACGCTAGAGTTGGTGGAAAACTACAAGTATTTGGGGGTGGTATTTGATAGGCGTCTAGGGTGGGGGAGTCAGATTGAGAGAATAGTAAAAAAGAGTATAAATGCACTAAACTTTGTAATGAGGCAACTTAGGGGGGCAGGTATGGAGATTAAGGAAAAAGCATATTTCTCGTTAGTGCGTCCCATGGTAGAATATGCTAGTTCAGTTTGGGATCCTTATAGATTAGGTGAGATAAGGGATGTGGAAAGGGTTCAAAGGATTGCTGTGAGAAGGGTTACAGGTAGGGTTAGGAGGTGGAAATGGGATGAGAATGAAAGGGGGGAGAGGGTAAGAATGTTGGAGAGTCCAACTGAGATGATGAGAGACCTGGGGTGGCAGAAATTGGAAATACGGAGAAAGGAGGATCGTTTATGTAATTTCTTCAGGGTAATGGAGGGAGAGGGGGGGTGGGGGGAGCTGCATGAGTTGATAAAAAGAAATAAGTCAGGGTATGGAGGTAGGCGGGGTCATGATAGAGCGGTAGTCATAAAGGGGGCTACATTAGATGTCGGTAAATTCTCTTTCTTAAATAGGACAGGTAGGGACTGGAATGGGCTTAGTAGAAATGTTTTTGAAGGGGATGAAATCAGGTTAAAGTTATTCCGTCAGAGGGTTAAGGAGATGGTGGGATAGGGGTACTTAGGGAACTTGCCACCGCGCATTTATGTGCATTTGCAAGAGTTAAATAATAATAATAATAATAATACAAATTCAATGGCGAGACCACTGACTAACTCAATGGTGAGACGAATTTTACGTTTCAAATCTTGACTTGACTAACTCTAACCACCACCTATCGGCACGGTTTACGATAAATTTATACCCTAACCTCATTTTGGTATATTTGTAGTTGGCCATGGTGATCCATCTTGAGATTAGGATTTTCTTCGGGTACTTGCGACCTGGGTATTATTCTGTTACCCTGGTAGCCTACCCGCAATATGGAAAATATAATGTAGTCAATAGAGTGGGTCAAAAGAGAGGCGTTGTAGCAAGCTCAACCTCACATAATTGTCCTCACATTTTTCTCGATTTCCTCCCAAAGTCATGATATGCCCGTAAAGCTCAACCAATACCGCCTTGAAAGTGAACTTTCTTACGCTATCCATGTAATCTTTTGTGTATTGTGATATGTTAATATTATAAGGAAAGGAAAATAAATGAAATGAATGAATAAATTGTTGGGGACATCAATCTGGTCACATTCGACCGTTAGGACTTGTAGAGCATTCCTGAGGTTGTTATCTAGGGGTCTCCTGTGTGGAAATCACTCAGGGAAAATTCCTTGTATAAGTCGGACAGGGGAATACTGCAAGGGACTCTCCATGAGCTAGCTAGTGCCAGTATAATGATTGATGATTATTGTCTGCTTAACGACCCCACCAACAGCTAGGTTATACAGGGGTACGAATGAGCGGATGATGATGAAATTATGAAGTGATGATAAGTGAAAGGACGTTTACAAAAACCCATGCCTTATGCGGGACTCGAACCCACGCCCAATGGTAACTTCAGTTTCTGAAGCGGTGCCTCAGCTGGCCAAGCTACCGAGAGTGGCAGTGCCAGTATAAAGACCAGAAAGTCAACCTATGATCCAGTTCACAACAAGTGATTAGACAGTCACTGATATGTAATCATTATTATATTTCACTGGAACAGTCAGACATCTCTATTAACATACATGTATTCTATTCATCAGTACAAATAAATATCTAGTTATAAATATTAATTATACAGTGCTACCTTAATACTCCAATCATTCTAGCTGAAAAAATGGCCTGACCCACCACTAATTGCCACAGAAGGTCTTAAGATTGAATTCCATTCAGAAAAATGTGCTGATTAACGTACTTGGAATCGCCAAAAATCTCATTTACCGTTTCCGAGTGAATCGAGGTCAAAGGTCAAAAATCACGTTTTTTACCAAAATAAAATTCATATCTTTTTTTCTAAACACAATAATGATATTTTTGTAAAGCTATAAATTGAAGTCCATAAAATTACAAACTGAATTGAAGAAACATTGTGGAAATCGCATAAAAATTGAGAGGTCAGTCGAAGGTCAAAATATGACCTTATTTGAGCAGTTCAGAGAAATGGATAGAACTACTCAATTTTGAACAGGTTTTGATGCAAGGTTTCTACCCACATTTTATTATCTACTTGTCAAATGCGAAATATGCGTTGTAAGATGAGCGAGGTATAATGTATAAAAGTCCTTGAAGTAGTTCTACCCTTGCTACTTCATCGACTCTAGTGTTCTACACACCTTGATATCTGAATAAGCTATAAAAGTCGTTAAAGTAGTTCTAATCTTGCCACTTCATTGATTGACTCTGGTATTCAACACACCTTGATTGATGAGCGTAGCGAAGTCTCCATCCTACTCTTATAGGGCTTTGTCTGTGTGTTTTTTTGTTTGTTTGTAAGCACTCCACAGGTCACAAGGGTTGACTGATGAACATGAAACTTTTTTTGTACACGCAAAATCATCCAACTTAGAACTGTATAGTTTTTGAAATGAATCGGTCGGACCGATTTTGAGAAAAATCGTCTCAAAGTTTCTAAAAACCCCATTAGATTCGGCTGGGCGGAAAATGTTGAAAAATAAAATCTCCAAATGGGATGAAATTTTTGCTAAATGTGTATACATAGATTTTAAACATTTTCACGATTTTGTGAGCAATTCTGATCAGCCGTTTCGAAGAAAGAAAAAAAATAACTGATGATATTCATAAAATATATCATAAAAATTGTGACAGAATTAAATTGTCAAGATTCACTGCTTTCTAGAATCAAGAGTTTCTCAAAAATGAAGTATTTTTTATATGTGTCAAGGTGTGTAGAATACCAGAGTCAATGAAGTGGCAAGAGTAGAACTACTTCAACGACTTTTATAGCTTATTCAGATATCAAGGTGTGTAGAATACCAGAGTCGATGAAGTAGCAAGGGTAGAACTACTTCAAGGACTTTTATACCTTATTCAGATATCTCGCTCATCTTACAACGCATATTTCGCGTTTGACTAGTAGTCTACACACCTTGACGCATATAAAAAATACTTCATTGTTGGTCAACTCTTGAATCTAGAAAGCAGAGAATCTCGACAACCTAATTCTGTCACAATTTTTATGATATATTTGATGAATATTATCAGTTTTTTTTCTTCTTCAAAACGGCTGATTGGAATTGCATACAAAATCGTGAAAATGTGTAAAATCTATGTATACACATTTAGAGAAAATTTCATCCCATTTGGAGGGATTTTATTTTTCAACATTTTCTGCCCAGCCAAATCTTATGGGGTTTTTAGAAACTTTGAGATGATTTTTCTCAAAATCGGTCCGACCGATTCATTCCAAAAACTATACAGGTCTAAGTTGGATGAGTTTGCGTGTAAAAAAAAGTTTCATGTTCATCAGTCAACCCTTGCGATGTGTGGAGTGCTTACAAAAAAAAAAAAAAAAAAAAAACACACTGACCTATAAGAGTGGGATGGAGACTTTGCTACGCTCATCAATTATCACGATTTTGTATGCAATTCCAATCAACCGTTTTGAAGAAGAAAAAAAACTGATAATATTCATCAAAGAATTGTAAAAATTGTGACAGAATTAAGTTGTCAAGATTCACTGCTTTCTAGATTCAAGAGGTGACCAACAATTGAGTATTTTTTATATGCGTCAAGGTGTGTAGAATACCAGAGTCAATGAAGTGGCAAGAGTAGAACTACTTTACCGACTTTTATAGCTCATTCAGATATCAAGGTATGTAGAATACCAGAGTCGATAAAGTAGCAAGGGTAGAACTACTTCAAGGACTTCAAACCTTATTCAGATACTTCGCTCATCTTACAATGCATATTTTGCGTTTTACTAGTGTATATAAAAAATACTTCATTGTTGGTCAACTCTTGAATCTAGAAAGCAGTGAATCTCGACAACTTAATTCTGTCACAAATTTTATGATATATTTGATGAATATTATCAGTTTTTTTTTTTTTTTTCTTCAAAACGGCTGATTGGAATTGCATACGATATCGTGAAAATGTGTAAAATCTATGTATACACATTGAGAGAAAATTTCATCCCATTTGAAGAGATTTTATTTTTCAACATTTTCCGCCCAGCCAAAGCTTATGGGTTTTTAGAAACTTTGAGATGAATTTTTCTCAAAATCGGTCCGACCGATTTATTCCAAAAACTATACAGTTCCAAGTTGGATGAGTTTGCGTGTAAAAAAAAGTTTCATGTTCATCAGTCAACCCTTGCGGCCTGTAGAGTGCTTACAAATTAAAAAAAAAAAAAAAACACACAGACAAAGCCCTATAAGAGTGGGATGGAGACTTCGCTACGCTCATCAATTATAGTATTATGTTCGTGAAATAACTTCTTCACCTCACCCGAGGTCAAAGGTCAATCACAATGTTTTCTCAAGTGTGACAGGTCAAACGATGCACACCCTCATTCTACGTCCAGATAATCACTTTCTGACCTGAGATGCGTTTGATGATATATTCAAAAATACTGGTCGTTATTTTGAATACGTTCGAAAATTAAAATGTTGAAAGTCGCCCTCCGTAGCTCAGTCAACTATGGCAACTCTTCATAAACTCAAAAGTCACCTTGGGTGTGCGTCAAATCAGATGTGGTTCTTAACAAAACAATAACATTTGAAGGGAGTTATGAAGTGAAACCCATACAAAGACGAAATCATTGAAGACGAATGTGAAAATTGCATGAAAATTGAGAGGTCAGTCAAAGGTCAAATTCGACCTTATTTGAGCAGTTCAGAAAAATAGAGAGAGAACTACTCAATTTTGAACAGATTTTGATGCAGCATTCGTACAAACCTAATCGGTATACAGTTTGGTATCATGGTCGTCAGATAACATGGCTTCACTCGAGGTCAAAGGTCAACCTCAATGTTTTTTTTACAGATGTGACAGGTCAAACGATGCATACTCTCACTCTGCGGCCAGACTGTCACTTTCTGACCTGAGATGTGGTCAATGATGATATATTTTCAAATATCGTTCGGTTTTCTCATTCAACCATATAATTGCACAAACTTCAATATTATTGATATACCTTCAATTTCATGTTTTCAAAATTATTTTTTTCAAATACTAGCTATCGATATTTGAATCCAACCGTTTACTGATGTTACAAACAATGTCACAATGAGATCAAAAAAGACAATCAAAATCGGCGATGAAGAAATACATATGGACACAGGCTTTGTGTCAACGTCTCTTAAAAGCTGCAGAGTTATCTGAGGAACACGGTGCACCATGCTTTCAATACGAGATGGCTCAATATCCTCCTTCTATTTTTGTAACGTCAGGTCTATCAAGAGCAGTAAATCAACTTCAGTTGGTCAACGCAATGAAAAAGAAGAGTAATCTACAGAACACCACATTTCTTAGTCCTACATAAAAAATGGTTAGTTCATGAAGGTCACTTATTGCGAAGAATTCCATGACCTCGTCGAAGTATCTATGTTCAAGTGTCTTTGAATTGTACGTTGTGAGGTCGAAAAACATTACGGTGATGTGTTATGGTACAATAATACGGTAATAAGTGACAGCCAAGTTGGTTGACCCTCATCTGAAGATTGTACCGACATAAGAAAAATGCACTATAATGTAGGACTTTGTTTATTTGTGGTATTGGATAGAAAGATTTTCTGGGGATTGGTATTAAAATGTCTTCTTCAGAACAGATAATTGCACTAACCATCTGTTTTTGAGACAACATGGTAATACCAATCGCTCAAAATTTTTTTTCATTCAATACCACAAACAAACAGTTTCATCAATTGACTAGGAAAACAGTTATAAAAGAGAGAAAAATTGAAGACCACCATTACACGGGAGATGCAGATATGTTGATTGTGAAACACGGGATTTGAAGAGCCCCATCACATCCAACAGTTGTCATTGGTCAAGACACTGACCTGGTAATATTACTATGCTTCCTTCCCAATTCCGAATCGAGTGCCATTTTCCTCAAATCTGAAGTCAAAGGGAATCAACAAAAAAAGATGTGAAACATCAAGGCAATTGGAAGGTTACTTGATTCCGGTGCAGAAAAGAGTAAAGATGATATACGGTTGGACGACAAACGCTTCACTTTTTATCTGGAAGAGATGGTAACAAATACCTCTCACGTTCGGCCAGAGAATCTTCCACCTTCCTCAGCAGCTGCAAGAAAACCTAGTTGGTGAGTTATCAACGCCAGTTTTCACTATAAACGTCACTTTACACACTGAATACATTCGTAATTTCACTGAAAAGAAAATAACAGTATATATTCAATTACATTCATCTGATTGTCTTGAGGTACAGACATGAAAAAGTGAAACAATCAGCGCAGATATCAAGGATTGGCAGTTGATTGATGTGAAAATTACGCCTGTCATATCTAGTCTACCACCAGCTTCACATCATCTCCTTTCGATAATAGACGGTGAAACCGATTTTGGAGATGATCCTGATTTCCGAATAACATGTTCGACCATATGTGAGTGATCTGTAGATGTATACAAATTGTAGGTTCATCAATAATATTGATTCGTTCAGTGGTTGAATGAGAAAACCGAATGATATTTGAAAATATATCATCATTGACCACATCTCAGGTCAGAAAGTGATAGTCTGGCCGCAGTGTGAGAGTATGCATCGTTTCACATGTCACATCTGTAAAAAAAACATTGTAGTTGACCTTTGACCTCGAGTGAAGCCATGTTATCTCACGACCATGATACTAAACTGTATACTGATTAGGTTTGTACGAATACTGCATCAAAATCTGTTCAAAATCGAGTAGTTCTCTCTCTATTTTTCTGAACTGCTCAAATAAGGTCGAATTTGACCTTTGACTGACCTCTCAATTTTCATGCAATTTTCACATTCGTCTTCAATGATTTTGTCATTGTATGGGTTCCACTTCATAACTCCACTCAAATGTTAATGTTTTGTTAAGAACCACATCTGATTTGACGCACACCCAAGGTGACTTGAGTTTATGAAGTGTTGCCATAGTTGACTGAGCTACGGAGGGCGACTTTCAACATTTTAATTTTCAAACGTATTCAAAATAACGACTAGTATTTTTGAATAAATCATCAAACGCATCTCAGGTCGGAAAGTGATTATCTGGACGTAGAATGAGGGTGTGCATCGTTTGACCTGTCACACTTGAGAAAACATTGTGATTGACCTTTGACCTCGGGTGAGGTGAAGAAGTTATTTCACGATCATTATACTATAATAGATAATAAAATGTGGGTAGAAACCTTGCATCAAAACCTGTTCTAAATTGAGTAGTTCTATCCATTTCTCTGAACTGCTCAAATAAGGTCATATTTTGGCCTTCGACTGACCTCTCAATTTTCATGCGATTTCCACAATTTTTCTTTAATGTAGTCTGTAATTTTATGGAATTTAATTTATAGCTTTACAAATATATCATTATTGTGTTTAGAAAAAAAGATATGAATTTTATTTTGGTAAAAAACGTGATTTTTGACCTTTGACCTCGATTTACTCGAAAACATTAAATGAGATTTTGGGCGATTCCAAGTATGTTAATCAGCACATTTTTCTGAATGGAATCCAATCTTAAGACCTTTTGTTGCAATTAGTGGTGGGTCAAAAGCTAGAATGATTGGAGTATAAGTATCACTGACAACCTTACTGCACCTCATTACCAACTCCCACAGAGTAATGAAAAGGAAAGACACTCAATCGAAACCTGGACTATATATCGGTACCAATAGCTATATTCCATTGGTATATTCCAATAGCTATTTACCTTCTATGAATTAACAAGTAGCACCATAATATTTCCATTTAGTTTCTATCATTAAATGTCATAAGTTCGACGTGTCTTCTTTGCTATAAGGTACCTCCTCCCCCTTTTTCATCACAGAGGTACAGATGTGGTTGAACCATTGTAAAATCTTAGGGTTGATCTTCTACAATCCCAATCCCATATCTTTCTACCAGTTCCAATAGATAGCTGATGGTTAGTGCCGGACTGGGCCACCGGGCAATCGGGCAATGCCCGGTGGGCCGCTGGCAAAAAGCATATCAAAATGGGCAAAAAGCATATCAAAATGGGCCGCGATCACCTGCGAATATATTCTTATGCGTTCGTACTGTTCATCCACTTCAACGTTCAACTCCCATCCAAGGTTTTACCTAAATGATGATAACTTGAGTAATCAAAACTTACGATGGCCAAGCATTTTAATATAATTCGTTATTTAGAATATGATCTTCTTATTTTTACAAATATTATCGAAATCTATTTGATACTTAGTGAATGTAACCTTGATAAATCAGGTTCCAGAGAAACAAATTGGGACACAAAAATATTTTGAGATGGTCACACTCAATAAAAATCAATCGAGATTTTTATGATTTTGTCGTTTAATGAAATTGAATTTCAAAATATATTCTTTCCATGGTGATGACTGATGAGCTTGTAATTGGAATGATACTCATTGAAAATGGCCCAAAATTCAACTTGTATTCAGTACTAAATTGCAATAACAGCAATAAGCATATGTATTAACCTCTTACTAAAAATAACAAAATATACGGAAAAAATCACAATTTTTTCAAAAAATTCCCTGCGGGGCCCAATCTGCACGCTCGGCAGGGAATGACAATTTTGATTTCGCTATTCAATTGGCACATCTCGGAATTTTACAAATTCGCGGTACCGAAGAATATAAACCTGTGATTGTACCTGTGTGGGACACGAGACATTGGCTGAAGTGCTGATTACTTTTCTTCAGGAGAACAACTAAATAATACAACAAAGACAGACTTGAGCAAGCGTCAGCAGGAGAAAATGTTAATGATACTGATCAACTAGGTTTCAATTCCAATTGAGAAACAAACGCAATAATTCACCTGAATGAAAATCACTGACAGTGGGTTGGCTGCAGCGATTATGTGATTATTGAAATCAAAACAGAATATTTAATCAACTAGAGAAGAGTTACTAATATGGAAAATATGGAAGAAAATGGCGTCGATGTTTTTTTAATATTCTCTTATTTAACTGAGTGATATTCAATGAGAATATATTTGAACCCCTGACCCTACTAATCAAAAATGGATTCCATTATCAACATTTTTCGCACTGTTTTCGACTATTTGTGTTATCTTTGGCAATTCCGAATATTTCAGTAAATTCACTAAGGATATGTACACCAATTTTCTTCGTGCCCAATACTGGGTCATTTAGTTATGTATATTATGGATATTACATGGATTCTGATTTGTAATTTGTATTTTTCTCAATATATATAGGCCTATATATATAACTTATATATATAAGTACCTATATTGATTTTTTTTTAAATACTGTAGGCCTTATCTTCTATATCAACAAAAATTAAAATTAAGGGCTTACACCAATCTTGAACTAAGATCGCTTGAAACCGAAACTGCAAAAATGAACCTCAATCACAAAAACATCATTCATGACCCCCCGCCCCCTCCCCCCGTGGGCCGCTTTTTGTATTTTTGCTCGGGTCGGTTGTGAGAGCCAGTCCGGCACTGCTGATGGTCTTTGTCTGTAAATCTGGGGACTTTTCAAACGACTTGGGCCTATATTGTTTGTATTGTTGATCATAAACCTCGATGCCGCAGCGCAGACTTTCGTTGAGTTTCTATCCCCCTCAAAGTCCAACTATTGCACACCTTGCACTTCACACGCTCTATTTGTCCTTTTTGTCTCCTCCGCGTCAGTGGCATGTTGACCCATCTTATTTTGGTACCCGGACACCGGTACGAAAAGGGGTGGGTGACCCACGCCGGGGTAGGTCCCTGCGAGAACCCACCCAAGATGGATATATAATCTAAGCAAACAAAATAATATCTGCTGTCGTAAGTCACAATGAAGTCACACTGTTGACGCTCTAATAAGGTGCACTGCGTGTACAAAGAAATACTACATAGGGGTAGGGGTATAGGTATGATGTTCTAGAATCTAGATACATCAAAGAATAATATACGGTATGAGATCGCATGACATGACGCTAATAATCTCGTATTAAATGATCATCAAAACTATCACGTTTACCGTAATATTAGTTTAAATTCGTAACAACTAGCTAGAGGAGTGCCTTTATTCTTGGTATTTTATTCCACTAGTACCATAATAATTAATTGTTGCTTTTTTTTTAAGCTTAATTTTGATTGTTGTATCGATGGCGACTCTTGGTGGACAAGTGCCACCTGATACCTGCGTCAAGTATCACCAGATTCGATGGAAAAATAATGAAATGGGGAAATGGGGGAGTTGTGATTTGCTGGAAACTACATGGCGTGATTTAACTTGTCATCATTGCGACAATTTATCAGTTAGTTAGGCCAGTTGAGTCAATGTGTTCATTGCATAGAGGTCATTTGTGAAAGATTGTCGCACCTTGGAAATTTTAATAAAATGATGTCAAATGTTGTGAGCTGTACTGGATGTGGAAAGTTGAAAGGCTCGTTGAATCCCACTAATTGGAAAAGACATGTCGATTCTTGTAAGCACGGAGCACAAAATTCAAGTCTTGGGCAGGAGATGTTTAAGTTTTAGTGCAGGAAGTGCGTCGTCATCGAATAAAACCTACAACTGGAGTACTTTCTTTACAAAATCTACATGTGACCCCAAGGCAGTGCCTGCAACTTTTAATAAGATGGCTGATATTGAATTGGTTAGTTACAAACTCGTGTGAGCCTTGTTTTTTAAGCCTCTCAAAAATGTGTTCTTTAGGCCTAAAGAGTACATTTAAATGAAGAACATATAAGAATGTGTAACCAAAGTATAGCATTTGAAAGTTGTGATTAAAAAGAAAACATCGACATTTTAGTTGAATCATGAGATAATATACCGGTAAGCCAAAATATCAATGTTTAAAATAGTGATATTCTTCATTTTTAAAATCATTGAATGATTATATTCGTTCTATAGGCAATTTTATAGAACTTTATTGGGGTTTGTACAGGGAACGTTGCATACCGGTACGATGTTATTAGATAATTTGATTATATTTCATTGCGTGACTTGTGGTAGGCCTACATTGGAAATGAACAATAACAAGTTGGGTCTGCACATAATTACTTTTTAAAATATAAAATATATAGCAACAGGCAACGGAATGAAATATATACAGTATATTTTTTCATTCAAAAGAGTTTTTGTTTGTGATCGAGGTGTTTTATTTTTACCGGTACTCAGGGTGTTGATTAGACTAGCGATAGCAAATAAGTCTCTCAAAGGCTTTCCCCCAATCTCTCTCTGTTTTTTTGTTTGTCTACTCTCTATAGACCAAATGGAGAAACTGATTGAATATATGAAACTTATAAGCATTATCGCGGAGTTCAAATTTCTGATATTCAATTTTTAAAAATGCCTATAAGATGAACATTGCTGAAAAAAACAGAATTGTTTTTGTCCAAAATGAAGAACAATAATACTGGATATTGCAAGATGTAATAGCCTATATAGCTTTGTCAATTTCCAACTTTTGGAGTCAACCATTTTGGAGGAACAAAATATAATGGGACAGTTTTTACATAAAACTACGAGATAAATAATGGGTGCCGTGCATGTTTTAGAATCAAGATCAACACGTATGATCTTTGCGAACGAAAAATTTGAAGCTAACCATTCCACTTCTTATCTAATTTTGAGACGCAATAGATGTTCATAAACATGTTTATATAAACAGAAATAGTGTGTGGTTATAGATTGTCATAAAAAATATAATAGTGAAAAACTGTAGGTAAGTGTTACTGAATTATATAGGCCTACTTCTCATAAGTTGGCTGCCCTGCTCATCACTCGTAAGGATATCACTGATTGAAATTGCAACCAACCCAACTTCACAAAGACAAAAAGGCCGTCAAAATAATTGTAAAAAACAACGTCAAATAAAAAAATTCCCTGCGGGGCTAATCACACCCCCCCATTGGGGTATATATATCTGCCTTTTTAGAAAATCACCGGCTTCGCAATAAATAGGGTGGGTGGGGTATATTTCTTCAAAAGGGTGGTCTTGCACCGGTCCTTGTAAGGACTTCAACACGCCACTGCTCCGCGTTGTAATTAGTTATGCAGCATATGTAAAGTGTGAGCAAGTATTTAGTTATAATCATGAGAGCAAAAAAAATCGTTTTTCAAAACGATGATTTACAAAAAGAATTGCCATATGATACCTGAAAAGACTGCAATATTAGTTGAATCATTTTTTAAATCAACTTCCAAAAAAATTGGGCCCACTTTACATTATTATCTTGCATAGGTTCTATCCTACAGGGTATGAGGTTGTACGGTATGCAATAAATATAGCAAAAGTTTATTTATGATATTACAGTACTAAAGAAAAAAACAACTAAATGACTACACATTTCAAAAATGTCTTTGCGGGGCGCTATTTGGCGTGGAATGATTTTGATTTCGTACTTAGCATTGTCCCGGATTTTAATTTTTCAAATATGGTCACCCTAGGTATAGGCCTATGTTGATACTATTTAACTGATATTGCATAATTTTCACAGGTAGGCCTACTATATACAGATGAAAAATTACATTTTTCAGCTGTCTGCTGTAAAAAATATCTCCATTTTTATTATATTAGAATTTTGATATCTCATATAGGCATGCTGTTCAAAAGTTATCACCAAATAACTGATATTTTGCTAAATTGACTCCCATGCACTCCTAAAGTACATTAATGTAATGTAATGTAAGTCTCTATTGTTCAATTTTTGTATGATATAATAGAATATGATATAAAATATAATATAATAATGATACATACAATAATTGTACAAAGTAGGCGGGGTTCACTTCTGATAGTGGTCTTCCACCCAAACCTCAAAATATAATGAAGTAATAAATATTACAGGAATAATATTGACTAAGATAGTAGTAGGAATATGATAATATTATGACTTATGAGTCTAAAGCTTAGAGAACTAAATTATCAAAGAATAAAAGTAAAATATTAGAGTACAGTATTCAAATTTCAGATATTAAAGTTGGGCTTAATTCTAGATATTCGTTAACTGAATATGGACATACGTATTTGAATTAGAAAGTTTATGACAGCTGCTTTGAATGATTCATTGATTTGGTTATGTTGAAGTTTACTCTTGATGTTTGCTGGTAGATGATTGTACATGACTAGACTGGAGTGCGCAGGGTTGTTTTTAAATAAACTCAATTCATGAGCCGTGATGTGGAAATTGTTTCTTTTCCTTGTGTGGTGACTATGTATGTCACAATTTGCTGGATGATGTTTGTTATTATTTACTGCGTAAATGATGAGGTGGTAGATGTATAGAGCTGGGACTGAGAGGAGATTTAGTGATATGAAGATGGGCCTACACGATGTCCGAGTTGAAACGCCTGCAATGGCTCTTACCACTCTTTTCTGTAGTATTAAAATTCTGGTAGCATCTGGAGAGCAGCCCCAAAAGATGATGCCGTATGATATTTTTGATAAAACAAGTCCAAAGTAGGCTGTCAGTATTGTTTTTTGGCTGACCATTTTACGTAGATTGCGAAGAATATATGGAGCGGCAGATATTTGTTTACACAGGTCTTGTATATGAGAGGACCAGGTTAGTGTTGCGCTAATGGTAATGCCTAGGAATGTTATTTCCTGCACTTCCATTAGGCTTCTCCTCTGTAGTCTTATCAGTGGACTTCTGCCTTGTATACGTTGTGCAGTGTGGAAGTTTATATACGTGGACTTACTCATGTTAATAATAAGGCCGGCGTTGTTTGAGAAGTCTACCATGTTCTTAACGGCATTATTAGCCAGACTTGTTAGTGACTCCAAGTTGTCAGCGGCCAAGAGATGGCTGGTATCGTCTGCATAGATGGCCACTGTGCCTTGGCCCAAGTTTTCTGGTAGGCTATTTACATATAATATATACAAGAGAGGACCTAAAACGGTGCCTTGGGGTACGCCGATGTCGGTGACACATTCGTTCGATTGTACCTTGATATTTTCATGAGTGGCAAGTTCGACGCGCTGCTTACGTCCCTGTAGAAATGACTTGATCCATCCCAGAGTAACACCAGTGATACCCATTTTGTTCAAAATGTTGGCAAGAGTATGATGATTCATACAGTCAAATGCCTTTGACATGTCATAAAAAAGGCCTATAGCTGAGTGTCTTTCATCTAGAGCTTCATAGATTGCATTTAGAAAAATGTCGACGGCCTGAGATGTTGATTTACCTTTTTGGAAACCGAACTGATTTGGAGATATCAACTTTTGCTTGTTCAGAAAGTGTATAAGACGTGTGCTCATTGCTACTTCAAATATTTTAGAGAAGGCTGACGGTAGAGCTATGGGTCGATAATTTCCGGGTTCAGATTTATCACCCTTCTTAAATATTGGGATTACTTTTGCAGTTTTTAGAACCTGTGGAAACTTGCCTTTGGTGAAAGATGCGTTAATGACATCGGCTAGGGGTTTACAGATGTGAGTTGCACTTTTATACAGAAGGTTTGAGGGGACCTCGTCCAGACCTGCTGATGGTTTAGTGCATTTTGTGCTGAGAATGTTATAGATCTCTGCTGCATCTACTGGAAAGAGGAACATCTGTTTAGAACATGTGGGGCTTGCTATTAACGGAAGACGTGAGGTTGTTTCCAAGTCTTTAAGTAGGTTCGGAACTATCTCGCAGAAGTAGTTCTTTAGTATGTTTGCACAATCTTTTTGATCTGAATAAGAGGTCGAGTTCACTGTCGGTGTCAGTTCGTGTCTTATAGTTGGTGGCTTTGAGGAGGATTTGATAATCTTCCATGCACCCGCGGAACAATTTCGGGATTCTGCAATTACTTGATCATTGTAAGTTTGCTTGGCGGTTTGTATTAATTTTGAATAAATTTTCTTCTCGTGATTGTACTTCTTTTTATCATCTTCATTAATTCTACGCAATGTGACGGTATGTAGTTCTTTTAATTTACGTGCGGCAAGTAATATTTCTGGGGTGATCCATTTAGCCTTCTTCGATTGTCTATTGTGGTTGGGTTTAGGTGGAAAAGCAGAATATCAGTAACCTGATGAGTGAAAGGCTATAGCAAATACAGTAGAACTCTTCAATAAGTTTCACGTTCATTTACTACTGTAAGAAGGTTTATCTTTTGATCCCACCTAGATGCTTCCCATGCATAATAGCTTAATAGCATAATTAGAAAGTTTTTCACTTGAATAAAAATGTTTAGTCTGGTCTCTACTAGAAAAATGTACTGATGAGATTCCCTGTAGTCAAAAAGACTTGCGTCATTCGGGAGACCGGGGTTCGATTCCCGCCATGGTCGACCATCCAGACAGGGTTTTTTCGTGGTTTCCCTCTGTCGTTCAGGTCAATACTGGGATGGTTCCTTAACAACAGGCCACGACCGATTCCTTCCCACCATCCAAAACACCTAATAAAATGACCTTTCATCTAATCATCCCATCATCTCATTCATCATCCACCGACGCCAATAGATCGTAGCCATCAGTATAGTGCGTCGTTAAAACCCAATATATAAAAAAAAAAAGAAGACTTGCAGTTTTGTACATTATAACGTAGGCCTACTATTTAGTCCTGAAGTAGTTGATAAGTACAGTGAAACCTCTATCCATCGTTTTTCAAGGGACCAGGAAAATAAAACCATCAATCCAGAAAACTATCCATCCAGGAGAATTTAACATTGATTAAATTAATCAATTGTCGTTTAATCAATGTCAATATAATCGATTGATTAGCAATCGACCAATTGTACAAACTGATGTTAGGCATGCAGAAATCAATTGAGTTCATGTCAAAGCAATATGAGGACATAAAAACTGACACGACACAAATAAAAGCGCTCGTGGCTGAAGTCAAGTGTCTCAAAAATGAAAATCTGAAACTAAAAACGGACATAACCACACTTTCTGACAGAGTGAACCACCTTGAACAATATAGTAAAAATTACAATCTCGAAATTAAAGGTGTACCAACCTTCTCTGATGAAGACCAGTACAATGTAATTCTGAAAACCTGCAAAGCCATCTCGTGTAATATTACCAGACAAGATAATACCATCGAGTACTGCCATCGAGTAAAAACTCCACCGAAGAAAAACGAAAAGGAAGGAAGACCAAACAAGCATCCCCCAATTGTGGTCAAATTCTATTTTACAAACATTTGAGAAACTTATGCCAGTAAAATAAAAAATAAAACAAAAATAATTAGACCACCCTCCCTAGCATCAGACGAACTCAGAATAAGCGAATCTATATTTCTTTACCCAATCTCGAAAACGGAAATTCTACAGTATATAACTCAATTAAGACCAAATTCAACTTCTGGCATTGATGACATAGAAGTTGAAACTATAAAAAAAATTGGACTTGATTTATTAACACCTCTCGAGTTTATATTTAACAATGTGATCAGATCGGGTATTTTCCCACAATCTCTAAAAGTAGCACCGCCCTCGGTAGCTTGGTCAGCTGAGGCACCGTTTCAGAAACTGAAGTCACCGTTGGGAGTGGGTTCGAGTCCCGCATAAGGCATGGGTTTTTGTAAACGTCCCATCACTTATCACCAAATCATAGTTTCATTATCACCTGCTCATTCGTACCCCCGTATAACCTAGCTGTTGGTGGGGTCGTTAAGCAAGCAGTAATCATCATCATCATCATCATCTAAAAGTAGCCATTATTAAACCAATACATAAATCAAATGATAAAAACAGAATAGAAAATTACCGTCCGATCTCAATATTAACACACTTTTCTAAAATCCTCGAATAATGTTTAAAATCCAGGCTAATAAATTTCTTTGATAAACATAACGTAATCTCTAAAAATCAATTTGGCTTTAGACCACATTTAAGCACCGAAGATGCTATTGCGTCATTAATAACAGAAATTTCTTCTTCTATAGACAAACCCAATAAAACTGTGGGTGTATTTCTTGACTTAGCCAAAGCTTTTGACATAGTAGATCACGAGAAATTAATTAAAAAACTAGAAAATTTTGGAATACGAGGAACACCATTAAAAATTATTGCAAAATTATTCATCGACAAGAACCCAATATGTCAAAATTCACAATTGTCTCAGCAAGCCGAGAGTAATTAAATATGGTGTTCCACAAGGAACTGTCCTTGGTCCAATACTTTTTCTCATATATATAAACGATTTATGTGATTTAAAATTACAAGGTAAACTTATTTCATATGCTGATGATACTGCCCTAATTTTCTCAGATACAACACAATAAAAAATTCTTAAAAAAGCGGAGTTTAAAGTTAAAACTGTAAAAAATTGGCTTGATGAAAATCTCCTTTCACTATAAACTTACAAAACACAATTTTTCTATCTTTCACTAATTATGACAGTCAATCCATTCAACTGACTTTGCATGAATCATACTGTACTGCACTCAACCCAAACTGTAACTGCTATAAAATAAACCAAGTAAACAATACTAAATATTTAGGCATAATAATAGATCATAAACTTAAATGGAAACCTCACATTGAGAATTTAACTACTAAACTCAGAGCAATAACCTATAAATTTACTAGACTTAGAAATATACTTAATTTTCACAACTTGAAACTTATCTATTCAGGACTTGTTCAATCATACCTACAATATGCAATTTTGGGATGGGGTGGTGCATTAGATTCACATCTCAAGCCATTGAAAACTGTCCAAAATCACATTCTAAAACTTATGTTAATCTTACCTAAGGAATATTCCACAGAAAAATTGTATTATCAAACAGGTGTTCTCTCCCTGAGGCAACTATTCACAAAATCTCTACTCCTTCATGTAAAAATATAACAACTTTCAAAAACACAAATCACAAACATGAGACAAGAACCATTGCAACTAACCTTAATGTTGCTAGAAAAAAGACGTCTCTTGGACAAAGGCAAATGAACTACTTAGGCCCTAAAGTTTTTAATTCCCTACCTATAGAAATTGAACTCTCGAACACATACTCCAAATTTAAACGCAAATTGATTCTATGGATCACAGACTCACCAATAAATCATTTTGAACTTCTCTTCGACAAAAACTCTTCCACCTTCTGTTCTAGTAACCTCTCTTAAAACTATTTAATCTGATAAAATATTATATTACTGCTACCCACTCACACGTAAAACACCTAATTCTCTGTAAAAACTCCCATCTTGCTACACAAATGAAAATTTTCTTCTTTGACTCCTCTCCAACACACAAGCTTTGCCTATGTGGGTATTCCTTCACTTCAAAAACAAATTCACCCAGATTATACTATTTAATTAAGAACTTGGTATTATATTATAATTATATTTGTAATTTTGTCTCTATTATAATTGTATATGTAATTTTGTCTCTATATGTTATTGTAATTTGTAAGTATTTTTGAAATAAAACTTTTTTGAATTTAAAAAAAAAATTATATGGGAGTGGGGCTAGAAAAAATGAATGATACATGCAGGAAAACGATAGATCCGGGATCGATGCATAGAGGTTTCACTGTAATACATATTTGTAATATTTATATTATTATTGTTTTGTTAGAATAAAGTAGGCTACTGGTAGTATCTATTCTGACAGTTTTTTAAATGTTTCATATATCAGTCAGTAACATACACCATACCTTACCTTTGCAACTAGCATCAATTTAACCAAGTGCCAACACCTACATGCTATCATATTGTCCGTTATATTGTGTTTAACCCTCCCCCTCTCTCCCAACCCTCTTTTTCCCTAGTGATGATAAATCAATAAAGTATCATGCTTTGATTATAATTTCTAATACCGATAGTGCAGTGTTATATGGCTCCCAAACATCAATATTGATTTTGATATAGAAGGACAAGACACTAGTGACTAGACTTTACTTGGTATTACATTCAACTTGATTTAATAATAATGATAATAGTCGTTCACTTGGTCTGCCGGTAATCTATTATAAATAGTTCTGACCTTCATTCATAATTTCCTTTAGATATTTAATTTATGATGTGTGTAGAGATCTGTGTGTCACTAACTTCATTTTACAAAATATGAATAAAATATTATCTCCTTTCAGAAAAATGGGCAAAAGCATCATTTGAAATCCCACACAATTGTAGATGAACAGTGCAACAGTGTAAGCCCATCGAATGCTGTTGCAGTGGAAACGAAAAGTCATATTGGTTCAACAGAATGGCTTGATAACAGATCAATATCCTCAGCTGGTACTTTTAAAATTTCTGAGGTCAGTGTTGAAACTATAATACGTACTAGGTTAAAGGCTTTTCTAGTCCGTACCTGGCTGTATCATGTTACAGAACACTCTGAACTGAGGTAGATTTCAATGTCGCGTACTTTCTCATAGTTTTCTGTTATTCTGTTGTATAAAGATTAAGGAGATACGAAGGTATTTAAAAAAATAGTTGTTATATCGGTAAGTACTGGTACTTCATTCACATTTCAATTGAGTTGTGAGATGTGTCTTTTTGAGGTTCAATTTCAGTACCTAGGATGTTTTATTAGAAGGGCATAAATTAGAACTATACATGTAGTACTTTCAGTGGCGTAATTAGGAATTATTTAGGCCCCGAGGCAAGAAAGTCGAATGCCCCCCCCCCCCCCAAAAAAAAATAATCATTTCTTTTTGTTTGTTGTAATCAAACGTGTGTCAGGATACTATGGTACTTGAGCCTAGAGCAGTCAATATATCCAAATTTCTTTCTTATATAACTTTACATCAAGGGGAACCCTGCCACAGATGAGTGTCAAATTTCTTATGGTTTTTTGTTGTACCAATGTTAAAATCATATAGTATCAAAAATTGAAAGTTAAGAGAAAATTTGGGAAAGACAAGTTGAAAAATACGTTCAAGCGTTACATACAACAAAATCAGTAGAAATCAGTAGTTGGCGTAAAGATGAAAATTAATATATTTCTTGAATGAACCTTCCTGTACCAGTTGAACTACGTTTGAACTACTGCACAAAAGAACAAAGAACATACATATGAGAATAAAATTAAACTCTTTTCCACAAAGCCTAGGAAGGCTTATCTGTGGGTTAGAAATAACAAAAAATATATAATATATGTAAAGTTCAGACTAAGATGTAAGAAAGGAATACGTTTAGTGCCAAAAAGTAGGGTGTTTAGATATGAAGTGATACTAAGAGAATAATTTGGAATACAGAAAAGCATATTCAAGGTCAGAACAAAACTTAATGAAAATAATTACACGTCTAAAACCAAAATTAAATAGATGACAATTTGAAAATAAACTTCAATCTAAAGATGTATTCGTAAATTGAACTGAACTGAGCATAAACAATATATTGACGAGGTGGAAAAAAGTAACCTGATTAATTGAAACTAAAATGAAGGGAAAAAACGAATGAAAACATTCCCAAATAAGAGTGAACGTAGAAACAGGTCTTATAGCTCTCCAATAATTAGAATGGTAGAACAAAAATACAATCAATATCAAATTAATAACTCACCACAAACGAGACAAATGGCAAAACAAAATTATTATATGAATACAAAACAAGATGATTGGAGTAAATCCAACAGATGAACTTAGATTCCAATTAGGGGCCCTATATAAAATACCATAGCAGAAAAAAGTGGTTATATGATATGGACTCAAGATTTAGAACGTTCAATATATGACTTTTGCAAATTTTACATGCTAAAAAGAAAAAAATTAGAGAAAAATTAAGAAACTTCAATTGTTTTCAAATAGTCACAGAAGACAATCTATAAGAAATTGAAAAGAATCGTAATTGATTAATCAAACATAAACAATCAAACAATCAATCATACTACAATATTGGCAACATACCATTTTTTCACGTCGCGTTTTACAACATTGAATTTATCTAATTTTCTCAAATGAGGAGGTAGCTCATTAAATATGAAAGGTACAGAATATTCTAGTCTTCTTTGTCAATTTTTATTATTGAAAGTAGGAATTTTGTATTTCTCTTCAACTGTTGAACGGGTGTTTTTTGAATTTACATTATGAATTTTGTAGAGGTCATCAAAATAAAATTTCAAGACGAATCTATAGTTGAATAAATATTTGAGAGGAAGAAAATTGCAGTGTTGATAAATTTTGGTTGTGTCGCTATTGAACTCAGATACAATATTGTTAGGTGTAATACTTTTTAAAATTCTCGACTGGAGTAAATCAAGTATAGTAACATGAGAGTTTGATGCATTACCCCATGCTAAAATACCATAAGAAAGAATAGATTTGATTAGTGCTGAATAAACTGTCCGTAAAATTGAAAAAGGTAGAATATATTTAAGAGAATGGAGCATAAAAGCACAAGATCTCAGTCTGCTGCATATTTTATCAATGTGATCTCTCCAACTAAATGAGCTGTCGATTAAAAGGCCTAACTAAACATGATTATTAACAACTCCAACGTTGGCATTACATCCAATACACGGATTACCCTGACTCATTTCGTGTAAGCATTCATAAGAATGACAAATCACGTCAATTCGATTATTACGTTCCTTGTTCAGGGGTGTACAAAAGTGAATTATTTTTGTTTTATCCGCAGTTATTACTAAATTTAAACCATGAGTTATTTTAGATATATTATTTAGATTATTTTGAAAATATTCAACTGCTGAATTTAACTCCATGTGACAGCTCAAAATAAGGGTATCATCTGCATAAATATAAATTTGACTTTTGACAACATGTTCGGCGATCGCGTTAGTATAAATTAAATATACAATTGGACCTAAAATAGAGCCTTGCGGTACCCCAGATGTTAATTTAGTAAGTGGACTGAAATTCTTCCCAATCTTTACACCCATGAATCGATTATCCAAATAATTTCTGAACCAACTCAAAATACTACCCCTCACACCTACATGTTCTAAAGCTAATATCAATTTTTTGTCATTAACGTGTCAAAAGCTTTCGAAAAATCTATAAATAAAGCTAAAATGTGCAAATTGAAATTTAGTCTGGAATTCACTTAGTTGGAAAAAAGAACCACGAGGTCAGAAGTGCTTTTTCCCTTCTGAAAACCAAATTGCAGAGGAGAAATTAAATTGCAATCTCTCGAGTATTTAGATAAATTGATTTCAATCCAGCGTTCCATCAATTTCTCTATTATTGAAAGCAAAGCAATCGGTCTGTAATTTGAGAAGTTCATGTGGTCACCTTTCTTATATACAGGACGCACTATTGATATTTTCAATTTATTTGGTACCACACCTTCTTTTATAGATAAGTTAATGAGTTTGGCAATCACAGGGCCAATACTATCAACAATACATTTCAAATCTTTAACACGAATTCTGTCATAACCTAGTTGCTTAGAAGTTTCCATTTTTTCTATCAAATCTTTCACTATGCTAGAATTTATAGACGGCATGTACAAAGATTGGATAGCTGAAGAGTCTTGTAGATTGTTAGCAGTTACGATTCTGCAATCATGTTTAATCCCCTCTATTTCACTGACAAAAGTTTCGGCAAATTTATTCACAATTATTTTCCCACTTAATGTTTTGCCTAAATAATTATTATAACCTCATCAACTGATAACTTCTTCTTTTTACCTAAAATTCCATTAATTGTTTGCCATGTTTCTTTTAAACTATTTTTAGATTTAGAAATTTCGTCTCTGTAATAATCATTCTTAGATTTGTTTATTTTTACATTCACCTTATTGCGCAAAGATTTATATTCTTGTCGAAGATAATTTTCAAGTTGATTGTTACAATCACGCCAACGTCGGAATAGCTTATCACGATCCCGTATGAGCTTTGACAGTTCTTCATTCATCCAACCCCTATTAACCCTCTTAATTCTATTTTTGGAACCATCACATGTAAGAGTGGAAGCGTCATAACATTTTGTAAATCTTTTTACAATTGCGTCATATAATTCAACAGAATTGTCCATTTTCAAGAGTGAACTTCAATTAACTTCTTTTAATTTAATTTCCAATTTTCTCTCATTCATTCCATTAATAACCAACATGTTGTTGTAATTTACGCCATATGGGGATTGGTAAACTGTACTAAAAATAAACTGTACTAAAAATCAACTGACCTAAAAATAGGCTCTACTAAAAATAGGCTCTACTAAAAAAAGGTAAAGTGAGAGATGTGGCTCCTCCCCTTCATGAATTGTTACCTCCCAGCCTCGAGGAATCAGTTTAGGTCAGTTGATTTTTAGTACAGTTGATTTTTAGTACAGTTGTTTTTCAGTACAGCCTATTTTTAGTACAGTTGATTTTTAGTACAGTTGGTTTGGAAGGTTTCAGTGCACCAAAAAACAACTGACCTAAACTTCTATACTTCTCGACACAAAGTTGAACTGAAGGATTTGGCTCCACCCCTTCATAAATTATGTTCAGGTCAGTCGATTTTCTGTACAGCCTAATTTTAGTACAGTGGATTTTTAGTACAGTTTTTTCAAGCTCACTAGGTCAGTTTTTAGGTCAGTTGGTTTTTAGTACAGTTTGTCGGTTTTTATTCAAGGTCGGTTAGTTGTTAGATATGGAGTCTATTTTTAGTACAGTGGAATTTTAGTACAGTTTTTCAAGCACACTTGGTCGTGCTTCAGAAAACTGTACTAAACATCCACTGTACTAAAAATAGGCTCGATCTAAAAACTAACCGACCTTAAATAAACTGTACTGAAAACGAACAGACCCGAAAACTGAAGCCTATTTCTAGTACAGTTTGTCAGTGTTTGGTTTTTAGTACAGATTGTTGGTTTTTTGGTTGATTTTTATTCTACCAGCTAGCAGCGTATGGTCAGTCTTGCGGTAGTTTGACCAAGTCCCGAGTAAAGAGAGATCCCCTCTACCATTGTGCGTAGGCTTGAGGGGGGGGGGGGGGTTGGGGGGAGGGGGGAGCTGTCAGTTAATTTCGGAAATAGTCCCTACCTACTACAACTCAGGGTCACGTGGTGACGGGTTCTAACAACTTACTCTGTTATGAAACGAAGATTCTTTCACTCATTTATGCATCCCTAATAAAATAAAAAGTAATTGCAGAGGTAAAAATAATGAAGAATCACATAACATCATTATATGAAAATTGAACTATCACCATTTTAACCAAATCATTCCCTTTCCTTTTTTTATCTTCAATTTCAGTCCCAAAATTGAACAAATTATTAAAATGAAATCCTAATGAAATGCATAAAGTCTCTAAATGTTGTCGATGAGTAAACGGGATTTTTTTCAGTCGACGGCAAAAAATATGCTCACCAATTTGAAAATGAAGGTAATCTAATATGAGGGTAGACTGTAGAGAAAACTTTGCCTGTTCACTGATGTGCAAATATTGACTGGGAAAAGTTTCACACGTATGTCCAATTATTCTATTCGTAACTCTGGTATCCACATTAGTATCAATTATCAAAACATAATTGTTTCTATGATACGATAATATTTTACTGAGTTTATAGGTCCAGGGCAATTTTATTCTCAAAGTCATTGAGAAAAACTCAATTCAGAACAACAAAAAAAGTCAAGTGATGATTTGAGAGGTATAAGAATTGATCATCGCTATGAATAATTATATACTTAATATCAGTAATTGATTATTCATTTCATAATATCACACTAATGAATTAGTGTTTCCAATTAAGTTGTTCAATTCTACATTTTGAAAATATTTTCAATCCCTTTCTGTTACCAATACATCACATTGAGATTAGGGCCCTACTCAAGGGGCCCTACCTACTGTCATGTTT
The DNA here is from genome assembly GCA_964007535.1 of Brachyptera risi. Taxonomy (NCBI): domain Eukaryota; kingdom Metazoa; phylum Arthropoda; class Insecta; order Plecoptera; family Taeniopterygidae; genus Brachyptera; species Brachyptera risi. The sequence continues at coordinate 73,812,027 of OZ023326.1, forward strand.
TGATGGTGGTAGAGAAACAGGAACCATAGGCCATTTGGATTTCAAGTCAGACTCAATTTTTCTATGAATGGTTGACTGTGGAAAAAACTATATCAAATACACTATTATGTTCATCAGTCTTATTTTTTACCGTTTGTTTTTGTTATGAATGATTTGTTATTCAATATGATTAGTGATAGTAGTCAGATGAGCGTGGCGGAGACTTCTATTCTACATACAAATTCAAAATTCAAATTGGAAAGTGATTTTTATTCTCAGTCCTAATTTAATTCATCATGATAATATAATGAAAATACATACATGGAATACCAAGGAAATATATCGTGAACTGCCATAGAAAAAGAAATGAGAAGCCCGCATAGAAAGAATTATTGTATGAGGAAAACCCGAAAAAACCAAACCGCCTTGAACAAAATTGTTTAGTTGAATGAAAAGAAAAACAAATTGAAAGACAAGTTCAGTTGGATGTCAATTTAAAGTTCTAATATTTCTTTGTGATTGATTTATTTCTACCATTTCTCTCATATTTCCATATCAATTAATATCGCTCATTATCGATCTAGTGTGGCTTCGTGATTCGATTGGAGGGTTGCTAAGTCAGGAATCAACACTTTTTTCAAAACACATGTTGTCACATTAAGCCATCGAAATAGCAGCAGCGAAAATGGTTACTTCAGCAACATTTGTGAATGGGAGACTGAAAACGAATAGATAGAGACACTCATGAAAATTCACGTACACGAATGATTTCCATAATTATATAATCCTAGACATAACCTAATGAAAATATAGAAATTCAGTGAAAATAATTGTTGCAAACTAAAATAAATTATTCACAACTTATGCAAATAGTTCAGTTGGGAAGAATATATTCCGAACTTAGATTGTCCTACGACAATCATCTAAATCATTTAAAAACGACAGAAGTCGGAATATGGAATTAGGAATATGAATTATTTAGAAAATGTGAAAAATTATTTCAAAATTATTGAAAATATTCATTTTTCACCTTCGTATTGACTTCGACGTTGTGAAAGATAATCAATGATGCGTCCAAGTTGAGAATTCACATGTATCAGAATTTTATGTAGACCCAAGGAATCACATATTAGAATTCAAATTTCATTATATCATGCATGAATAATTTAATACTGGATCTTGCCAAACTCCAATGTACTAAATTATTGTTCTAGTCATTAATTGTGGATGATTATTCACTCGATATAATTTCTTTCAGAATCAAATTCTGAAACAAACTGTATGTGAACTGGTCCCGTTTTCAAATGAATAGTTATGAATAGTTATACTTATTCAAGTTTCCGTGCTTAAACCAAACTAATACTCCATACTTCTGTTTATTACAAACGTCTAGATTTTTCAAAATGATCAATACCGGTACGTGCTATCATTTGAAAAACACAAAAAGTGTTTTGTTCGTATACTGGTTGTTGTGTATCTATTTTGCTATACATCACCCATCCATATATTTCGATCATAAGACCCTAATTCATAACGTTCATCGAGTAAACTTGTTATATTCATTTAACAATCCTATCAAATGCAATGAATTTATCACAATGGATGGTATCATAGCAGCATAACTCCCTTTGCTCATCTAGTCAGCTAAATAGGAAATAGGAAACTTATTCAAGCAAATAAATAGATATAATTAAAATATTGAAAAAAAATGCACGAATAATCACAAATAATTACTTTTTCAAATAATTTCGAATCATTCCTGAACATTCCCGTACAAATGGAGTTTAAAAGTGGATTTCCATGGACGCGAATTTCGCGTCGCTTAGCGAAAGCGAATTCGCGTTGCGAACTTTTGGCAGACATTTTGAAAATTCGGCCAATCGGTGACAACAGCGACACGAGCGACGAAAGTTGAACAAAATTCAATATTTTCGCATACGCTGAGCGATTTGGCCGGAAGTAGGCTATAGGGTTCCTAATAAATATCCCAGGATCGCGTACTGCATCCGGCAAGATATCGATTTATCGAAACTCGATCTCCAAACTCAAAAGTGTGACAGCCAATTGCAACAACTCATTTTCCCGCAAAAACGAAGTTGATTGAGCTTTGAAATTCTACCGATGGAGTGCTGAACTCGGACGAACTGTACCTCATCAGTTTACCGCTAGAAGTCGCACCACCACGCGAATTTAAAATGGCGACGCGTTTTTGGTAAGCGAATTCGCTTTTGCTACGCGACGCGAAATTCGCGTCCATGGAAAACTTACTTAAGACAAATATATACAACCTCCTGACAATGACAGAACATGATTATGGAAATCGAACGAAAAGATTTCTTTTTCCCACAATATTCATTGAAATGACGCATGAATTAAAATTACTAAAAAGAATATCAGACGTCCTAAATAATTTGTTCTGAAGTAGGCCTACATAGTCTGTAAGTGAATAGTAAATCAAATATATCAGTGAGTGTTGTTTCTAGTTTATCTATATGCCTACTATGTTTATCTATTCATTACGGGCATAGGCCCGATATAACAAATTGTACTCGAAAGAGATGAGTTCTCCACAGTCATATATATCATCCATCCCATTCCATTATTTATCATTTATCACTACATAGTATATGTTTTAAAATCAAGAAAAGGGCATAATTGTGCATTTTGTGACTAAAGCATGAAACTTTCAGGACTTGTTCCTGACATAAAAAAAACATGATTTTGGATATGGACGTCGGCTGGGTTCTGCCCCCGGGGGGCGGTACGCCGCCCCCAATTGTCACTACGCGCGCGCTTGGTTTTTATTTATTATCTCATCAACTATATATGTTACAGGAAAATGTTTGATATGAAACGGAAGAAGAAGAGTGACTCTTCATAAAAATATTTGATTCTTGAGGATTGGGCCAACTATGTTGGAGAAAAAAAATGTTAAACAAAATTACTGCATCTTAGATTTTCAGTTTTTGCTCAAGAAAAGTTGAAACGATAAGAACTCATCATTTAAAAAAATACTATTCATATTAATCATTATTTTTACATCATAATATATATTATATGTTACATTGACGCAATTAGTTGTTACACAAATAATTATTGAACATGTTGAAGTGCGGCCGTGAGCGCGTCCGCCGCCGCTCGTCCCTTCCCGTCTATCGTCTAACCCGCGCTATACGTGTTCTCGCTGTCTCGCTCAGCCAGTCATATTATCCTAGTAATTGTATTTAAAACATTGAATTTTTCACTTATTATGTTTTAATACTATCTTTTACAGAAATGTGTCACTTGTTAAGTCTTCTTTAGATTTATGTTCCTCAATTAGAGCTGATAATTTGATCTTAGAAAGCGATGTAAGTTCTACAGTCAATAACCAATGACCCTTTAAAAGTAGACTTAGCAGTGAATTAAAAGTATATCAACATATTTGATATCGGCATCACTAACATATACGGAAGGTAATGAATAATTGTTTATATATTAGCGTTCTATCTTAGATAGTCGAAACTGTGCTGATTTTGCGGTCATTCACAATGTTTTCAATATGATAATAAATGTAGAGAAATGTAAACAACATCAGTTTTAACTGAGAATATATTGTTCTGCTTTGCTTATTACAGCCCCCTCTCCCCAACCTTCTTCGTGAATAAGCATAACACAACTGAGACGAGTGGCCGAGGCCCGAGTGGTTAATACACTGAACCGTCATTCAGGAGACCAAGGTTCGATTCTCGCCATGGTCGACCATCCTGACAGGGGTTTTTCGTGGTTTCCCTCTGTCGTTCAGGTCAATACTGGGATGGTTCCTTATCGACAGACCACGACCGACTCCTCCCACCATCCAAAAACACCTAATGAATAACCTCTCATCTCATCATCCTACCATCTCATAATCATTCAACGACGCCAATAGATCGTAGTCATCAGTAGAGTGCGTCGATGAACCCAATTATGAATGAAGTATAAATAAAACATAAGCATAACATACGATTTGTTTCGAGCATTTTTTTGAAATGATAGGTCCGAATACAATCGACGTGCAGTACAATACAAGCAAACTCATTAAGTCAGTCCTCCATTTCACATTCTCCTGAGCACTTGCAGAGAGCCGTATACATACCAAGTTGGATTTAAGACACTTCAATTTACCGGGCAATTACATTTAATTAGTTCCCTCATTGAATGTCGGGCGTCTTGCAAAGTTGACCAGAACGGCACCCAACTATTGTCTTACTTATTCCATCACCAGTCTTCAGGACTCGGATAACTTGGTATTTGTGAAATAGCTGTCCCCACACGTGACCCCCTTGACATGAAGCCCACATGATATGTTGATGTATGCAGCACTCGAGGGGGAATATTTTCAAGAGATCTAAGTTTCTTGGTAACATTTTCCAGCCTCGCTTCGTTTTGATTTCCATTTGAAATTTGCTCGATTTGATTTCCAATCAGAGATTCAGTAAGGTCTGGAAGGGTGCTTAATTTTTGCCGACACCGAAGAATGATGAAACAGCGTCACAACCAGATAATGAATGAAACATTGGCAAAGCTGTCGACCGATGTGGTCATGTGGTCCTATATAGAGCTAGCAATGAGATGTGCACCAATGTACCTATAACTCCTTCCAGTTCCAAAATCAATTCACAGCTCATCTGAACGAACTTAAGCAACTACTGATACAGCTAAAACCACGACGTCTGTATCCACAAGTATTCTAATAATGAATTTTGAAAATCCTTTCTGAATTGCATTCTGGATACGAAGAAAGATGCTCGTATCGGCTTCTTCATGAAAATAAGGTGATATGTTATAAGGCCCTCTGGTTCATCACTCACAACATAATCTTCGACGGTACCACATAACAATGTTGTAGCTATAGCAGATTGTACCTATAGCAGATTGTGAAATTGTGGAATTGTTATTATAGTATCTGCTATAGGAATCTCCTGCTATCTCCTGATATGCTATCTCCTGAGCACTCTCCAAGTGCTCAGGAGAATGTGAAATGGAGGACTGACTTGAGTTTGCTTGTGTTGTACTGCACGTCGATTGTATTCGGACCTATCATTTCAAAAAAATGCTCGAAACAAATCGTATGTTATGCTTATGTTTTATTTATACTTCATTCTTAATTGGGTTCATCGACGCACTCTACTGATGACTACGATCTATTGGCGTCGTTGAATGATTATGAGATGGTAGGATGATGAGATGAGAGGTTATTCATTAGGTGTTTTTGGATGGTGGGAGAAGTCGGTCGTGGTCTGTCGATAAGGAACCATCCCAGTATTGACCTGAACGACAGAGGGAAACCACGAAAAACCCCTGTCAGGATGGTCGACCATGGCGAGAATCGAACCCCGGTCTCCTGAATGACGGTTCAGTGTATTAACCACTCGGGCCTCGGCCACTCGTCTCAGTTGTGTTATGCTTATTCACGAAGAAGGTTGGGGAGAGGGGGCTGTAATAAGCAAAGCAGAACAATATATTCTCAGTTAAAACTGATGTTGTTTACATTTCTCTACATTTATTATCATATTGAAAACATTGTGAATGACCGTAAAATCAGCACAGTTGCGACTATCTAAGATAGAACGCTAATATATAAACAATTATTCATTACCTTCCGTATATGTTAGTGCTGCCAATGCCAAATATGTTGATATACTTTTAATTCACTGCTAAATCTACTTTTAGAGGGTCATTGGTTATTGACTTTAGAACTTACATTGCTTTCTAAGATCAAATTATCAGCTCTAATTGAGGAACATAAATCTAAAGAAGACTTAACAAGTGACACATTTCTGTAAAAGATAGTATTAAAACATGAAAGTGAAAAATTCAATGTTTTAAATACAATTACTAGGATAATATGACTGGCTGAGCGAGACAGCGAGAACACGTATAGCGCGGGTTAGACGATAGAGGGGAAGGGACGAGCGGCGGCGTACGCGCTCACGGCCGCACTTCAACATGTTCAATAATTATTTGTGTAACAACTAATTGCGTCAATGTAACATATAATATATATTATGATGTAAAAATAATGATAAATATGAATAGTATTTTTTTAAATGATGAGTTCTTATTGTTTCAACTTTTCTTGAGCAAAAGCTGAAAATCTAAGATGCAGTAATTTTGTTTAACATTTTTTTTCTCCAACATAGTTGGCCCAATCCTCAAGAATCAAATATTTTTATGAAGAGTCACTCTTCTTCTTCCGTTTCATATCAAACATTTTCCTGTAACATATATAGTTGATGAGATAATAAATAAAAACCAAGCGCGCGCGTAGTGACAATTGGGGGCGGCGTACCGCCCCCCGGGGGCAGAACCCAGCCGACGTCCATATCCAAAATCATGTTTTTTTATGTCAGGAACAAGTCCTGAAAGTTTCATGCTTTAGTCACAAAATGCACAATAAAAGCTTTATTACATATACTATACATATCCACTATTATTGCAAAGGAATAATCTATCTTCAACTCTTGTCCATTATTTTTCATGATGATAATAATGACAATATCATTACTGATACAATAATTAATAACATTGACCATAATATAATGAAAACAGAATTGATAATAATACAGTCCTAATAATTATATATAATCATGATAATATATTACCAATTCTGTAATAAACACAAGTACCAGGTACGGAGAAAAAGAGAGAAGGAGGAAGATTTCAAGAAGAAGATCAAGATGATAAGAACATTCAAGATTTTCTCCCAACTGTGAATGTTTGAATTGTTTTCGAGCCCTGGCGATATTATCTCAGGATTTATTCTTTGTTCAATGAGTCAACTTATTTTTAATTATTCTTTGGGGTGGTGAGATCGCCCTTGTGGTGCCCCGCTCAAACGATCCTATTTTTCATTCATTGCCTTAATTATTGGGGAACAATGATTTTGTGTCAAGCTTCGATGTTATCAGAAAAAAAAATCATACAAATACGTTATGAAGAATTGAACTATAACAAAATGAAATTGAAATTAATATTGATCTATTCAAAATGTGTTGATGATTGGGATCATTTTAGAGAATAATATGTATATTATCAATTGCAATAAATATGAACTCTTCCAACCGTTCATATTTTGTCAGAAGCTAAAATAACTTGTATAAAACATACTGTATGAATTCCAACAACCGTGGCAAGCCTGTTCGCGGGTATTACACACGAACCTAAATAGACTCACGCTATTGGCTGGCAACTGAACGGTCATCAGGAGATCCAACCAGAGCTGTCGAAAAGGTTCGCAGAATACGAATTTGAAATAAGCCAGAAATAATAACCGCTCGTGTAAAGTAGTTGTGTGAATATATATTTTGAATATAGATATTATATTGAAGTCGAAGTGTTAACTGAATGGAATGACCTGAACATGATCCATAGACCTTCTGATATTTTCATATCTCATTGGCTCATTAAAGCTCATCCACTGCAATGAGCACACACACACATCACACACTTCCTTATACTAGGAAAACGCACAAAATGTGCGAAATTGTAAAATGAGCGAGACATTCCTATGGAATGTACTCGACAGTCGTATTTCCTTTTTTTTTTAAATAACATCGAAACTTGAAACAAAATCATTGTTCCCCAATTAAGGCTATGGATGAAAGATAGGATCGTTTGGATAATTACACACTTTTATTTTGAAATTTATCAAGCCTCTCTTATATGAATCAATCATTCATATAATTTCCATCCTATACCTCATAAGTTATAGTTTTCGTTATCCCATGAAACCTGAAAATTGGCATACAAGTCAGACAAAAATTCCGAATAATTTTAAACTTTTTCTGAACCTTGGTATCACAATAGAATAGGTTGGGATTGTGTTTGAGCAGACTCGGTTGAACAGGTTCATCGTGAATATTTCTGAAAATTAATCCCAAAAGTACAGTGCGGTAATTGGTGGAATGTTTGATGTTTTCAATTTCAACCCATTGAAATGAAATTCTCACAGATTTTTTGATATCATTCTGGTTCATGTTTTGACCAGATTTGAAATGATTTGAATCAGTAGTTTTTGAGAAAATGAATTATTAGGGTGAAAAATGTCAGATATTCAATTGAAAATTGTGAATGGAAATCAAGAGGTTTAATTAATAACGAAGGTTTCAAGTTTGAAGAATGAAATGATATGAATGAATATGGAAGGCTCGATGAATGCTAATATCAAATTGCGTAAATACTACTTAAATTGAGTTCATTCCATATACATATCTTGCTCATTTTAGAACGCATGTGCATGTGTTGCGTTTTCATTTATAGTAATAATTATCCACACAAAAACAGGAAGAAAGAAATGTGATTATAAGTTGAAAAATATTTCTCTATTCGATGTTCAATGACAAAAATGAGTATAATACGTTCGATTTCACTATTATTTTACAATAAAACAATTCATAAACTCACTACATTGACAACAAATAAAGTATTCAGAAAAAAAATCAAGAGAGTCTAGGCAAGTGTTGCACTGACAGAATATATATTTTCATCTTCTATGCCAATTAAATGTATGCACGAAATGGTTATACCCTCTCATTTCCGATGGATGAAAGTGAACATATTTTCTCATCAGTTCTAACAGGAAAAATTGGAACAATTTTTTTTTAAATAAATAATTTCATTTATCCAATCCCAGGTATTTGATGGCCATGATGTTGAAAGTGATACTGAAAGTTATTGTTTGTCAACCTTAGAAAAGCTGGCTAGAAACTACCTGGAGGGTCGAGACCACAGTCTTTGTAATCTTCCTTCGCTCTAGCTCTACTCTGGACTTGGTCAAACTGCCGCAAGACTAACTAAATGCTACTAGCCGGTAGAATAAAAAAACAACAAAAAAAAACGACAATCTGTACTAAAAACCAAACACTGACAAACTGTACTAAAAATAGGCTTCAGTTTTCCGGGTCTGTTCGTTTTCAGTACAGTTTATTTAAGGTCGGTTAGTTATTAGATCGAGCCTATTTTTAGTACAGTGGATTTTTAGTACAGTTTTCTGAAGCACGACCAAGTGTGCTTGAAAAACTGTACTAAAATTCCACTGTACTAAAAATAGGCTCCATATCTAAAAACTAACCGACCTTGAATAAAAACCGACAAACTGTACTAAAATCCAACTGACCTAAAAACTGACCTAGTGAGCTTGGAAAAACTGTACTAAAAATCCACTGTACTAAAATTAGGCTGTACAGAAAATCGACTGACCTGAACATAATTTATGAAGGGGTGGAGCCAAATCCTCCAGTTCAACTTTGTGTCGAGAAGTATAGAAGTTTAGGTCAGTTGGTTTCTGGTGCACTGAAACCTTCCAAACCAACTGTTCTAAAAATCAACTGTACTACAAATAGGCTGTACTGAAAAACAACTGTACTAAAAATCAACTGTACTAAAAATCAACTGACCCAAACTGATTCCTCGAGACTGGGAGGTAACAATTCATGAAGGGGAGGAGCCACATCTCTCACTTTACCTTCTTTTAGTAGAGTCTATTTTTAGTACAGCCTTTTTTTAGGTCAGTTGATTTTTAGTACAGTTTGTATCATCTCACGCCATATTTAGAGTTTTCAAATTTGATTTCACTACCAATGACATAATGGTCAGATATTTTTGTTTTAAAAATCACGGAATTTATATATTTATGACCACTGGTCCGAATAAAAATATGGTCAAGACAAGATACTGTCAAATTTTCACCTTTAATTTCTTCCCTAGTTATTCCTATAATTGACTTGATAAAGCCATTCATTGCAAAAATATTTGTCGTACGATTGAACTATAGAATCATCTGATTGCATCAAGTTGATATTTACATCACCAATGATGATGGCGTTAGCATGCTTGATAGTGCACAAAAACGAATCTAATTCCTCATTGAATCTTACTTTACTCGCAGATGGCGGTCTGTATAGAGCCAGCAAGAAAGTGAATTACTGTTACTCAAAGTGAGATTTCCACACGAACCTTCGAAATGATTGAATTCGTTTCTGACAACATTGAAACTGATATCATCCCTAACAAAAATCAAAATTCCCCCACCGCTTGTTTCTTTACGGGTTTTCGAATAAGAAATATAATTATTTGAATAATATTTATCTTCAACTGTTTCTAATCCAATTTCACATAAGACAAATATATCGAAAGTCCCGATCAAATTGTTCAATACAACAAGTAACTCATCCCAATGTTTGGGTAAAGAGCAAATGTTTAGATGAAGAATAGAAAACCCATTGACATTATTGTACCATGATTGAAGGTCATTGGTCTCACAACGAACACAATCAACATCATCAATAATAACATTGAGGTCATCGTCGAAAAGTGACATACGAGAACAACGCAGAACACTGGAATAACAAAGATTTACGTAATAAGCTTGTCGAGGTCAGTAAAAGAGATTAGTTTAATGACCGCACGTGAACTCTCGTCTTTCCTGGCGAGAATTTTGCCTCGGCTCAGCCACACAAACTCGAACCCAACTTCTTTGGCCCTAATCTTAGCCTTCCAGAAAAGTTCCTTGTAATAAGGATTCAAATTTTCATTAATATAAACCCTAAGCTTCCCAAAATGGTTATTGCTGGGCACCACCACGGAACTCGGCACCTCCAAACGTTTTTTCGACAAAAACTCGTCACGCTTTTTTCTGCTTGCAAACTGAACAATAATTCTCGAAGGTCGCGAAGGGTTTCTTGACTGGCCCAATCGGTGCGCTCCTTCGATGTCACGCTTCTCAAGGTGAATGTCCAACTTGTCGGCAAGATTTATCACTAGGTCTTCAACCACTTCACCGTCTCTCTCTTCCAAATTGATTATCTCCAAGTTTCTCTTTCTTCCGTACTGATCTAAAGTGTTTAAATGAACAGTTGAACTTTCAATTACCTGGTCTTTCTCTGCACACTGTTTTTGTAGAGTTTCGACGGAAGATCGAAGATTTTTCATTTCCGATGACAGATCTTTTAATTTCTTGAATTCTTCATTCAAAGACTTGAAGCCATTAAACTGGTCTTGTTTGAGTTCAGTGAGTATTTTAGCAGTATCACCGAAATTGAATACTGAAGAAAAATTCTCCATTGTGGGAGTTCCCGCTTTCTTTTCTTCCCTGCACTTAATACAACGCCACTGCGCCTTTCCCTCAACAGTTTTTCCAGAATAAGTTGCTTTTTGTAGACCCGAACACTTCCCACAGTGGTACGACGATGTGCATCCACTGCAGTGAACGAAGTCGCCGTCAACCGGTAAAGCGTTATTACATTTCGAGCACAGCATTATGCACAGTTGTAGAGCACTGAAAAACACGTCCTTCTCTCACCGTAGCTGAAGCAAGAGTCATAATAATAATAATAATAATAATATAATGATATAATGATATATGATTATAATGATAATAATGACATAGATGATAATAATAATAATAATAATTTATTCATTTCATTATTGTGAATAAAGGAGCTAAATGACCGCGCTGTCGATGCGCCTTAAAACCTTAATATTCATTCATTCAATAAACAATCTTTCATGTGCACATTAGTTCACAAATTGAATCTGTACAAGTAGGATATTGAAATTCGTCAATGGTGCATATTTTTTAAAATTGTATGAAATATACGTAAATTTATATTACAAAGTCAAATTACATGAAAACTTGAAAGTATCATAATTTCGTGAAAGTAATACAGCTTAGTTAGAATATTAGCTTGAATAGTTGGTCAATATAGAAATAAAATGGATGGGCTACTGAAAAGCATTGAAATCTTCCTTCATAAAAGTTACATATATAAAATGGAAACAAAATATGAATTTTAAACTGTTGTCAAATATATGAATCATTCAAGGTGAGATGTTTACAAAAGAAATACAGTAGCTACAATTGCAATACTTAGCAGCTTGAATAAATTTATCTGTATCATAAAAAATGGCATGACTTTCCCTGGTCTTGTGTGCTAGGCACCAGGGGCATGTACTCCATGGAAGCAAGGGAAGCAATACTTTCCTTGCTTTGTTGCTTGCTGTGAATAAATGTTTTAATACCTACATTGAATTTTTATCGGAAGAAAATTATAAATCAATGAAGTAATAATTTACATCAGATTCAATTTTTCCCAATAAGCAAGTTAATTATGTCCTCTCTATAGCTACTGATTTGGTGAAAACGTTATGCGTGAACGGTATATAGATGCCAATTGCGTGTCATCGCAGCGGTGACTCGAGTGAGAGAGAGAGAGAGAGAGCGAGAGCGAGCAGGAGAGAGAAGTTGGCTGCTCAAGCTAGGATGGAATGCTTACGCGTAGTATGCGCAGTAGACGTAGAATGAGCAGTAGCGCCGGTCACGTAACAGCAGTCTCCTCTGAATTGCATGTGTACAGCGAGATGTGTTTTATTAAATGTAATTATGTTCTCGTTTTAGTTAGACTTATGTTCAAATTTAAAACATGATTCAAATATCTACAAGCACGATTAAACACTTCCATTTGCGTATTCAAATGAAATAAACGTGAAGAATATCATTTATATTTCACTCTTACAAATAGATCCGTCTAACAGTCCCATGGATGTAACGCTGGCGATTCCATCCATGTATCAAAAAGTGTATAACTCTAACAGTAGTCGAGCGCGGACCGCGGTGCTTCGAGCAAGCGAATGTATTTTGATATACGTACTTGAAAGTAGTTGAACTGTTGAAGACGATGGATAATGATGTGAATAATTATTGTTGTGTCGTTAATGATTTATTATTTAATGAATAATGTTCATTTTCATATATTCATATTCAATATATTTGTATATCTTTTTTATGTTAATTGCCCTCGACTTATGGCTTGATTGCTTCCCTTTCCAAAAATCTCACGGCACGCTACTGCCAGGCACATACCGTTTCACTGTTTATTTTCAGTTCTCCCCAAAGTACCGTACGTTGTTTTACAAACACATTGCTGTACTGCTTACTGTACTCAATACAATATCTCAAGAAGTAATAAAAATATATATGTAAATGCAAGTCGTGTGTTTATTCGTCTATTTTCAGACTCATTTTTAAATCACTCAACATTTTAACCTTACCTGCAATATACATATACAGCTTGATCATATTTACCAAACAACATGGAAATCAACTAACACACATGAAACATATCTATCCACGATCATCAACCAGAGGCAGAAATAATATCCACATCCCTGCACACAATCTGGCACTTTATAATAAGAACCCTGAATATGCAGGAGCCATTCTTTACAACTAGGCAAACGCGTTATGTGTTGCCGCGTTGATGGATGAGCTGGAACATATCAACTTATCTTTGGATTGGTTATTATATATATGTATATATATATATGTATATACACCTTGAGATCCAAACCATTACATCACTGCCATCTTATTTTCCATTATTAATTCATATGATAATGAAGAAGGCTTTGTTTTAATCGTTTAAAATCAAGTGGTGACACTTGTTGCTTTGATTTAATAGGTATCTTCATAGCTTTGAATAATTAACAAAAATTACATTATACATTTTTTTACATCGAAACGGCTGATCCGATTTCAGTGAAAGTTCGAAATAACGTGTATCATTATCAGATTGAGATTCTCCGAGAATTTGAATCCTCTCAGATGAAATATTTTTCACGAATTTTTTCCTCTGGGTTATTCTAATGGGATTTTTGAAAACTTTGGAATGAGTTTTCTCAGAAGTGGTTCAACCGATCGCGCCTCAAAACTATTCAGTATCGAATTGGATAAGGATACTTGTGTGTGCCAAGTCTCAACTGATTTTGAATTTTCGTCTGACCTGTGGAGCGCGAACAAAAAAACAAAAAAACACAAAAAAAAACAGGCACTTTTATCCGGGTATGGCGAAATTGAGTCTTCGCTTCGCTCATCCAACAAGTTACCACAGACGCTGAAAACCATGACTGACAATAATCTCAAGCAATCTCTTAATCTCAAGCAATCTCTTAAGCGTATCCTCCTTCAGCTATGCCCTTACACCATCAACGAGTATTTACAATATGATTTTTTACGGGACACTTTGTAACCATATTATCAAAATAACTAGGAAAACGCGTTATGTGTTTCCGCGTTGATGGATGAGCGAATAAAAAAAAAATGAAGTAATTAAATAAATGAAAATCGCATTTTTTAATTTTTTACTCCGAAACGTCACATCCGATTATTGTAAAAGTCCGTAATAATGTGTATTATCATGTTGTTCAAGTTCTGTGAAAATTTGAAAAATTTCGGAGAACATTCACTTTGTCATTTTTTCCGCCTGGCTTATTCATATGGGTTTTTTGAAAACTTCAAAATGATTTATCTCAAGAATTGTTGAACCGATTTTGCCTCAAAACTATACAGCATCAAGTCAGATAGGGGTTCATGTGTGTGCCAAGTTTCATCATGATCTGAATTTCTGTTTGACCTGTAGAGCGCGAACAAAAAAACAAAAAAAACAAAAAAACACATTTGATTTTTCAAGTACAGTGAAATTGAGTCTTCGCTACGCTCATCCAATTATAGATGTATTTAATGAATTCTCAACATGTTCTATAACTGGTTTTACTTTGTTTAACAACTCTGTACTACATTATGTTCTACTGAATAAATAAAATTATTATTATTATTATCATCGTTTGAAATCTGTGCATTTGGCGTTGTTTGCCATGCCAAACTCGGGAAACTCATCAGCGCCTAAGGGGAAATAATATCAGCGTTTTGTGTTAGAGTTGAAAGGTGAAGGCGTGAAACACCTGTGCGCTAATGGCATGGTACAACGAGGACTGTCACTCGGAAGCTTCATCTGTCGTGGATACACATATAAATCACTGCTGATTCGGTGGCAGACGATTTAAATGTCAAGGAATTATGAATGAAAAAGAATGATTTTAGTATTATTGCACATTGTTAATGTGATCACCCTAGTTAACATATGGTTTGGTAGATCTAGCTCAGGGCTTTCCAACTAGATATGTCGGGCCATTTTTCCATGAGAAAAGTTGAGGTGGGCCACACGTTCGATTGTCCAATGAATTTATTCATTTCTCACTTGTTTTCTATATGGTATGCCAGTTTGCAAAGAACATTGGGTATATTTTTCATGCACACATATCAAGGTTTTTACCACTCAACATTTATTCTAAATCAAAATTCAATTACCGGTATTTAAATTGCACTTCTCGTCTTTATGTCTTCATTTACCTCTATATAACTGATGTGGCGCGAGCGGGGAAGCTCATGAGGGTGTCAAATGGGTACGCTTGTAGTCACAAGCCAAACGGTAGTACAGGATACGAATATTTTGTCGGGAATTATCAACTATGTCAGTTCAAACACCGCCCCTACCGTTTGGCTTGTGACAGCAGTTCAATCCTTGTCAAATATATTCTCAATTTGACTACACAAAATACTATCATAAATTGCAGTGATTTTACGTTGGTTCACGTAAACGGTTTACGTGGTTACTGCGGGGCATTTGAAGAGGTCTTGTGGGCCGTCACTTGGGAAGCCCTGGCCTAGCGAATTAAACTAGGAAAACGTGAACGTGCAAGATCAGCAAGATTTGATATGAAATGTAATGGAAAGCTATTTAGGCTTACACACCTTGATTTTGAAACTTTCAACTCACTGCCTTCCTGATTTTTCTCTTGATTGGACGAGCAAAGTCCGACTTTTACCTTACTGAGTACCAGTACCGGTACTTTGTTTTGCACAAATTAGTATGCAATAGCTGTGATACAAGGTATTTCATGGTATAGTGCTTCTGAACAGTTTTCTAGCTCCTTGAAACATAAAATATCTTGTTGGATGTTAACTCAAATGCCTGCTAAACACATTACATGACATCAAAATGCCGAGTGCATTAATTAATGCAATAAAATTATTGTTCACTTTCAGACATATGGAACTTGTAGTACCCCAACAAACATTTCACTACGTAATGATCATGGAAAAGAGAAATCTCCCAAGGGTGTTATTTCGAGTCTTGTCGGTATATTTGGTGGAGATAAAGAAAAAAATGAGGTAATATGAGCAATGCAGTACGTGTAGTGCAACCACCTACAGCTTCTCTTTTCTCTGTTTTTCAAATTGTTGTACCCTCCTTTCAAGGAATTGATATAATTGTCAAATAATGTTTTCACATTTATTTGTTACTGGTACTGCGTTTAAGCTGTGAGCTATGAGCTGTGAACTCGAAAAAAAAAATCAATAATTGAAACTGAATCTTGGAGTTGATTGTTGAATATATTGTAAACTGGATTCATTAAAGTCCACATCCCTATTTGAAAAGAGGCCGCCCTTATTACCACGTAACGTTTTGTTTTTTTACGTTTTGAGTCAAATCGTTACGTGGCAGCAACAAGGATAATTGCTGCCACGTAACGTTTTGGTTTTGAAGATGGTTACGTTTTAAGCGTCAAAACGTTACGTGGCAGCAACAATGATAGTTGCTGCCACGTAACGTTTTGGTTTTGAATATGGTGGATGTGTGTTTCACAGCTGCTGACCGAGCAAACATTATTTCCTTTCCAGGCCTACGCAGCGTCTACTGATTGTGATTATTAATATAGAAAGATCGTAAATTAGTTCAGGTTTCTGTCTTTGATCTCGGAACACTTTATTTACATGTGGTAAACTTGTTAAACCTACGGTATAAAGAATGGATTACTAAGTGTTGTGTGATAGACCTATAGCCTATAGGCCTAGCTGAAACTGACCTAAAACCTAAAACCTAAAACTGAGCTAAAACATACGTTTTGACAAAAGACTGTCAAAACGTAGGTTTTGATATGACTTTGACCTTGTATCTTTGGATCCGGGACGTAATTGTGGGAAGGTAAGACTAGGCCTAGAAGATGAACTTTAATTGCAATAAATATCATTTGCTCGGTCAGCAGCTGTGAAACACACATCCACCATCTTCAAAACCAAAACGTTACGTGGCAGCAATTATCATTGTTGCTGCCACGTAACATTTTGACTCTTGAAATGTAACCATCTTCAAAACCAAAACGTTACGCGGCAGCAATTATCCTTGTTGCTGCCCTGTAACGTTTTGACTCGAAACGTAAAAAACAAAACGTTACGTGGCAGCAATTATCATTGTTACTGCCACGTAACGTTTTGACTCTCAAAACGTAACGTGGTAATAAGCACTCCGTTAAAAATATATAAATATTTTGGTGATTGTTATTGTTATTATTTTTTTTCTATTGCAACTCTATAGTCATATTGCATTTTTTTCTGAGTATCTGTCTTCTAAGTCTTAAACGACATTAGGAGGTTAGAAGTGACCGCTGTTAACTGTACAATGGCCAAGTAGGTATACCCACTATACCACACCCAACACCATGCATACTCAGTGAGATATTTAGTAAAATTAAAATCATGTGTTGTTCATGTGCCATCCCAAACATTGAATCTGGATTTCTAATCCAGAAATGGAATTGAAATGAAATCAGAAATCAGAAATGGATTGAATCTGGAAATATTATAATCTTGAAAATGGTCCATTTATAGCATATTGATTGATATTGATTGATTCCCAGTACTATGCACAAACTAAAACGTGAAGTTCATACATTTCCACGTGTACTTTTCTAAATAGAAGTATTTCTCACTTGATCATCATAAGCTCGCTAGCAGCCGTTGTTATAGGGATGGTTAGGTATAGAGCCCCACAACAGATAGCGAGTCGGTCAGGTTTTTGTGATGCAGACTCCATCATCCAGATCAGATCATCGTGACTAAGATAAGAAAAATCACCACAGCCAAGATTTATGTCTGATTGACTTCACTTTTTTACTTGATATTAACTAGGCAAACGCGTTATGTGTTGCCGCGTTGATGGATGAGCTGGAACATATCAACTTATCTTTTGGATTGGTTATTAATATACACCTTGAGATCCAAACCATTACTTCACTGCCATCTTATTTTTCATTATTGATTTCTATGATAGTAAAGAAGGCTTTGTTTTAATCGTTCACAGTTAAGAGGTGACACCTGTGGCTTGGATTTAATTGGTACGGTATCTCAATAGCTTTGAGTGATTCACAAAAATTACATTATATATTCTTTTACATCAAAACGGCTGATCCGATTTGAATGAAAGTTCGGAATAATGTGTATCATCATTATGTTAAAATTTCCTGAGAATTTGAAATGTCTTGGATGAAAATTATTTTACGAACATTTTCCTCTGGGTTATTCTAATGGGATTTTTGAAAACTTCAAAATGAGTTTTCTCAGAAGTGGTTCAACCGATTGCGCCTCAAAACTATACAGTATCAAATTAGATAATGACACTTGTGTATGCCAAGTTTCAACTGATTTTGAATTTTCGTTTGACCTGTGGAGCGCGAACAAAAAAAAATCAAACAAACAAAAAAAAGTCACTTTTTTTCGGTTATCGCGAAATTGAGTCTTCGCTTCGCTCATCCAATTAATTGAGTGCCTAAAAAATGTGAAGTATCGGTTCAACAAATATAAACTTTTCTTTTCAATTATTGTTTTAGGCAGGCTACTATAGAAATAGCAATTTATAGAAAAAATTTTCAGAGTTATCTTTTTTCAGCCGCTAATCGCAACAATGGTTCGCCACGGCGAGTATTCACCGCTGAATCCCAATCTCATATCTCCTGGTAATTCTTTACTTGGTCTTGGCGAATATGAGGATAAACGACGACAGCTTATGATGAAAAAAAAACAGGAATACAGAGAATACTTGTCTCAAGTAGGTTGTTTGTGTATTTCACCTTCATGCTTTTTGTCATTCTGTTACCGAGGTCATGTTTAATAATTACATTCCAATAACATTACAATTTTGGTAATAATGTCTACTATAAGGAATTAAGGTCTTTGTTGTATTTTGATATATTTGATATTAATTTAGGGATGTGCAAACCTCTGTTATTTTGAATCAAATCCAAATCTTTGGTCAAAATTTGGGTTTGATTCGCCTGAAAATGGAGATTCGAGCAGGATTTGAAATATCAAATAGTTTGAAATTACGAATCTTACAACTCAAATCCCAAATCGAATCTCCCGAGTATGCGGAAGATCTTACATTTTTACATGATAATGATATTATCATGTAAAAATTCAAGTTCTGTAAGTTCCACATGCAATAGGCTTATTAATATTGTTTGATTTTCTTCATCTAAATTGAATGAATGTATGTACTGCAGCATGATGTATTGTCGCTGTTTTTCTACTCTATTTAAGGTTGAGTCTACTCACATTAGCCTTTTACTCATTACTTATTCTATTTCAGCTAGTTTCTCAGAAATTGTTTATACAAGGGCAGGTTTGAAACATATACAATATGCAATCAAATTTTACTAACTTTTTTTTGTCAGGAGATTCGAAAAAGATTCGGATTCGCAAACCCTCTTCAATGATTTGATTCGGATTTGGGTAAGAAATCAAAAACACAGATTTGCACATCCCTAGATATTATATCACCAAACAAGAACTTGAGAATTGGTTATGAAGTAGAGTAACATAATATTATGAACAAACAAAATAGTAAGTTGTTTAAGGCTATCGTGAGCCGAATATGGGGTGTTAAATGTTTGGAGATCTCATCGTGTCATGTGAGATAAAGTAGTTCTTGACGTTTCGGTCTCTATGTTGAGACCTTTCTCAAAAGTCAGTCGACTCGGAAGAAAGAGGGAGAGTTTCTGAATGATGAAATCATCTTCATCAGTGACAAGATTATTCAGTCGCTTTTTTTCTGAGACAGTTCATTTGTTTGAAAAGGTCTCAATATGGAGACCGGAACATCGAGAACTACTTCATCTCACATGACGCGACAAAATCACCCAATATCCAATACGACCTCGAGCAGATAGTATTCTTCTAGTGAATGTTTATTCATTCTTGTTCAACTTTTCACTATATCAGTGTAATAATATTTGTTGATGTATTTAATAGTAATCATTTAATTCATTTTCATTGATTTAGACACAGTCTTCAACAAGTAGAAAAGATATTGACATGAAACCAAAGAAATTGTCAAATGGTTTAGAAGAGATGCAAAAACTTGTGGCAGACGTTGAGAAGGTATACGATTCTCAACCCGAAAATAGAATCATCTCTCATGTGAACGCTGCCACGAATACAACCCCGAAACGTGTTCCGAAAGAAATCCTAACTTTTTCCGATATCCAGAACAATAATCAAGAAACGATCAAAGCGGCTGGACATATAATGAATAACGACGTGTCCGAGAGACGGGAAACGATGATTGAGAATAGTTCTCGCCTTTCGGCTTCTTTCTTAAGCCCAAGGGAACGAAAACTGGCAGAATTGCAAGCTAGCAGCTCATATAGTTCAACTTTGGGTAACAGTCCTAACAGTAGTGACAGTGAAAAATGGTCTTTCCCATTACAGGTTGGTATTTGTTTGATGTTACCAAATTCCTTCATAATTATTGCATACAGTATTTATAATATATTAATGACCTGTGAAATATTTTCTTCCATTTTTTCTTTCAAGTTTTTTCCCCTTAACTGCCTGAAGAACATTTCAATTCTATTTATTTGAAACTTGTAAAGCATTAGTAATATGAGTTTCAAACAAATTTCACTGGAATGTCAATATTAGACTATGAGCTAGTACCGGTAATCGAAATCATCCCCCCATCGGCGGCGGAAGGTTTGAGAATGGTTTCTTAAATATTTTTTCACGCTCCATCCATTTCTGCTTGTTGGATGCTCGAAAGCCGGTGGGTTTGGCTTCCAGGGGCGTCCAAACCTTGATCAAGTGTTTGATTCAGTGCAAGAATCATTAGATTAACCTTGTATAATGGAACAATTTTGAGTAAAAATCAATGAGTTTCCATTAAAATTTGAATTTTGAACAAAGTGTGTTGAAAAAAAATCGAAAATAGATCGCCATTTTGGAAAAACATCACAAGTAATGAATTTGGTGAAAATTTGTTTTAGATGCAATATTGGCCACCCTTTTCAGGGGGCAAAAGCTTAAAAGATATTTTCTGAGAGAATATTGTACACCCATTTTATTCATTTATGTTGGATTATCGACATTTCGTGGGTTTGACTTCCAGGGGTGTCCAAACTCGGGTCAAATTTTCGAATTTGGTGAAAAATTAACATTCGTCAGGAGTGTGAAGTCGAGTAATTTCGAGCATAAAAAAACATTCTGATTGAAATTTTGATTCAAAAGCAATTCCCACTGGAAAAAAAAAAATCGCCGGCATTTTGAATATACGTCACAAGTGATGAATTTGGTGAAAAACATATTATGGGCAATATTGGACACCCTCTTCTAAAAACAGAAGTTATAAGAGTGTTTTCTGAGAGAATATTGTACACTCTGTTCATTTAAACTTGTTGGAATATCGACGATCCGTGGGTTTGACTTCTAGGGATGTCCAAACTCGGGTCAAATTTTTGAATTTGATAAAAAAAAATAAGGTCGAGTATATAGTTTGAAGTCGAGTTATTCTGAGCACAGAACAACATAGTCTGATTGGAAATTTGATTTCAAAAGAATTTGTATTCTAAGAAATTATAAATTTGCCGCCATTTTGAAAATACTTCAAAAGTAATGAATCTGGTGAAAATTTGTTTCAGAAGCAATATTGGCTACTCTTTTTGGGGGCGAAAGTTTTGTAAGTGTATTCTGAAAGAATATTGTACATTCTGTTCATTTATGCCTGTTGGATTGACAAAATTTCATGGGTCTAGATTCCAGGAGCGTTCAATTTTATAGGTGATTTCTCTGTTTTCTCATCTATTTTTCTGTTTTATCATGTATTTTTCTGGTCATGCCCATTTAAATGCTACATATATAAATATTGAAATGTTCTTGATTATGATATCTCCATTGATGAAATACATCCAATTAAAAAAAAAAAGATGACACTTGCTATTTTTGAAAAAAAAAATGCAAATATTTCAAGCCTACAATAATCATCATCTATTTTTAATGAATTGTTAAATTGAGGAAAATGAGAAACTCTCAAGAGAAAATAATAATTCTTGCTTATGCGAAAATGTTTCAACGATATGTCAGTGTGGCCCGTGGTCGATGTTAAATGTGTTGAACATGTTGAAGATGTTGAAGATACCGCTGCCCCATGGAAATCAGTAAATGGTGAGCTCATAATGAAATGGACTGAATGTGATATATTTGAATTGAAGTGGTGGACTTGTTGCACAGGTCGTTGATAACAGATAAGGAAGATGTTGGCGAAGACCTTGCAGAGGTAGACGATTCACTTATTGACGACGTATTTGAAGACGAGGAATTGTCCTTCTGACTACGTATGATAACAATTATAACTTTTTGTATTTCCCTCTAAATAAGATTGATCAATGCTGTTGCAATGATTGGTAGTTCATGAAGTCTCAGTTCGTTAGTGTAAAGGCCCATTCACATTTTACAACAGAAATTAGGAGTAAACTTAGCAATAGGCCTAACAGTAGTGCAATTATTCGGTAGTTATTCACAACTACAATTTGGCAGTAAGAAACAGCCAATGAAATGGCTTGTTTACATCAGCAATTTATCTGCTTTATCTTCCTGTGCAATTATGTGTAGTTTTTAGTTGAAGCTAAAGGTAGATGTGGTAGGCTCTGATATAATTCATTCCCTCGAAACTCAATTGTAATATCATGGATACAATTCAAAGTGTGGCACAAAAAATGGCGAATTAAATGGGGATGTTTTCAAGACAGCCTGCCAGACATCGTCCGAACGACAGACGCCTGCGGCACGCCGAACGTTTACTCAAATCTGATTGGCTAGTGCGTATGTAAGAATCAAGAGCAAGATCTGAAGTTTGCAAACCTCGCTGTTCACTTCAATTGTTAGGACTAATGCGTCGCATTGCGAAAGGGATGCATGAGGGTTCCAAGACAAATATTGCTGCTAATGCTAAGTTTACTCCTAATTTTGGTTGTGAATGGGCCTTTGGGGTTCAAAGACGGGTCGGGTCGACAGCGAGTCATTTTGCTCCTGTGTTCATGCCTGTGTATTTTGCCAAAGTTGACGACGTTTGTGATGGCTTCAAGCATATGGAGGAGAAGGGGAAGAAAGAGAAAAGTAAGAGATGACGATATCAAATAAAATGAAAGAAGACGATAGATGAAGAGGAAAGTGACAAGACAATGGAATCAAATAGAATACAAACGCAAGGCTCAGTACTCCCTTCATATACTTCGATCATCATCGCTGAGACGTTCCGAACTTGGTCTGCACCCTTATCCCAGACCTTATCGCCTTGGGTGACCATTTTGGGAGCGAAACCCTTTCTCCCGGCGTCAGCTCTGGAGCGACGCAAACCCCCACACCAGAATAATCAAGAGGTGCCGCTCCTAAACTGGCTCAATGATTCAACCTCTGCCGTAATTTAGCAACAATTATCGTATATGGAGTATTTAATATCAATAAATGATCATGAAATGTAAATTCTGTCATTGTTCATCTTCTGTGTAGCAATAATCACACAAAATAATGATCATTGCTATTGATAATTTTATGGCTGTTTCAAAAATGTTGAACAGAGACATTTCATCATAAACAAAGTTTGATTCAATGCAGTGATGTAGATAGGCCTAATGAAAATACAACTCGTATACGGAAGCAATTTTCTTTGAGATATGAACATCATTCTGAAATGAATCCACCATTTCCGATATCGAAGAGTAATTGGAAAGAATCGTATAATAAACTCCATAAGCATTCACTTTCAGAACTCTCGCGATGCGATTTTCTTAACCACAATTACTCCAATTCCATCACTATTCAATTTTTTTCAAAATGACAAATATCATTTTTTTAAACTGAATGTATTCATCTGATAAAGCTTTGGTAATAATGAAGACTATGATTTCCAATATCAAATATTCTCACAATGTTTCACGTTGAAACGACTAAATTTGAGAAAATGAAAATTGACAAGCGTTTGGACACACCTGGAAGCCAAATCCACCAACGTAATTCAATCTAACAAGCAGAAATAGAAATATCATACCATATTCATCCAAAATTTACTTTCATAATTTTTTCCCCTGTAGGAGGAAAGGCAAGATTGTGTCATAACCAATTCTTGTCAAATTCATGGCTTGTGGAGTATTTTCAAAATGGCTGCTAATTTTTCATTTTTTCTCACTGAATTATGTATATAATCAAAATGAATAATAATTCAGAAAAAAAATGCCTGAGATCACCACTCCCAAAACCTTGTTCTGTTTTACATAATCAATTTTTTAAGACAAGTTTGGACGGGGCTTCCAAACTTGTCTTAAAAAATTCTTTTAGTCAATTTCCCCGGCTTTCGAGCATCCAACCAGCATGAATAGATAGATCATACCATATTCTTTCAACATATACTTTTAAAATTTCCGCCCTTATCAAAGAAAAGGCAGGATTGAGTCAAAAACATATTTCCATCAAATTCATGACTCATGACGTTTTTTCAAAATGGCTGCTGATTCTCCTCTTTTTTTCTCTGAATTATGTTTTTAATTAAAATTACTATGAACTTGAATGAATTTTTGTCTGATATAACTCTTTTTCTCACTCCCAAAAACATGTTTTTTTTTACAAAATCAAATTTTTCACCAAAACTTTGGACGCCCCTGGGAGCCAAACCCACTGGCTTTTGAGCATCCAACAAGCATGAATAGGAAGATCACACTATATTCTTTCAAGATATTTCCTTAAAATTTCCGCCCTCATAGAAGAAAAGGCAAGATTGAGTATAAAATAAATTTCCGTCAAATTCACGACTTGTGATGTGTTTTCAAAATGGCTGCTAATTCTCTTCTTTTTTTCTCTGAATTATGTTCATAATTGAAATCACTATGCATTCAAATGATTTTTTGTCTGATATCACTTTTTTCTCATTCTCAAAAACTTGTTTTGTTTTACAAAATCAATTTTTTTACCAAACTTTGGACGCCCCTGGAAGCCAAACCCACCAGCTTTCGAGCATCCATCAAGCAAAGATGGAAAGAGCGTAAGAATTCCTATTAGAAACCATTCTCAAACCTTCCGCCGCCGAGGGGGGGAGGGGGGGGGGGGTATATGTTGGCTCAAAGTCTATATATTTTGTTTGTCCTTCGTAACAACTAATAAGCAGTATACACAAGTACAAACTTCAAATTGTCAGTTTCATCAGTTGCTTGTTGGATGAGCGAAGCGAAGACTCAATTTTACCATACCCGAAAAAAGAGTGGGCCTACTTGTTTTTTTGTATTTTTTTTTGTTTTGTTTTTTTTGTTCGCGCTCCACAGGTCAGACAAAAATTCAAAATTAGTTGAAACTTGGCACACACAAGTATCCTTATCTAATTTGATACTGTATAGTTTTGAGGCGCGATCGGTTGAACCACTTCTGAGAAAACTCATTTCAAAGTTTTCAAAAATCCCATGAGAATTATTATTAACTCTTGCAGTTGCACATAAATGCGCGGTGGCAAGTTCCCTATCAATCCTATCCTATCGCCTCCCTAACCTTCTGACGGAATAGCTTCAACCCTATTTCATCCTCAAGTATACTTCTACTAAGCCCATTCCAATCCCTACCTGTCCTATTCAAGAAAGAGAACTTACCGACATCTAATCTAGCCCCCTTTATAACTACTGCTCTATCATGACTTCGCCTATCCCCATACCCTGACTCATTACCCGGAGCAAAAAATTCAGGAAAAATATTTCATCCGAGAGAATTCAAATTCTCAGGAAATTTTAATCAGATAATGATACACATTATTCCAAACTTCCACTCAAATCGGACCAGCCGTTTAGATGTAAAAAAATATATAATGTAATTTTTATGAATCATTCGAAGCTATCAAGATACCTAGCTACAGGCATTGAGTTTATAGGCACTGTAAACTCAATGCTACAGGCGACACCACTTAATTGTAAACGATTAAAACAAAGCCTACTTTATTAATTAAAACATAGAAATTAATAATGAAAAATGTGATGGCAGTGATTTAATGGTTTGGATCTCAAGGTTTATATATATATATATATATACCGGTAATAACCAATCCAAAGATAAGTTGATATGTTCCAGCCAAGATGCATAGAGGGCACGGTCCTGAATCTTCCATATCACAAACGATACCGACATTTTTTTTACGATCGAGCTACCGGCACTTTAAATACCGTTGAATAACTTTTCCTACTGGGCAACAGAATGCGCGAACTGTATCTTTATTTACGTTGTTACCATGACAACCACTTAACTGTGGCAAAATTCAAGAAAATGGCTGGTGTTTTTTCAGTTGCGTGTGTTGAAATATTTCAAATCACATTTTTTTATGGAGTATGAGAAGAAGAGAATTCAGCTGTGTAGCTAAATACTACAATAACCATCTACAAACATGAAGTAAGTATAGTTTCATGTCCTATAAGTTATATTAGATCTTGAATATTCCATTCAGAATAGGCTAGGCCTAGTCGATTATTTCCTAGTTTGTTCTCAATCTCATTCATGGACACATGCATTGTATTTGTAGTGTTACAAAACTAGCTACAAACTTAGTGACATAGGCCCAGGCCCACTTTTTAAGTTTGTGAATAAGTAAACTATATAGGCTTAGTTTACCAGTAGTGTCCGGCTATCAGCGTTATGTTCATCATGTACATCATAACGTTATGATGAAATTCAAAGGACCTAATTTGAGTTACTCGTAAAAGCTTTATGCATAGCATCATTATCAGGCCTAGGCCTATAATTTATCTTATACGGTAGGCCTAGCAGGTCCGAGTCTTTTTGCGATAGGCCTATGGCCTTGATTCTACCCAATATCATAACGTCAACACACAATAGGCCTACAATCATAGACAAAATAATTATATAATACCGGTAGGCCCCTACAAACTCAATGCCCCTACTCTTGTCTATGCCATGACTGTGTTCTCAATGTAAAATGCTCAGTGCTCACTTTAAAATTGGTCTTTCAGCTTTTAGTGGAAGCAATTTTCTGTATTTTTCGAGAAAGAGGAATACAGTGATACATGCCCACGTATCTGTATGGCATGCTTTTGGCAAGATTGATTATTTAATATTAAATGATGGCCTAGCTGTGATAATTGTAAAACTCTATCCCTCGGGGAAGCAATAAGAACACCATTCTCTAGCATGAAGTAGAATTAGTTAGGCCTACAGAGTGGCTCACTTCTCTCAATATTGATTGGTAGATATTGATATTGTTATAATGTTATAACATCAAATAATATTGATTAATAGTCTATTGTGAACCCTATTTGTATTTTATTAACTTTTTTGCCCTCAGATTGTCTCTCAGATGCTTTGACCGGATTGAAATCGCTTGGGTTTTCTGTGGCATCTTGTCTACACGCCTTCGGAACTTCTCTCCCAATGCAGATGCTAAATTAGGTCTCAGCTAGCTATAGCTAGCTACTCTACTTAAATGTGAAATGAGAGTGAAATGTGTGGCGAGTGCGCGTAGATACGAACTTTTGAAAATAGTCGTACTTCACAAACTCTGTAGGAATTTCTTCAGTTCTGGCTTTTAATTCCCTAAGGCTTTGCCTGACACTTAGTGAGGTGCATCTCTCATTAGATATTATATATATGGATGCCGGGCATTGAATGTGAAATCAGTCAATTCACCTTGCTAGATTTGAATCTTTTATTTAGGTAATTTTTGCAGCACACTTCCATTAGCGGATGTTTAAATGGCTTTGCAATAGTAGGCCTAATGCCTAGCTGTGCATGCCTGAATGAGAGCTTTCATGGTTTACATCACTATATAAATAATAGTATCGTCGTGACCTAGCATACCAGCTTATCCCAGTGTTGACTGAATCATATATTTTCATATATTTTTTGCATTATATTAAATATATATCAGTGTTTGCAAAATCATCCTTCCTGATGGAATTGTCCTAATAAATGGTGTCTTGGAGTATAACTGGTTTACACATCACTCTAATATGTGAGCAACTGTTCCAGCAATAATTTGCTGTGGTCAAAGTGTCATGTTACAAGTCAGAATGTAAAATTTAGGTACCGCCATGTTTAATTCAATAAACATGTGTATTATTGACCAACATTTGAAACCTAAATGCGCGGTGGCAAGTTCCCTATCAATCCTATCCTATCGCCTCCCTAACCTTCTGACGGAATAGCTTCAACCCTATTTCATCCTCCTCAAGTATACTTCTACTAAGCCCATTCCAATCCCAACCTGTCCTATTCAAGAAAGAGAACTTACCGACATCTAATCTAGCCCCCTTTATAACTACTGCTCTATCATGACTTCGCCTACCCCCATACCCTGACTCATTCCTTTCAATCAACCTATTCAACTCTCCCCAGCCCCCTTCTCCTTCCATTACCCTGAAGAAATTACAGATCCGATCCTCCTTTCTCCGTATTTCCAATTCCCGCCATCCCAAGTCTCGGATCATCTCAGATGGACTCTCCAATATTCTCACCCTCTCCCCCCTTTCATTCTCCCCCCATTTCCACCTCGTAACCCTACCTGATCACACTATATTATTAGGGAAGTTGAAACTGTCCATTGGGAATGCTGGGTTAGTTAATTGGATTGGAAACTTTCTACAGGATAGAGTTCAAACGGTTCGAGTAGGTTCGGAGGTTTCAAGTGAGGTTAAGGTTATGTCAGGAGTTCCACAGGGTAGTGTGCTAAGTCCGTTATTATTTGATTTATATATAGATGATCTGACTAGGGTTGTTAATTCGAGAATAAGGTTATTTGCAGATGATTGTGTGGTATATAGGGAAATCAATACAGATGAGGATGTAAGAGCTATTCAGGCAGATTTGACGGCACTTAATTGTTGGGTTCAGTTGAACAAGATGGGGTTAAATGAAGGAAAGTGTAAGTTAGTCACCTTTGGTAGGAGGAGAGTGAGGGCTGATGTAGTGTATGATGTAGGAGGGAAGTCACTTGAGTCAGTGGAAAATTACAAGTACTTGCATGGGGGTGGTATTTGATAGACGTCTAGGGTGGGGGAGTCAGATTGAGAGAATAGTAAAAAAGAGTATAAATGCACTAAACTTTGTAATGAGGCAGCTTAGGGGGACAAGTATGGAGATAAAGGAAAAGGCTTATTTCTCGTTAGTGCGTCTCATGGTGGAATATGCTAGTTCAGTTTGGGATCCTTATAGATTAGGTGAGATAAGGGATGTGGAAAGGGTGCAAAGGATTGCAGTTAGAAGGGTTACAGGTAGAGTTAGGAGGTGGAAATGGGGGAAGAATGAAAGGGGGGAGAGGGTGAGAATATTGGAGAGTCCATCTGAGATGATCCGAGACTTGGGTTGGCGGGAATTGGAAATACGGAGAAAGGAGGATCGGATCTGTAATTTCTTCAGGGTAATGGAAGGAGAAGGGGGCTGGGGAGAGTTGAATAGGTTGATTGAAAGGAATGAGTCAGGGTATGGGGGTAGGCGAAGTCATGATAGAGCAGTAGTTATAAAGGGGGCTAGATAAGATGTCGGTATGTTCTCTTTCTTGAATAGGACAGGTAGGGATTGGAATGGGCTTAGTAGAAGTATACTTGAGGAGGATGAAATAGGGTTGAAGCTATTCCGTCAGAATGTTAGGGAGGCGATAGGATAGGATTGATAGGGAACTTGCCACCGCGCATTTATGTGCAACTGCAAGAGTTAATAATAAATAAATAAAATAAAATAACTGTTCTGTATTATTTCTTTAGGAGCTCCTCAAAATCCTATAGGCTTCCTTATTTTGGTGAGTTGGTATTTTTTAATTGAGTAATAAATATTGGTACGGTATTTATTGTATTTTATATATTGATTAATAGTATCACATAATTATCATGTTTTAATTCGATGCTATTTACCTAATATCTATAATAACACCAACAAATTAAAATGAATAGGTAGTCAGCTACATCTGGACTTGCTGGAGTTTATTATTTTATACAATTTTATGTGGTTGTATTTTTATAAGTGGCTTATTGTAATAGATAATACTTTTTATTGAATAATATTCTCAAAAGTTATGTACTAATTGAATAGAATGAGTGGTGGATAGTAAGAATGAAAATGGAAATGAAAAATCATTTCAGAAATTCTCTCCCACACACCCATTTTGCCGCCAAATGAAGGTTTAGTTCCCCTCCTGGACCAGAGATGGCGCCACAGAAGCTGACATGACGGTAAAACAGTTTTCCAAAACGTTAGTCATTTTGCTTCTCCAGGGAGTCGCGGGTCTTATTACGAAGTAATATATATAAAGGTCTTTGATAGAGGGCTTGTTTGCGGCTGGGAGATGGTGCTTTCACTTATCTTGAAAACACGTATCAATCTATGAAGACAATTATGTGTAATATGGATCACTGCTCTATCTGGTGGTGTTTTGTAAATTTGTAGAAACTTGATGTGATGCCTTCTCTATACCTCAAATATTGACATCTTTGATGCAGTGCATGTTGGCATCCAAGATGCGATGGAAAGAAACAAATACGCTAGGCTCATTGGCTAGGCTTAAGAGAAAGAATATTTACCGATAATGCAATTAAATAAAATATGAATACTTATTCGTTTGGGGCACGGTCCTGAATCTTCCATATCACAAACGATACCAACATTTTTTTCACGATCGAGCTACCGGCACTTTAAATACCGTTGAATAACTTTTCCTACTGGGCAACAGAATGCGCGAACTGTATCTTTATTTACGTTGTTACCATGACAACCACTCAACTGTGGCAGAATTCAAGAAAATGGCTGATGTTTTTTCAGTTGCGTGTGTTGAAATATTTCAAATCACATTTATTTATCGAGCATGAGAAGAAGAGAATTCAGCTGTGTAGCTGAATACTACAATAACCATCTTCAAACATGAAGTAAGTATAGTTCCATGTCCTATAAGTGATATTAGATCTTGAATATTCCATTCAGAATAGGCCTAGGCTAGGCCTAGTCGATTATTTCCTAGTTTGTTCTCAATCTCATTCATGAACACATGCATTGTATTTGTAGTGTTACAAAACTAGCTACAAACTTAGTGACATAGGCCCAGGCCCACTTTTTAAGTTTGTGAATAAGTAAACTATATAGGCCTAGTTCACCAGTAGTGTCCGGCTATCAGCGTTATGTTCATCATGTACATCATAACGTTATGATGAAATTCAAAGGCCCTAATTTGAGTTACTCGTTAAAGCTTTATGAATAGCATCATTATCAGGCCTATAATTTATCTTATAGTCCTAGCAGGTCCGAGTCTTTTTGCGATAGGCCTATGGCCTTGATTCTACCCAATATCATAATGTCAACACACACTAGGCCTACAATCATCAACAAAATAATTATATAATACCGGTAGGCCCCTACAAACTCAATGCCCCTACTTTTGTCTATGCCATGATTGTGTTCTCAATGTAAAATGCTCAGTGCTCACTTTAAAATTGGTCTTTTAGCTTTTAGTGGGAGCAATTTTCTGTATTTTTCGAGAAAGAGGAATACAGTGATACATGCCCACGTATCTGTATGGCATGCTTTTGGCAAGATTGATTATTTAATATCAAATGATAGCCTAGCTGTGATAATTGTAAAACTCTATCCCTCGGGGAAGCAATAAGAACACCATTCTCTAGCATGAAGTAGAAATAGTTAGGCCTACAGAGTGGCTCACTTCTCTCAATATTGATTGGTAGATAATGATATTGTTATAATGTTATAACATCAAATAATATTGATTAATAGTGTATTGTGGACCCTATTTGTATTTTATTAATTTTTTTGCCCTCAGATTGTCTCTCAGATGCTTCGACCAGATTGAAATCGCTTGGGTTTTCTGTGGCCTCTTGTCTACACGCCTTCGGAACTTCTCTCCCAATGCAGATACTAGCTAGCTGAGACCTAATTTCGATAATTCAAGTTCGAGCCACACAAATGATAGGCCTATAAAGACGCGAGACAAGAAAAGATGTGATTGAAATGTGTGGCGAGTGCGCGTAGATACGAACTTTTGAAAATAGTCGTACTTCACAAACTCTGTAGGAATTTCTTCAGTTCTGGCTTTTAATTCCCTAAGGCTTTGCCTGAGACCTAGTGAGGTGCATCTCTCATTTGATATTATATATATGGATGCCGGGCATTGAATGTGAAATCAGTCAATTCACCTTGCTAGATTTGAATCTTTTATTCAGGTAAATTTTGCAGAACACTTCCATTAGCGGATGTTTAAATGGCTTTGCAATAGTAGGCCTAATGCCTAGCTGTGCATGCCTGAATGAGAGCTTTCATGGTTTACATCACAATATAAATAATAGTATTGTCGTGACCTAGCATACCAGCTTATCTCAGTGATGACTGAATTATATGTTTTCATATATTTTTTGCATTATATTAAATATATATCAGTGTTTGCAAAATCATGCTTCCTGATGGAATTGTCCTAATAAATGGTGTCTTGGAGCATAACTGGTTTACACATCACTCTAATATGTGAGCAACTGTTCCAGCAATAATTTGCTGTGGTCAAAGTGTCATGTTACAAGTCAGAATGTAAAATTTAGGTACCGCTATGTTTAATTCAATAAACATGTGTATTATTGACCAACATTTGAAACTGTTCTGTATTATTTCTTTAGGAGCTCCTCAAAATCCTATAGGCTTCCTTATTTTGGTGAGTTGGTATTTTTTAATTGAGTAATAAATATTGGTATTTATTGTATTTTATATATTGATTAACAGTATCACATAATTATCATGTTTCAATTCGATGCTATTTACCTAATATCTAATAACACCAACAAATTAAAATGAATAGGTAGTCAGCTACATCTGGACTTGCTGGAGTTTATTATTTTATACAATTTTATGTGGTTGTATATTTATAAGTGGCTTATTGTAATAGATAATACTTTTCATTGAATAATATTCTCAAAAGTCATGTACTAATTGAATAGAATGAGTGGTGGATAGTAAGAATGAAAATGGAAATGAAAAATCATTTCAGAAATTCTCTCCCCCACACCCATTTTGCCGCCAAATGAAGGTTTAGTTCCCCTACTGGACCAGAGATGGCGCCACAGAAGCAGACATGACGGTAAAACAGTTTTCCAAAACGTTAGTCATTTTGCTCGCCAGGGAGTCGCGGGTCTTATTACGAAGTAATATATATAAAGGTCTTTGGTTTGGGGCATGCGGACTTCTCACACGATTCCGAT
Source organism: Brachyptera risi (assembly GCA_964007535.1). Taxonomy (NCBI): domain Eukaryota; kingdom Metazoa; phylum Arthropoda; class Insecta; order Plecoptera; family Taeniopterygidae; genus Brachyptera; species Brachyptera risi. The sequence goes on from OZ023326.1 coordinate 73,845,195, forward strand.
CACATATATAAATCGTCCAGATGTAAGTTACTAGTAATATAACTTTTGTTACTATATTATTTACTTCACAGT